>OU342967.1:20445115-20870130 GCA_910592155.1 Ypsolopha scabrella
GCGCTTTCCATCAGGCCCACTAATGGCTAAGAGGCAATAGAAAAAAAAACATAGATCGTAGTCCTGATCGTGGCTCGGATAATGCCTCACCGAAACTGGCAAATTTTTTAAAATTGTTGTTTGGTAGTTCCGCTAGATCCCCAATTTTTGGATGAAGGTATTAGCGTCACATCACAAAAGAAAATAAAATTGCGTTTTAAGGCTCTGCTATTCCTTCATTTCATTATCGACCAATTAACAGTAGATTGCAGAAAACGCCTAAATTAAATTCTTGTAGCACGTGGCGATCTATCAAAACAACAAAGCCGATTGGTGCGATGACGTAGCACCGTGCCACCCCGTGATATGTACGTCCTACTACCTAAATGCCTTATGTACCTCGCTAGTTACTACTTCATGACTGAGAGCTCAGTGTGTACTGCAATGCAACGGAAAATATGCGTGTTGACCAAACCAAAGTCGTTTCGGTAGAACGGTGTCGTGGGTTGCGTCACGTATAAGGAAACTGATAATGTGAACTAAGGCCAAAGTGAATGTTTGTTCGCTCATTTATTTTTACAAGTGCAGTGTTATTACAGTGAATAAGCGAGTTTTAGTGATTTCAGTGCAAAATGGAATTTATTTTTTCCCATCCTGTTGTTCCCTCGGGCCAGACAAATGTACGACGCCACGGCATCAAATGCGACCGATACAACCTTGTAGCGGCGTGTGAGTATTCATTCCTTTGTTTTACTTTGAAAAAATATCGAATTTCATGCAAAATTTAATATTCACAAATCTGTATTGAAAGTTAGAAAACCTATTTTGTTAGTTTCCATTAGTGTCGAATTCGAAATTCGAAGCAATAGCAAGAACAAATGCCGAATAATAATATTGAACGTCATGTTGAGGTTGAAGCGACAAGATGGCGTCGAGTGGGGTGAGGGCGCCCAGTTGGCCAGGTGCTGCCGCCGCGTCGAGTTCGGAGCTATAGCTAACTAAATACGCAGTGTTGTACATTTAGAACGTTCACAATGGCTACCGCGAAAGACACGTCTACTTTCTTCCTCGAAGCAGATGCGAAACAATTTGATAGTGTTTTGAAGTTATATCCACAAGCGATTAAATTAAAGGCTGAACAGAAAACAAAGAAGCCAGAGGAGCTCATAAAATTGGACAACTGGTAAGTAGGACCGTCTTGTAGAGGAGAAAATGCGGCCGTGGCGTGTCAATGAACTTGTATTGTGTGTGTGCCCGTGCAAACTGATTTGATAGCTACCTCCCTCGCCGACTGCATCTCTAGTCCGCGAACCGCTCATTAAAATCACTACGTCACGTGGGATCGATGTCAAATTGACACAGTCGTTTTTCCTGAAGAGCCAGTATGAAGGAAAATATCACGGCGCTCGGGCGTTATAAAATGGTGGCTGTCCTCTAAGTATCATGGCTTGTTTTATGCATTCACAGATCGTTTTATGCCTGTTTGCGACCTGATTCTGCAGTTTCCTTGACTAATGAAGGGGTAGAACAATGTCTATTACGTATTTTCCCCCTTTGTAGCTAGATTTACTACAAAATACAATGCATTGTTGAGTGCCTACATCCGCTCAAAATGGTGACTTGCTCTTTACGTTTACTGTAGTTATAAAGGGTTTTCTTTAACATTTTCGAGATTTCTCTTCATTTTCACCAATGCAAATGGTAAAGGGACATAATGGTACAAGTTGTGTTTTAGAAACTCCACAAAATATATTCTAATGAGTCATCATTGGTACTTGTGCTATGTACTTTTGAATGCGGGTCTGAAAAGTTTGCGATACGCGCGAGACTTTTGTTTTCATGTTTGTTTACTATAATCTAACCACGTGAAAACTTTATTTACTTGCTTATGGAATTTTAAGAATTTCACCATATATATATTTCAAGGTCATAGTTATATAATTTAGGCATTACAAACTAAATCAATTTAGACAACAGCATGCAGTTATTTGAATGCAAAGTGGGAGTTGTTTACAAATTAGAAAATATTTTACATTGATGCATACATACATAAGTATACTCACGCCTGTCTTTTTATATCAAGGTGCATTATGTTCAGACCTGACTTAAAGATGAAATTAATTTAAAATCACTGAATTTGTTTAACCTCGCGATTGTTTTTTTAATTTTTTTATTTTAGTTACAATAAAATATTAATTAAAAACTTAAGAAGTAGATAACTACTTTATTGTTTGGTTCTTCTACTTTACTAAAATAGTAAAGTCGATTCTGAAGGATTTAATTTTAGTTTTAGTGCTGTTAAAACTTAAATTTTTCCACACATAGCTTCTATTGTTAACATTAAAGATTTATTTTCGAATAAAGAAAATAAAATAATAAAACTAAAATTAAAGCCTTCAGAATCGGCTTTAGCCTTTAGTAGTACAATAATAATATTTTTTTACACAAATCTAAAGGTGCGATTTTAGCGAAATCTTTCTCTTTGAAACTACGAAATATTTTTAGGTGCAATAACGATCTACAAGTTTTATAATAATACCACAGTCTCACCGCTAAAGGGAAACCATGGACGAATTAAATTAATTATTCGTCCACGAGGGAAACAAAAACAAATTCACACACTCACAACTCTGATTGAGATAGAGAGATACTTTAAAATACCTACTTACTCAAATAATTTATATTTTTTTTTAATTTGGCAACTCATCTTTTAACAAAATAACATCCACGATATGTATGTCGCCTAATAAATGAGAAACTACTGTTACCTATTTTCCATGAAAATAATTTACTTTGCAACTAATAATTCTTTCCAAAGAAAACGCGCAAAAATGATGATTTAAATTTATCCAGCCAAATTCTTACTGAAGCAGTTTTTTTGTGAAATTCGAAAATTATTCTTTTCGTGTTCCTTATAAACGCGAGCCCAGTCCCGAGTCAATTACTATGGATGGGACGTTTGTTATGTCGAACAGAAGCATTTTCATAATATTTGTACTGTTGCATATTTTTCCGACTTTGTATTACGTCCTGTTTCTATATTTCAGCGTCAAAGATCAGGAATTTGAGCAAATTTTACATTTAATCGAGCATTGTGGATGCCTCTTGTCCCAAAAATCACGGTTTTCACTTAAGGAATTTCATATACTATCTTGCACTTTAAAATTAAAAATACTACAAACATGTAAATCACATATAAATCATTGAAATCCAAACTAAAAGCAAATTTCCTGCCATTCATCAGGTACCAGAATGAACTGCCAAAGAAGATCAAGGCGCGAGGCAAGGATGCCCACATGATACATGAGGAACTTGTGCAGCTCATGAAATGGAAACAAGCAGTAAGTGTTTATTTTTTAGGCAGGACAACAATAACTGTTTTAATTGTATTTCGGTAATTTTAGTGACATACATAGTAGATATATCCTTTATTTTGTAACAACTTGTCCTCAACAACATAATGATCTAAATGCAAATTCAAGGAATGGTGCTGATGTGACAACGGAACAAGCCTACCATCAGAATCAGTTTTTTCTCGATCAGCAAAGAATCTTACCTTTCATGGGCCATGGAACAGAACACTTACTTATATCGTTTTAAAGAATCATAATCGATAATAGTGAAAAATATGTGTACATATTGTATTATGTTATAAAAGTATACCCTTATCTCTAGTTAGCCTAGAATCATCATTGTCATCTTGAAGACTAGTTCCTTCTTTTAAATAAATAGATATTAAAATAACACCAACTGGCAGAAAATAAAGGTTCCAAGAACATACTTAACCACGAATTATATGTTTATATTTTACGAATATCTATGTTTTTTCTATTTGATAATAAAAATTCTGCCGTTTGAACAAAAACTTTAAGAGTTATTTTATTACGTGTAAGTCGAGTTTGTTTCGAAGAGTTTTTCTCAAGTCATTGAAGATGTTCACGAACCCAGCCGAAACTAGGCATTAATTGAAATCCACGGAAACACGATGCCTAAGAATAAGAACTGGCAAGAAGCATTTGTTCGCGAGACATACGTATGTTTCGTGGTTCTATCTCTTCTAATAATATTTATAAATTCATTACCCGCTGAAGTTTATAAACTCATCTGTGATTATTATTACAATAAGGCCCGCGTCGGCCAATGTGTCAAATAAACCATACACGACGTGGTTGAATTGAAATACATGATGAGATTTTTTTCTGTTTGAGGATATTTTAGTAGGGATCCCGTTTTTTTCTGCCGATTTAAAATGGAAACTGAATTCAGAACAACTTCGTCTAAAACATAATATGATGCCGCGTTTTCGATTTTCTTAAGAAAATTATTGGAGCAAAAATGGTGTTGCTGTTTAAAACTCACGAGAAGTTACGTGTTGTTCACCTAACCCAGTTAAGGCATACTGAGAATGTTTACGTTTGCACCTTTCGAAATGAGAAGGCTTCATTTTATTACAGAAACATTATTTATATAATTATTTTGTTTATTTGTATGGTTACGATTTACGTGTCAACAAATTTTACTGACGAGTGCAAATTTCTCCTTGCAGCGAGGGAAGTCTTACCCGCAACTATCATACCTCATAAAAGTGAACACACCGCGAGCCGTAATGGCCGAGACGAAGAAAGCTTTCAAGAAACTGCCCAACATAGAATCCGCCATGACCGCCCTCAGCAACCTCAAAGGAGTCGGGACAGCCACAGCCTCCGCCCTCCTTGCTGCCGCCAGCCCAGAAATCGCTCCTTTCATGGCCGACGAGTGTGTGCAAGCTATACCAGAGATGGAGGGAAGCGACTACACTGCCAAGGAATACCTCAATTTTATAAACCATATAAAGAACGTCTGTGATAGGTTAAATAAGGTAAAAGCGGTTTTTTAACTTCATGATATTTGAATGAAAAGGTGCTAAAGAAATTAAAATTATGCTGCAAGGACTTAAAATTAAAACACTGATTTCTTAAACATATCGTAAACTACCTTTTAGTCATATGACATCTTTCATTAGCATCTTTAAAAAAAACTAAGTTTAGTGGGTAACTTAAATCGTACGAAACCAATCTTAATTAGACAGTTAATATAATTTTAAGGAAAACCAAGGTTTCCAACCAAGGAAACTACTTAGTAAATGAACAACAAAATTGATAAATCTCTCGAGTACAAAAAAAAGCAAACACAGTTGACGAGAGACGCCGACGACGCCCCGAAATACGCATTATCAACAACACTTATGTCCTTGACATTACATTCATTTTTGTCTTGGTTAGAAATAGTCTGCTCTATTATTGTCTTATCGAATACAAACTGCATCCGAGATGCATGGAATTCCCCAGCCCCACTTGTTCAGAAATTCTTATAGACGAAACCCACGCCTTGACAAGTTATGAGTATGAGTTAATCCGAACAAGTATGTTTCTATTATTGGAACTGTGTCAAGCACGGTTTACCCTTGAATGTTCAACTCAGAGCGCCATAAACATGGGCTTACGGTTACAAGTTTAAATTACACGAGTTCCCTGAAAGAATTCAGTTTGAAACAAAACTTTGAAAAGAAATGTTTTTTTTATTATTATTTTGTTGACTAACTTTTGAAAGGCTAATGTTTTGTAACGAAATATTTATAAAAATCTTGAACCAAATTTCAATTAACATTGCGGTGTAGAAACTTTTAAATGTGAGGATATTTAAACCGTAAATTTGTATTGCTGTTCGTTCCTGGTGCAGGAACAAACAGTGATAAATAATATGATAATTTGCATCTTTTTATGATTGAGAAGATCCAATCGCCAAAACCTTTCTTTTTAAGATAGTTTAAATAAATTTAACAAGTTTATCAACAAATAAAACAATCAACAATATTAAAGACCACTCGCCAAAATAAGAAAAAAGTCTACGTTACTTAAAATAAATTTAATAAGTTCTATAAAAAATACAACAATGTACAATATTACCAAGTCAACAAACCAATCATTCTTTCCAGGAAACAAACGGCTGCGAGCAGAAGAAATGGTCCCCACACAATGTCGAGCTGGCTCTTTGGACACACAACATCTTATCAGACCTCCAGCCGGAGCTACTGGGCAAGGAACCTAGGAGCAAGCCCATCGAGCCCACCAACGGCGGATCTCCTCTGCTACCCAGTGACGAGAGCAATCTTGAACCACCTTCCACTAACGGAAATGGTGAGGAATTACTTCTCGTAAAGTCAGATTTTGCTCGATTAGTGAGTAGTCGTTTATAATTTACTAACAGTGGAAACGATTTTTCAAGTACAATTTAAAGATGGTAAGGAATTTAAAATTGATAAATAGATACATGAATATTTTAAATAAAAAGAAATAAATTAAATTCAAAGGGCAAAAAGTAAATTAAATCCAAAAGAGAAATTTTGTTTGCACAAATTAGTGACATTTTTGATAACTAGGTACTTTTTATTCTACAAACTAAAAGCAGGGCTAGAGGCTGCGAGGGCCACGGGCAACGACGCTCCAAGCGAATTCGCTCTGCGCTGCAAGCGTCGGCGTCAAGCTCATACAATTTTATTTACATACGTACGAGCGTAGTTGCCCGTGGCTCTCGGGTTAGATGTAAACAGTAGTTTCACTACAAAAACGACTGACCCAGGGCTTAGCAAGGTAGCCAGGCGGGCCCAGCCTAACACAGATTAAGAGTGAATCACTTATTAAAATCAAGATAGACATACATCTGCTACCAGTGTATGCATCAGGATTAACGAGGTATATACTGACTGAATGGTTTAACATCTTAAGAGGAGGATGAAAGATGTGTATATAGCGTCACCCTGGCTGTTCAATCTACTTATGAATGATTTAAAAGAGCGTGAATGTGGACTGGGGTTAGGGGAGTTGTGAAATGGATCTCAATACACCGATGACTAAGTACTCTGCTTCTTCGACTGATGAGCTGCAAGAGATGGTAACAACTGTGGATGATGCCTTTAAAAGGAAAGAAATCATAATTAACGTAGCAAAAACATAGGTAACGGTACTAGAGAGGGTTGAAGCGGTGAATAAAAGCAAAGTTAAGACTGGAAACGAGGAAGTAGAACAGCTTCGCGCGATGGAAAGTGTGAAGATGACAAGAGTGAATGCGGGAAATTAAGCGAACGGAGCCTCTATGGGCAGTCAAAGTGTGACTGCAAATGCACGATTGGCACTTCATAATGAGGTGTTGGCTCGAACACTTTATGTGTGGTAGGGTATGGAAAAATGAAAGGAAACTGAATGCAGTGGAAATTCGTTCCTTACAGACTCTGTAGTTTGACATTTAATTATAGAGTAAAAAATATCGACATACGGGATCGTTGCGAAAGAAGATTATTATATAGAATAGAAAATGAAATGCTTCGGTGATTTGGAAATATAAAAGTATAGTGAAGAAAAAAATTCATGGTACACTAGTAGAAAGCAGAGCACGACCGAACCGTTCTAAAAGGCTGATGCCAACCAAATTAGCGACATACTGAAGTAAGGCAAAGTTAGAAGTACCCGGAATAGAAGAACTTGTACGATTACATTTATGGATGTAAAAGAAGCAAAAGAGGTGTGTCAGGATCGTAGCAGATGAAAGTCTATAGCTCTGCCTACCCGTCTGGGAGACAGGCGTGAGTATATGTACATCTGTTGTAATATAAAAATCTGTCTCGAGAGGACAGAATATTAGTAAAAAGATAGTGGGAAAGTAAATTATAATATATCCACTAAATGTTTTTTTCGCCAGAGGGCGCTTTAGTGTGAAACATCTTAGTTTTATCGTCTTGATAACAAAAAGCTATAAAAAATAGTTTAATCATCAGTTTGTGAAGTGAACGTTATAGTGAGATTAGTCATATGATAACGCTGCAGTAGAAGTGTTATCCTAAGTTAAGACTGTCTATCGGCTGACTTATTCGTATTTGTTTAAGCGCATCTGTGATTCCTACCCTCAAACATCAACAGTGCAATAAATTATAAAGACAAACGTTTATAATTGCCGGCTTGAATTGAGTTTCGACTGCGTTCCATTTTAAAAGAATCGATTTATAATCGAGTAAGAATCGGAATATTAATGGCTCCAACATGTGCAGGATGCAATATTGAAATTGAAAATGGTTTTCAGTTAAAATGCTGTTTGTGTAGGGCATTTTATGACCTAGCTTGTGCTAACATATCACGCAAAGTGTTTGAATGTATGAACCATAAGCAGAAAGAGTCTTGGGAATGCCAAACTTGCCGTAGCCAGCAGCCCAAAATATATGGCAGCAATACCAATACCCCGCTTCGCGATGCACAATCTTTGAGTTTTGTGACTGAGCGTTCCAAACAGAGAGTGACTCATAACTCTGTAGTAAGCGACTTGGCATCTGATGATATCCGTACTATAATTCGTGAGGAGTTGACTGGAGTCCTCAGAGAAACTATTGCTGGATTGGTCACCCAAAAACTCAAAAGTTTGGAGGATAAGATTTCCGACTTTCAAACGTCAATAAAATTCTACACCAAGGAATACGAAGATCTTAGAAAAGAAGTTACTGAGAAAACCGAATCTCTCTCAAAATTAGAATCTGATAACGCCAACTTACAAACCACTGTTAACGATCTCTCCGCACGGCTTTCTATGGTTGAACAACATACACGTGAGAGCAATGTAGAGATTAATGGTATACCCGAACACCGTACAGAAAATCTTACCGTCACGATAGCTCAATTATTTAAAGTCATTGGTAGCCCAATCGCTGATGAGGATGTGGTGCAAGTAACACGTGTTGCTCAGATCAAAAAGGACAATAACAGACCCCGTACCGTGATTGCTAAGCTGAAAAGTCCCCGCCAGCGTGATACTCTTCTAGCATCAGTGCAAAGGTTCAACAAAACAAGCAAGGATGGCAAGCTGTGTTCAAATCATTTAGGAATTGGTGGTGACAAAGTACCAGTGTTTGTGTCAGAACATTTAACACCAACTAACAAGGGACTGCACGCTGCCGCACGGCAGAAAAAGAGGGAACTTGGGTACAAGTTTGTCTGGGTTCGCAATGGGCGAATTTACATGCGCAAGAATGAATCCAGTCAAGCTGTTCATATTCGTAATCTCGATTCGCTTAAACACGTTGTATGATTTGTTTGAGTTGTTTTTCTTTTATTTATAATAAATTATGGTTGTACGTGAACTTAGTATATATTACCAGAATGTGCGTGGAATACGAACAAAATTGAATGATGTTAGCTCCAATATTAGCTTAAGTAGTTACGATATTATTGTATTTACAGAATCATGGCTTAATTCCTCTATAAATGACCGTGAAATATTGGACTCCAGATATGTTGTTTATCGTAGGGATAGAACGAGCTCTGCATCAACTAAGCAGGATGGAGGGGGTGTTATGATAGCTGTATCTAAGCGTATTCCGTCAGTTCGTGTAAGCAGTTGGGAAAGTAGTTGTGAAGATCTGTGGGTTAACATTGAAGTGTCAATTAATAATGTTATAAAGAAAATTGCCCTGTGTGGAGTTTATTTGGCTCCCAAAGTTACATTAGCAACCTTGAAATCTTTTCTTGACAATGTAGATAATGTAATGTGTCACGCGGATGACGTTGTCATTCTCGGAGATTTTAATCTAAGTTTTATTGAATGGAGTAAAGTCAGCAATGATGACTGTCATACTTTACCATCTAAGTATAATAACTCATTAGGTTGTACCTTAATCGACTTTTTATCAGTGAACAATCTTAACCAATTAAATTATATAAGCAATGCTGGTGGTAACAAACTGGACTTAATTTTGTCTAATATACCTAATGTTAAACTTGATAAACCCCTTGATCTGCTATCTAAGCTTGATGTTCTTCATCCCAACCTTCACATTTCTATACCCTTACATTCATCTCGAAGACTCCATACTGGACCACGCTCTGATTTCAATTATTACAAGGCTGAATACGAAAAGATTGTTTTGGAGCTTAAAAGCATTGAGTGGCAGGTAAAATTTTCCAATTGCATGAATGTTGACCAAATGACAACTCAATTTTACAAAATACTGCATGAAGTAATAGAAAAATATGTCCCTAAACGTAAACCAAAAAAGAAGAACTTTCCTGTATGGTTTTCCAAGCATTTAATTAAACTACTGTCAGAAAAAGAAAAGCTTCGTATTAGGTATAAGAAATACAAAAACCCTCGAGATAGCTTTGAATACGAGTTGCTAAGGGAGCGTTGTCACAAACTTTTACAAAAGTGTTACAGTAACTATCTGCGTCAAATTGAAGCAGACATAGCAAAAAATCCCAAAGCATTCTGGCGGTTCATTAAAGACAAACGTTGTGGCAAGTCTACCATTCCTAAGAATATGTACCTGAACAATTCTGCAGCACATGAAAGCCCGGACGTTGTTAACCTGTTTGCTAGCCATTTTTCTTCAGTATTCACACGTGACTCTGCTAATATTTCTTTGAACGCACCGCAGACTGGATTTTGTCTTGATCACATACGTTTTACGGAAAGTAACGTTCTAGAGAAAATCAATGAATTGGACATATTTAAAGGTTCTGGTCCCGATGGCATTCCTCCACTTTTTATAAAAAGATGTGGGTCGGTGTTAGCCTTTCCCCTCACTTTAATTATGAATCGTTCCTTGAAAGACGGTACTTTTCCTAGTGAATGGAAAAGGGCTAAAATAGTACCGGTATTTAAAAAAGGCGAGGAGGACAACATACAAAATTACAGACCCATTTCTGTCTTATCCTGTTTTTCAAAAATATTTGAATCATTAGTGTGCCCATTTTTATCGCGTCATTTAAACAAAATCTTGTCACCTCATCAACATGGATTTAGAGTTGGGCGTTCGATTGAAACTAACCTTGCATCATTTGTTTCTGATGTAACGAGCGAAGTTGATAAGCGTCGACAAGTGGACGCAATTTACACTGACTTCAGTAGTGCCTTTGATAAGGTTAATCATATCTTATTGGTACATAAGTTGCAGTCTGTCGGCGTGTTTGGCTCATTATTAGAATGGTTCAAATCGTACTTATCTGATCGGTTACAGTCTGTTGTTGTCAATGGTTATGAATCAGATAAGTACTGCTCTATATCTGGTGTTCCTCAAGGATCACATCTGGGGCCAATTCTTTTCTTGGTTTTTATTAATGACATAACTTCTCATATACATCACTCTAAATTTTCAATTTTTGCCGACGATTTAAAAATATACAGGGCTGTTGGCTCGTTAGAAGACACACTGCTTTTGCAGGCTGATCTTGATAGAGTTTCCTTATGGTGTGCTTCTAATGGTATGCTTCTCAATGCAAATAAATGTTACCACATAAAATTCTCTCGTAAACGACAGCTTGTTGCTTCTAATTATCAAATAAATAGTGTCAGGCTTCAAGATGTGACCGAGATCCGTGATTTGGGTGTTATTTTAGACAGCAAACTAACTTTTAAATCACACATCGATAGCATTGCCAAAAAGTCTGCCAAGATGTTAGGGTTTGTCAAACGCAATAGCAGAGGGTTTCGTTCTTCTTGGACGAAAATACTTTTGTACAACGCACTGGTCCGAAGTCATCTTGAATACGCAAGCTCTGTTTGGAGTCCGTTCTATGCTGTTGATTCACAACGTCTCGAAAGCATTCAACGCTCGTTCACTAGGTTCCTTGCTTTCGTAACTCCTGGTTTGTCTCACAGACGTTCGTATGACGAAAGGCTGAGTCAATTTAAAATGACATCTTTGCGTAACCGCAGAATTCTGCGTGACTTGTCTTTTCTGCATAGAATTGCCAATGGAAAAGCCGAGTGCCCTTGTCTGCTGAATAATATGTCAGTGTCCGTCCCCTTCAATATGCCAAGAAAAGCTATTACAAAACTGTTTTCTTATCCAGCCTCTAAATCAAACCTTGGCCTTAACTCGCCCATGACAAGAATTTTGAGAGAATACAATAATATGAATGAAACTGTTACTGATTTAGATGTATTCCACCAATCTTTCTCTGTGTTTAAATCTCATATTCTCATGTCCTTTTGTAAGAAATAATCACTAGTTTTTAATTAAGTATTAATGATTTACTTCCTTAGGTTTAGGTTTTGTTTTTCTAGTGTTTAGTTGGGTAATTTAGTATGTATTTTGTTTGTAACTAATTTCTCTTTCGTATTTCTTTTATTGTAGTGCGATAAATGATAATTAACACCTTTTGTTTATAATTGTTTGGCAAATGTTGTGTATACCTGTTAGTGGCACATGTATCAGAATATCTGTATAAATGTTAGTTCCTTTTAAATAATTAATATGTGTGCTGTTGGTGTACCTTGTTTAAATAAATAAATAAATAAATAAATTCTGTTACTCACACTGAATTTTAACACGCTATACCCCCCATCGACATTCTGAGAGTCGTTGGCTACACCTCCTATAAACATCAAAGTTATCTGTGTTATTTGTGTCGGTCGACAGCGATGTCTTAAAATCAGCCCAACCCAATAAAAAAAATTGCTACGCCATTGCCCATCGATATAAAATTGGTTAACACAGCTAATTCTCAATGTATATTATTTCATTGGATGTTTTACTTCGAATATAAGTATATTATTCAAGAAAGTTGACAAAATATTTGTATAATAAATATATTACAAATCTTTTTTTTTCAATTTACGTCTTTCCTACAGGCAAAATTGGCGACTCAGTGAACGAAGACACAACGACGTCGTGCACAGAAGACTCACTGGACAAAGACGAGGCCATAGACAAAACCACCTCCCCGGCCACCCCACCCTCCCCCTCAGACAACAGCGACTCCGCACTCAGCACGCCGGGCGGTAAAAGGTGAGTAATGTACACAGTGTCATTAAACTATTGGATTTAATAGAGCACATTTAAAGATGACTATCATTTACGATCTCACACTTACTACAAAATAATCAAATAACTTTACCAGAACTATTATATAAATTCGGAAGCCGAGCGAAGCGTGGCGAATACAGGCGACCGCTTTAGTTTTTACAGATTTAATGCTATTATCAAGACATACTAATTTAATAAAAAAAATATTTCCAAAATTTGTTATTTGAAGGAGTTTCAAAAACAGCTTGTATTGAAACTGTGGTCTAGATATACAATGCGTTTAACTTTTACAGACAATTAGAGGAAGCCAGCTCAGCAGAAGAGAGCTCACTGGACACAGCCACCGAAGCGCCGCCCAACGCCAAGAAGATCCGGGAAGCCACCCACTGACACTCGAGACTTACACCATACATCGTGCGTCCGCGCATATAAATAGCTTTCTAGACTAAAATATTGTACCTAGTTAATTTATTTTCAATTCCGATTAATTTTAACTTAGACTTAAGTTACGTACCGTACGGTTTTGTAAGTTTATAGGGTATTAATTACTATGAATAATGAAATAATTTCTCGGATGCAAGAAGTATGATGGTGAGATTGTACAATATTTTTGATTTTGAATCGATGTGAGTGTATCTTCAGAGCGGCTCGTGGTAGGGCCTAGTGTTAGGTTTTGTTTGTAATATTTTTAAATGTTTGAACGTTCGCATCCCGCGTGACATTCCAGTAATTGTAAAGTCGTCGGTGGTTAGATCCGGACCATTGCCTTGACTCATCTCACTCACACCATTTGCCTTATAATACAGTCTGCCCGCAGAGTTTATATGCAACAAGATAATACAAAGGTCGTGTTACCGGGACCCGGTACACACGGGCCCACAATGTAGTTTTTATTGAACAAATATAAGATATTAATTTTATAATGTAGCATTTTTATTGAACAATTCCTGTCTCATCATCTAATGCGAATTATACTTCTCAATTTAATTATATTCTAAGAGTCTGCTTATAAGAGTTTTTTTGACCTAAAATCTAATTATGTCTTACATTCGTAAACAAAGCCATATAAAAATGATTGTTTTGGGTATCGAGCTTTAGTTAGTATGGTGTTCGGTACATATCGGGAATCAGACCATATAGACAGAAGGGCTAGAGCTGGGGCCACATTAGCGCATTACGACGCAAATTGTGCATTAAGCTTTTTCGAAAGTTTTCAACGATCAAAGCGGGGAAATGCGCAGTGCTAGAGAGACCGAAACAAGGAAATTTACAGATTTACGCAAGAATTTTCCCCTCTTCTTTCCGAATGCTTGAATCGATTTTAATCATTCTTTCACCATACTAAAGCCAATTTATAGATCTACAAAACGATTGTACAATTTTTTTTTCCGTTCATCGCTTCCATGTTTAAAGTATTGTTTTCTCCTATTTTGCGCTATCCGGAGACGCAGCAATCGTCGTAACAGCCACTTTGCAATACGCGCTGATATATTGAATAATAATTCAATGTCGCATAGTGATACCAGTCTGAAATTTTATGGACATAGGGCCTCAAGTCAGAATATCGACCTGATGATATTTTATACGATAGATATTTATATTTCAAGTGACAAATACTGACTGCTAAATTTATGTTAAAGTGATAGTTTTCGAGATTAAAAAATATCATCATGTCGGTATCCTGACTTGAGGCCCTAGGTCCATAAAATTTCAAACTAGGACCATTGTGTGCAGTTTCCGTCGATTTTTGTACTGATTATATCTAGTTTCTAATTTAAGGTAGGCATGCGCCTTAATATTATGAATAGTACGTGCTTTATGGTCATATAAAAGTGGTTCCGATTTTTATATTTCATTGCTATAGAAACATATATGTAAATACTTATAAATGTAAATACAACAGTAATAGATAAATAGTTATATTTCATACATACACAAGATACAATAATACAACGTAATAAAATAGTAAATAAATATCCCACCAAAAACATAAATATAAAAAGGGACCGGTTCAGTACAAAGGCAGTACAGGATTGTCGGCTTCGACAAGAA
The DNA here is from genome assembly GCA_910592155.1 of Ypsolopha scabrella. Classification (NCBI taxonomy): domain Eukaryota; kingdom Metazoa; phylum Arthropoda; class Insecta; order Lepidoptera; family Ypsolophidae; genus Ypsolopha; species Ypsolopha scabrella. The sequence goes on from OU342967.1 coordinate 20,459,973, forward strand.
TCGAGATCACCGCCTTTATTCTGCACTCTGCCTCTTTTTCACATTTATGTTTTTAGTGGGATATCATTGATTTTTGTAAAGTTGTATTTAAACACTTATTCATAGCCTGTAGCGGGTGGTTTCAGCCGCGTGACTAATTATTAGATTTGTTAAGTTCTATTAAACTAGGGTTATTTAAATTGTATTTATGACCATGTCCCTGGGAAACTGCCTGTCTTCAGAAAACCATCTATACATGGCCTTTGCCCAAGTAAAGAGTCTTACCATTACAACAGTGAAGAGATTTCCCTCGCGAATGTAATTAATCGCTAAGTCCCTAGGAACAGCCCGTCCGTCCCCAGGAAACAAACTTTAGCCTATGTCCAAGTCCAGAATCTAACCATTACAACAGTAAAATATAGTTTTTTATCGGTTCAGTAATTCCACAGATAGAAAGAAAGAAAGAAAGAAAGAAAAAATGTTTATTTGGTACCAGAAATTACTTAAGACCTAGTTGTATTAACAAAACATTTTATAAAATATTCTAACTACTTAAAAACTAAATGATACCAAAAAGGTCTCCGCTCAGCATAATATCGCAGCTACGGCCACGACGCTGATTTTCAGCGGATGCCCATGTTTTAAAGTTGGGTTAGCAGTTCCAGTTATACCATTCATAACATAACAAATAACACACAAAAAACAGAACAACTTTTGTAAAACAAAAAATAAATAAATATATATATATTATATTTATCTATAAAAATACAATAAAAATAAATATAAATGAAAACATATAATATACTTTATTTTATACAATATGTAACGAAAAAATATCAATTAAATTGCTGCTTCTCTTTTTGGACATTGATTAAAAATCTTTTATACCTACATCTGAAACTATTTACTGATGAAGAGAGCTTGAGAGGGGGAGGGATATTATTCCAACATTTTGTGGCTCAGTAACGAAAACTTCCTCGAAATAAAGATGTTTTATGGGATGGACAAAGTAACAATTGGGGAATACGTAACTGATGTTGAGAGAATTTAAGTTTATTGTATAAATAAAGCGGACTTTTTGTTTTAATTACGCCAAAAAGTAACGTTGCGAAGTGTAGTGCGCGTCGTGATTCCATGTTTAATAAATTACTTCTATTTAGGTAAGGTGTAATATGTGCTCGGCTGGGAACCGGAAAACAGAACCTTGCGTAGGAGTTTTGCACTCTTTGAATTAATTTCCGAGTTCTAGCTAACAAGCACCCGCCAATAACTGTATCAGCGTAGTTAAGCTTTGATAAAATCAGCGATTCACAAAGGTGAATTCTCGTATCCACGCTAAGATGTTCACGTACTTTGTATAGTACTTTCAACCTATAATAACAATTTTTCACTGTCTCTAAGACATGCTTCTCAAACCTTAATCTCTCATCGAATATAACTCCTAAATTTCGCACTTCAGGAACTTGTTCTATCTGGATGTTTCTAATTTTAATATCAATAATATGACTTTTAATTAGTTTAATTTGATTTTTTGTCCCCAAAACTAGAAACTTTGTTTTAGCTGGATTTAAAACCAATCCATTTTTATCTGACCAATCAGATATTTGTCTTAGATCTTCGTTGAGTTTAGTTACTTCCGTTGTGGTGTCTTTGGGCTTAAACGATTTATAGACTTGGAGGTCGTCGGCGTACAGATGGTACCTACTGTTATTTATAATTTTTGGTAAGTCAGCAGAATATAGTATGAACAGAATCGGACCCAAAATTGAACCTTGCGGAACTCCTTTATTCACGGTTGTAGGTTTCGAATAATTCTTAGAACCATTATCTCCAGATATTTCAACACTTTGGGAACGATCAGTCAAGTAGCTAGTAAACCATTTAATTGTGGCATCATCAAAACCGTAGTATGAGAGTTTGGAAAGAAGCAATGTTGTATTGATGGTGTCAAAGGCGCGAGAAAAGTCAAGCAATATTAGAATTGCTCCCTCGCCTACATCCTGTCCGGTTAAAATATCATCAACAACATCTAAGAGAGCAGTCGCCGTGCTTCTACCCTTCCTAAAACCTGATTGTTTTTGTGGAAGTATATCGTTAACATATAAGTATTCGGTTAATTGCATACAAACTACCTTTTCAAGAATTTTTGACATAAACGGCAGAATACTTATTGGCCGTAAATCTTTTAAGTCTTTTGGATTGTTTATTTTAGGAAGTGGTATAACTTTAGCTTCTTTCCATACATCGGGAAATGTGCCTGTTTGGATAGATCTATTGACAAGTCGGGTAATAACACTTAGTGTTCGCGGCAACGTTAAAATAATCATATCTAGCGTGATTTCATCAAAACCTTGCGAATTTGTTTTGAAGTTATTTATAATTTTTAGTACTGTTTCTTCTTCTACTGTTTTGAGACTGAATACAGAAGAACCGTGTCTATGTAACCAGTAGTATGTAAGTTGGGAAAGGTTAATTTCATTGTTACCAGGAATATCTAAAAAATGGGCATTAATATGATCAGGGTCAATAAGGTTTTTGGGAAGTTCGGTTTGATTTTTCCTGAAGTCGACCACGTTACGTTTTATATTTTTCCAGAGTTTACGTGGATCTTTTAAATTATTGTTGACGCAGTGCTGGAAGTAAGCGGTTTTTTCGTTAAACAAAGCTACGGTTACAATGGTTTTTAATTCTTTGTAGTATTTTTTATCTTTGTCTAATTTTGTTTGGCGATATTTAGCGTGAGCGTCATTTCGGAGTTTAACCATTTCCTTGACTGTTGGTGTTAACCACGGATAGCTTATATTCTTCACATAAAGAGATTTTAAGGGAGCATGGGTATTAAATAAATTCATAATGTATGAGTTAAAAGCTGTGATTGACTCGTTTACATCACCACTTAAAAGATTTTCCCATGGTATGCTGTTTAAATCAATGTTGAAAACATCTAAATTAATATCTTTTAGGGGTCTGTAGAATATCCACCGTGGTAGAGGTTTATGCTTTTTTATGTTAAGCTCACAAGTAAGGAAAGCATGACCACTAAGTTCAGGCACGTGGTCAACACAAATCTTAGTAACTTTAGTACTACTACATATTAGGTCCAGCAGTGTTTCAGAGTTTTCAGTAAAATGTGTAGCTTCAGTGACATATTGGTGAATACTCATGTAAGTAAAGAAATTAAGGAGCTTTTTAGAATTGGTATCATCACATTTTAATAAATCAATGTTAAAATCACCAAGCAGAACAATATGATCGTACACCGAAAAAGAACTCATTGATTCAGTTAACGCATCTATAAACGTGTCTACGTTGACCCATTGTGGACGATACGCGGTACCGATGACGACCTTAAGGCCATTCAGATTGACACTAATCCACATTTGCTCGACGGATGATGGTGGATGTTCAAGAAAGCGGGTATAGATACCGCGTCGCAAGTAAAACCCGACGCCGCCACCGCGCTTGCGCGCACCGACGGGCCGCGGCGCATGCCGTAACCTGTAGCCTGGCACAGCGGGCGCGCGCGCATCCTCACCCGCATGCAGCCACGTCTCATTAATCGCCATGATATCGACGTCGTGCCGATCCATAGCCATAAGAAATTCGTCATGATGGGTACCCAATGAGCCAGGGTTTAATAAGCCTATGGAAACGTTTTTGGAGACAATAAATTTAATAACGAAGGAGAATGATACCTGAATTAATCTACAGTTATCTAAAAACCTTTTCAGAATAGTTAAATGTCTTCTGTTGAGTTTTAAAATTAAATCCGTGGTAAAATAGCCGATATCAAAATATAGTGGTAAATACGAGCTCCATTCGCTAAAAGTAAAAGAGTAATGAATTACGACTTTTATGATATATGGTTTTAAGATACCGTTGATGCATTTAACAAATATATATGTATTATAGTAATAGTGTAAATAATATGTCTGTTCTGTTTTTAATAGCAGTTGACAAATAAATAAATACAACAACATAAAACACACTTTACGACAATTTTTGATGTCTAAAGGAACATATTTTAGAAAATAAAATGAAATCGATAAATCGTCATCACATTTTACATGAGAACACTGAAGTACTCCTAAGTTATAAACTGTAAAATATAGGAATTCAATATTTAATTTTGTGTTATATAATTGATGTCGGAAAAGTTCACTTATTAACCGACATAGTGTCCCGACTAACAGTATCACCACCAAAAACCTTTGCTAAGTCAGAGTCCGATCGTATTCGGTGACGCGCTTTGCCTTGTTCTTGTCGCATGAAAACCTTCCCGTCCCGTGTCCAGGCAAACCTCCAATTCAGCCGTTTGATGGCTTCACGTGCCTTCTGGAACAACTGCCTATTTGTTCTCGTAAGACGTTCATTGATATGGAAGGAGCGAGTTGGGCCCGAAACGTCCATGCCCTCAGTGGTGAGGCCGCGACGCACACGAGCCGCTCGCAACAAAGAGTCACGCGACGCGCGCCGTGCCAGCCGCACGACGAGAGGACGTGGCCACGGCGCCCCGCCGCCGCCGCCGGCGGCGCCACTCTCTATGTACGCCCGTATCGGTCCCACACGCTCGGCATTTACAATATCCCGGTCTTCCAGCTCCACGCCAACCTTCTTAGCTATTGCGAGAATAACGTGTGAGCTATTCTCATTTGTCCTCTGTATACAAACGTAGCAAGAAATCTAACACGCTCCTCCTCGCTTCGCTCGTCGTCGCACCCATTTTTTTATTGGAAGCCTATCGTAAATTGCTTATTCGATAATTTTCATGAAATGACCAATTCTACGATATGGCTTCCACATACATATATCCAAAGTTTCTAAGTTGGATACGAATAACTTCCGGAAAGTAATTTAAATTTTAATACATTTTCAGAATTTTTCCTTTGTAAATATGTACATTCAAGCGTTATTTAATTTAAAGGTTCTAAGTTCCCTGGAAGTGGTTTAGGTTTTATATAAGCGAATCAGTCGGTTATAAACAACGAGCTCTAGATAAGTATATATAGGTCGTTGGTTATAAAAATAGTGATTTTTAGACGTGAATTTCTCGAGAAAGTTTCTTTTATGAAATTTAGGATTATGGGTACTTGCGCGAGCTTTAACAGATATTATGTAAAATTGCAACTTAGTGGTCCAGTAGGTAATGAGTAATGAGTTATAGGGGGGTCGAAAGTAGCTCGAAATGGTTCGCGTTCGTGTAATATTAAGTTAAGGCGAGGCATAGATAAACTTTTAATTTCAAATCGGCGCCTTAGGGGAGTTGAATGAGGGGGACTTACTCCATACAAATATGCGCTCACGAACTAGCTTATGCCGTAAGGTCGTATGCGGAAAAACAGTATTTTTCATTTAAAATGACAACTATAAGTAATTTAATAAATCCAATCGGCCATATTGAAGTGTATTTGTAGACTAATTTAAATAAAAAACTTAGAGTCTTCATTCGCTCCCGTTTGTCAGTAAAATAGTAATCTCTGTTTTAAAAGAGGTTTTCTAAATATTTTTTTCTCTGCTATGAAAATTAACCAATCAACTAAATCTTCGGGCAAACTGATGTCAATGAAATGCTTAATCTAGTATATAAATTGGTAATTACATGTTTTTTTATTTCTGAGAAAAATGGAGATCAACGTCGCCAAAATTTCGTGGCTGATGCGCCGGCCTTTTCTTTTAAAACTCGGCCCTGAACACGCTGCCAGAGGAAAATAACTTTTCTCTGTCAGGTTGATCTATTACAGTATCAATTACATGCATTTTTAGAGTTTCCTACCTCAAAAGGAAAAAACGGAACCCTTATAAGGATCACTTTGTTGTTCGTCTGTCTCAGTAGGTAGCGTAGCTAGGGGTCACCCGTTCGGGGGTGAAACCCAACTAAACAAAAAAAACTTGCAAGAATTCCATAAAATTACCGCTAAATTTCAATATTATCTATGTAATACGTACCAGGCCCCTCAGAAAGTATTGCGAAAAAAAGTTTTTATAGAGACTGGCCAGTTATAATGTTTTTCGAAAAAATAGGTATGTTCTAATTTCAAAATTTCCCTCCACATTTTTTGCGAGCTAATTCAAAGTATTGTATCTCGCTGAAATTTGGATCTGCGCCGGGAACATTTTAGAGCTATGATTTTTTACTATTTCAAGTGTCGCCTGAAACCGGATGATCATTGCTATAACGAATTCAAGCGCGGTCGACCAACTTTGGGGGATGAAGAAAGAAGCGGTCGCCCTTTGACGGCTGTTACCGAAGAAAACGTGCTGGCAGTGAAAAATTTAATCCAATACAATAGGCGAATTACAATCAGAAGATTCAACACATATTGAAGATTGGATCGGGAAGCGTTCACGAGATTCTACACAGCCATCTTCGCGTGAGGAGGATAGTGTCACACTGGGTGCCGCACAACCTCACCGATGCTCCGAAGGAGGCCCGGGTGGAATGGTGCCGTGATATGCTAAACAAATTTGAAGCAGGCTCATCTCGGCGTGTTTACGACATCGTTACAGGTGATGAGTCCTGGATTTATCAATACGACCCAGAAACCAAGCGCCCGTCGACTGTTTGGGTGTTTTAAAATGAACCAACGCCTACCAAAGTGAAGCGATCTAATAGCGGGGGGAAGATTTTGATCGCTACCTTTTTTAATTTGACTGGCCACTTGGTATCAATTCCCTTACGGGATCAAAGAAGCATCAATGCCGAATGGTATACTACCAAATGTTTGCCAGAAGTTTTCTCTGTTGTTAGCAACAAGCGACCTAACACAGGGCTCCGCGGGCTACTGCTCCACCACGACAATGCACCTGCGCACACCGCACTCAAAACGAGGGACTTCCTGGACAGCACGCCAGTCAAAATCCTGGGTCACCCTCCTTACAGCCCTGATCTAGCACCGTGTGACTTCTTTTTATTTCCAAAAAAAAAAAAATCAGCTCAAAGGAATACAATTTTCGTCGCCGGAAGATGCGCTGGCTGCGTTCGAGAAGGCTGTAAACGAGGTGTCTGCGGCAGACTGGAAAAAGTGTTTTGAAAACTGGTTTAGACGCATGAAACTTTGTATAGAGGCTGGTGGAGAGTACTTTGAAAAGACTTTTAAAGAAAATGTTACTATAGAATTTTTTTTTTGTTTTGCAAATATTTATGGCGTAGTACTAGTAATAACAAATTATTTGGGGCAACAAAGATAGAACACGAGGCAACACAAAATGTAGGTTTTGAGCATGTACAAAATACAAAAATATTTATTTCACACACATGGTAACATTTACAAAAAATTCAGTAGCTCCCAGACTAGACGATGGGTAGTCTGTTCCGTGGGTGCTGGTAGGTTGGTTAAACAAAAGTTTTGTCTTATATTTGGACAAGTGATAAATGTGTTATTTGTGAATAAGGTGATTAAGATCTATAACCTTAAAACTTATTTTAACCTAAGCCTAAAACAAAAAAGAACAAAAGCATTTTTAGGGTCTTAATCTAAATATCTAATAAGGACTCAACGCTACTAAAGAAAATAAATAGTTACCTATATAGAAAGAATATGTATAAATTAAGCGAGTGTTTATATATAATGGAATAGATAGTATTGAAATAAGTAATGAGTATGTATGAGTAATATATATATATATATATACATATATAAGAGCATTATTTACTATTGATATATAGAAAATAAGAGAATATTCAAGTGTATGATATCTGTTCTCCAAATATACCTAATATATTTTCAGTATCGACATAATTTAAGTTAAGAAGCCATTTTTCAATTTTTCGTTTTGCTTCATGTACGGAAGCCAGTTTTAAATTGCATTCTTTAGCGACAAAATTGTAGATATGAGGATGTAGGTAGGGAGGAAATCTTTGAGCGAATTTAGTTTTTGTCGCTGTTATTGTTGTCCTAAATACTCTTCTTCGAAGCAATTTATCGTATTCGGGAGAGTTAATAATTTTTCTGTGTTGGATTAGTGCTGCTCTAAGGATAAAAAGTTTTCTGATAGTTAAGACACCGCATTCTCTGTAGAGAGTTTCTGTGGGATAATCGATAGGTTTTTTAAACATTACTTTTAGAATTGACCTTTGCGCTCTTTCAATTGTGATAATATGTGTTTTAGATGAACCACCCCAGCAGCTTATACAGTAATTCAGAACGGATTGACAAAGAGTAATATATACGAGTCTTAAGGTTTCTTTTGAGGCACTATTACGTAGTAGTCTCATGACGTGGATGAGTTTTCTTGCCCTACCGGCAAGGAAAGATATATGTTTATTGAAGTTGACTTTCTCATCGAGGAAAATACCTAGATATTTTATAGCATCGGTTCTTTGAATAATGTCGCAGGAACATGTGCAGGTGGATCGATCACAGGAATGTATTTTGATTGGGATGTTACAAATTGGTTCTGAAGCTGCAGTTTTGTGGAAACATAAGTATTTGGTTTTGGTTGTGTTTAGTGTAAGAAGATTTCTAGAAAGCCAGTTAGCGATTTCAGAAAGACCGTTAGTTGTTCGATTAAAAACAGAAAGCCAGGTGGTATCGTTAAAGATAATGATAATTAATGTGATTTCTGAGTTCGCAATGCTAAAGATATAAGGAAGAGATTGTAAGGACAGACATCATCAGCGCAGCAGCAGGTTGCTGGCGTGTCAGTTGTGGGCGTGACTAAATGTAATGCTATTTAGCTATGGCATGCACGCTCGATGAAACTTGCGAAGGAAATACAATCGCACCGATTTCGTTGCGGGCGACCACTGATTTTGGTTAGAACTAAGAAATAACATATTTTAAAGAGTTTTTGGAAAATTATCCCCTAAAGAGGGTACTAAATTTATTACAGGAAAATTTTTACTTAAAACCAGAAAAATTGGTATTAAACCTTTTAAGTTGATAATTACAAATAACAAATTAGCAGTACAACGAATACCATGTTTCAGCGCTTTTGGAAAATTATCCGCTGTGGTGAAAAATAAGGGATGAAAGTTTATGTAAAAACCATGAAAATTTGTATAATTAAGATAGACATATTTCAGCGAAGTTCAGCGTATTCAAAAAATCATCCCTAAGTAAAAAAACGAAATGAAAGTTTCTTTATGAATTTTGTTAGTTTTGTAGTTAAGAACCATTAAAATTTGTATTAAGCCTTTGAGTTAAATATTAAGAATGAAAAGTTTCAGCGGTTTCGAAAAATTATCTTAATTTATTAGAGGGTTAAAATAGAGGATGAGTGTTTGTATCTGAATTCCGTTAATATACCGGGTGTAAATAAATAGAGTGCGACCATTAAATGAAACCACATACTCTACCAACCCTACTGAACCACTTTTCCCAATAATCATACCCGCGGACAGCCTTAGTTTAGGAAATAATTGAGTTCCAAACAAAAACGCGTGAACCTTGACGCACCGACATAGGGGCGAGTTTAGAGAGAGAGCGTCGTCCGTGAAGCGACGGCCGTGAATCGGACGACGCTCTCTCTAAACTCGCCCGTATGGCAATTATTTCCTAAACTAAGGGTGTCCGCGGGTATGACTCTTGGGAAAAGTGGTTCAGTAGGGTCGGTAGAATATGTGGTTTCATTTAATGGTCGCACTCTACTTACACCCGGTATAAAATATCCGCACTGGGTGTCACCCATGCTAGCTACCGCACTGGTCTGTCCGTCCGTCTGTCTGTCAAGACCTTTTATCTCGGGAACACGTGGAGGTATCGAATTGAAATTAAAACCATATACCTACTCAAGTCACAAGTCTGCAGTCCCTTGACTGTGAAAAAATCAAACTTCTAAGTTAACGTAAAAAAAAGATCCGGACGTTTATGCCGCAAAAAACGTATATTTCGACACTCAAAGGAATCAAAATTTATAGGGTATTTCCCGTTGACCTAGAACCGTAATACCCAAATACTACGAGTATAGGAAAAAATCTTAAAACTATATTGTAATTAAATCATTAAAAAATCATCGAGGTTAAGCAACGGTATGCGCGGTCATAATTGTACAGGTGACCAAATCTTTTTGTAGATTTTTTAAAATTTTACTAATTTGTACGGAAACTTCTGTGGGCGAGTCCGACTCGTACTTGTCCGGTTTTTTTTTTAATTCTTCGTTAGACACCGTTTATCCATTTCCCCTGTGTTACTTGAATGGACAACAAAATGGTGGGCCGGCCAGAAAATGACGCATCCCTCCCTGGCGTCCTAAGTAAAAAAAATGTTTGGGACGAAGAGGGATAACCCGCGTTTTGTTAATTTTTTGTGAATTTTCTAAGTGTCACAAAAACATGTTAATGTTTCAAATATTCATATAAATTACAAACCATTCATCATAACTTGTCCCTTGCCATCATGTTGGCATCACTGCTTGTCGAGCTGTTGCTTTCATGTTGTTGTCAGTGAGACTTTTCAAAATTATTTGATAAATTATGTATTATTATTGCCAAAGCCGTTGAACAATAGTGCAAAAGAGATTGTGTTGAAAATGCAAACAATGCATCGTGATTCGTCTCGATCAGTTTCGATCTCGTGTCAGTGCGATGACGGGATAGTAAAATAGGGATACCAGCTTTAAACATAAAGCCATTTCTACGGGCAAATAATAATTAGCTATTCACTTACTTTTGCATGCATATCGGAAAAAAGCGTTCACATTAAGTCGCCTGGAAAAAATCGTCAAAAACGTAAAAAACGGGAGCTCGACGATTTAGAACAAACGTCGTCGAGCTAGACAAGACATAAAAAATACCGTTTTAGTACAGAGATACATGTAAAGATATTCATACCATTAGATCATACGCATTGTTTGCGAAATACAAATCAATAAATATAAATAATTGATAATTTTTATTTTTTCATTCTGTACATTTTCATTAAAGACTAGTCTAATTAATATATCAAAGAACGCAGTTAAGTAAATATTATGAATGTGTAGTAGGGTAAATGCTACGTGAGCCATTGGGAACATTATATGCAGTGCTACGATTTCATACGTATTGTTTGCGAAATACAAATCAATAAATATAAATAATTGATAATGTTTTCATTCTGTACTTTATTTTCATTAAAGAGTAGTCTAATTAATATATCAAAAAACGCATTTAAGTAAATATTATGAATGTGTAGTAGGGTGAATGCTACGTGAGCAATTGGCAACATTATATGCAGTGCTACGATTTCCTAAGCCAGTAGACTTCTTATAGTGAATGGTCTGTACAAATGTTTGGGGTGAAGTGGGATAATCCGCGTTTTGTTAATTTATAATTTTCTTAGTGTAACAATAACTTGTTAATGCTTTAAGTATTTATTTAAAGTAAAATGGTTATAGATAGAGATGATTTGTTGGTTGTCGTAAAATAAAATCTTATAAACACTTTTAGCGTTATATGCTTATAAACACCATTTTTATAAATACCTACCACAGTCAGTCAATGCTGGATATCAACAAAATGAGAAAAATAAACAAATCAAAATGTGTTTCTAATATTACGTAGAGTTGTAATTAACTTGGTTTTGCCCACGGCTTCACCTGCATTAATTAGGTTTTTAGGTAGTCCTATCCATCCTGTAAATATTTTTCGGACTAATCATTTTACAATACGTATTTTAAATTGAGTTTTGGTTCTCATGAAAATATTCATGTCTGACCTTATGTTTAAATCCCTAAGGAACACACTATAGTCTATGTCCAAGTAAAAAGTCAAAACATTACAACAGTGGAGGAGTTTTCAGAATAGGTTTAGTGGTTATTAATGACTATATCCCTAGGGAACTAACTGTCCAACCGTAGGGAACAAATACAGGCTATGTCCAAGTGAAGAGTCTAAGTATTACAACAGCGAAAGAGTTTTCAAAATCGGTTTAGTAGTTTCAGAGATTACCTGGAGGAATTAATACTTTTATCCCTAGGAAACTGCCTGTTCCCAGGGAACAAGATATTGTTATTTAGTGTGCATCCATTGCGCCAGGCAGGGTGGATAATATATGACATTGCAATGTAAAGTACTCCTAGCACCATCCAGTATCCAGGATACAGGACAGTCTGGGACAAAAAAGGATAAGTGTATATCAAGGTAAATAAACATAAATCGTATAAACAATATGTAAACATCTTGCCGTAGGTTAAGTATATTCAAATTTAGATAACAACACAATCTTGGCACAGCTCACATGGCAGAATGCTGGATTGGATGGGCAATGATATGTTTTGTAAAGGATTTGTTTGTTATTTATATTTAAAGAAAACAGTCAAGGATTACTTACAAAGTAAAATTGCTGATCAAGTATGCGTTTGTGGCCTGTAGCACTCTCCTGATGATAAGTCACTGAGAATGCGACTAGGTTCTTCCATTGTATGTTTATTTTAATGAAGCTGAGCATTTTGATTGTGTAGGGCCATTGATGAGCAGTAGCTCAATAACTTTCTTTCTACTTTTAATTCTACAAAATAAACTTCTACTGCAAGGCAATGCTGGCTACAAAACTTAAGTTATTGTTTGCTGCACTTACTTATTGTGTATGAAATGTAACGGAGAATTTTATGAACGCATTTAGGAAATACAGAGGTGTAAGAAAAAGTTTTTGCCGGTGAGTAAACGCTTTCTATAAGTATGTATTGCAAACTTTTCAAGTCTCTACCGGACCGGCGGGCGATTTTGTCAGCTTACTTTGAACATAATAAACGATTGGTGTAATAAAAGATAAAGATTTTCATAGTAATTATTTCCTAGTTTGGTTAACGTTGGTTTTTACGTTGGAAAAATATCATAGACAAAGTTTTAGAGACAGTTATTTTTCAAATACCAAAGCTGATTGTAGACTGTCAATATCACATCAATATTTCTAACAATGGTCACGGTCGTGACGTTCACCATTGCGGCATAAAGTTAGCTGGCATGGCAACCACGTTTTTCCCTGTGGTTTTCCCACAGACATACAGACTAAACCTAAGGATTAAATAGCATTGGCAAGTTTCCATACAAAAACCAAGTGACATTTAAGCTACATGGTACGAAGAAACGTATAAAAATGGGTTGTTTTGGCTGGCTTATACTTGAAACATATTTGTTAATACCTAAACTAATCTCTCGTATATATCTAGTTTGGAAACAAGCAATATTTATATCTAAATGAGCCCGTAACTCACTGAGCTAAAATTGTTTCAAGTCAACTCTATGCGTTTATTATTAATGTTTGGTCTGTTATGTCTGTGGGTTTTTCCCAACGATTTTTGACGTTTGTTGAGCAATCGGTGGGTGTTTTTTGGGGAAAATTGTTGTTTGTAGTGGTTTCATAACCGCCCATACTTACCCACCGCGGGTGCGTCAGCTGACGATTATTTTTCAGCTCAGTATGATGTCAACTATCTGTGAGAAAAGTTTCAGCCGGCGTACTATAATTTTTTTTACCACTTTTGCAACCTCCAACTCCCAAACCCACAGCGGGTGCGTCAGCTGATGAATTTTTTTCAACTCAGTATGATGTCAACTATCTGTGAAAAAAGTTTCAGCCGGCGTACTGTTACTTTTTTTTTACCACTTTTGCAGCCTCTCACATCCACACTCACCGCGGGTGCGTCAGCTGACGCTTGGTTCTGTTATAAGCCATTCCAGATCTATTGAAAAAGATGGAAATCAATCGGCGTAAAATCACTTCCTAAAATGCAAACAAGTACATGCGAGCAGCTGACGCATCTTCCCCCCTCCACTATGCAGCTGACATTTTTTTTTAGCTTATTATGGCCTCAGCTACCTATCTGTGAGAAAAGTTTCAACCGGTGTACTATTACTTTTTTTTCACCACTTCCTCTGCCTCCCACACCTGCCGCGGGTGCGCCAGCTGACGCTTGGTTCTATTATTAGCCATTCCAGATCTATTGAAAAAGATGGAAATCAATCGGCTTAAGATCACTACCTAAAATGCAACGCTACCATCCGGGCTATTATCTAACAATGGTCACGGTCGTGACATCTATACGTTTTTGACTAAAATTTTCCACAATAAACACCTACGTACACGTACCGTAATCCATAACTGAACAAACGTCGAAAATCGTAGGTCAGGCCACAATAGTTAACGTCATGACCGTGACCATAACCCATAGAGAACTTTGTACTTCTTCAACCGACAACCGTCCAAAATATTATTAAAGCCATAGACAAGAAAAAAGAACTCAACAAAAAAACCGTAATTTACCGATTCATTCATTCGGATCTTTATGGGGTACTACGGTACATAACGATCTTCCAAGCCTTGGAACATCGTTGGGTACCTTTGCGTCCTAAGTATATCTATGGCAGACATTGTATAGAAAACAAGACTGTGCACTACGCTACGAAAAACGAGCCGAGCGAGATGGGTGTTGGCACTTGTTGGTCCCTTTCTAACACGTTAGAAACTCAACAACACTATTTAAGTATTTTGTTTAGGCAAATCATCCAATAATACTTTAAGTATAGTAAAAAGCGCAGAAATCCCTCCCGCGTTTCAGATCGCACCCAAGTACTTTTAAGCTGAGAGCCTGAGATTCAGAGTGCATTTTGAGTCCGAACTCAATCTTACAAACGTCAAAAAGCGACGTGATCCCATAGAGTGACGTTTGTAAGATTGAGTTGCTCTTGAGTTCGGACTCAAAATGCACTCTGAATCTCAGCCTTATACTTTCTAGGGATCTGAGTACAGCCCCCTGATTCTGTATCGTAAACGCAATTGCCAAACCCAAGTTTCTATCGTCTTAAACATACATATCCGCTTATAAAATGACTTCACAATTCCTAAATAGTTCAATACCCATTAAAGGTTATTTTGGAAGTTCATTTTTCATGTTTTTGGTGAATAGCAACTATAGCTAGCAACCGGAACTGAGTTACATAATAGCCCCGCAGGAAGCGTTTTCATTATGAAGTCTTGAACACTTCACCGGAAACAATCCCCGAATCCAGATCGTTCGCAACTTTGAATAGTGGAATGGTTTAAGGCAACTTTCTGTGAATTAATGCTAGTAAGCCCTCCCGCACAGCTCAGAAATACTAGGGTTCTGAATACTGGAAGGGTTTCCATAAACGCCTGGGCGCTGGCCACGTGATCGAGATTGAGGCGCTGCACGGTTTGGCAACAGGCGGCCACTGCATCATAGCCCGGCGGCGGCGGTCGCGGATGAGGGGTGCGGGGTGCAACTAGGTGTGTGGGGAGGCCGGTGAGGTCGGATAGCCGCTACGGGATTATTAAATTTCATTGATAAGAATGCGTACCCATAGCTTAGAAAAATGATAGAATTTTTGGTGAAAATTCAAGGTACCTATATATTTTTTTTCTCGTAATGACATCAGAACCGTGTATACTTTCATACCCTAAAAGGATTCTTGAGTTTGCATTTACATCCTGTATAAGGTGACTTTAATTTATGCAGCCAAATTCAACTGGAGGCTTGGTAAGTGATCAGTAACACGGATCGATAACACTTTTTGCTGATTTCGCAAAATAAAAATTCTTGACTTCCCATAGTAATTGACTCGGGGCTGGGCTTGCGTTTGTAAGGAACACGAAAAGAATAATTTACGAATTTCACAACAAGGGTCATCAAACCTTGTTACTGAGCACTTACTGAAGTACTGACTAAGAATTTGGTTACGTATAATACTATACATATCTAGGGAAGACCTGCACGGTTTTTAAGACCTTGAAAGGTAAAATTTCCACGGGTTCTAAGGAAACAGATCCACAGGAGTAACGCTGCAGGGTGTGTCGTAGGCTAGTTGGCAAAGTAAGAGTCACACATACATACCTTACCCTTTTTGTGTTCTATTTATGCCGTAATAGAGCATTTCAAGCTAGACATTCCCAAAAACTCTAGTTGTAACGTTAAAACAGAAGTCCGATAAGAAAGTTCGAGCTCCTAAAAATAAATAGTAAAAACTAGGAATGTTGAATTTTTTTTTGATCCAGTTGCAAAGTTATATCCGAAAATATTTGTAGGGTCGACTTTGAGTTTTCCAGTTGGGTAATGCTGGATTAATAAATATTTTTTTTTTACTTTTGTAGGTTTTGTTCAAAAGGGTGGCAGCGACGTTTGTTCAAAACAAACCAGAGTAAACAAATATAGGATTATATTCAGTGAAACATTCAAATCCAACACGACAAACATTGGAACAAACATGCCCCAACGTTCGTGCAAACCGTGTACTCACCCATGACACTGTGGGTTAAGATTATACTCCTTTATAGATGAATCAACTAATTACATTATAATCCCATTCGCCACAAATATTTTGCTGAAAAATTACTCTAAGCAACTATTCCACTATGCTCTGTCTCAAAAATACCTCATAATCGTGTTAATAACAGCGCAACCGTCACACATTTGTTAAAGATTAGCGTGTGTCCAATAAACGTATAGAATTCTTATTAAAATCAAACCAAGTCGATACAGCCCGAGCCTATTTAAATGTTATTAGACAATTAAAAAGGGCAGGTATAAATTAGTCGTTTCTGATTACTAAAAATGTCTTAAAACGTCTAAGGCATCTTTACGAAAACTTATTGTATTTTTTTTTCTTAAATTTATTACATCATATATATACATAATTTCGACATTATAATTTTATTAATAACGTAACATTTCTCTGGCAGGTCATGTCAAAAAATTAAATAGTAACATATTATGTATGTATACAATTATGTAAGCTGGATGTCGAAGGCTTTCAGCCAGGTTTAACAAATACAGTGCTATTAGTGTTACATTATGTGCAGTTAAAACTAGTATACACTCGAGGTCTCTAACTAAATACGACATTAACTACTCTTCAACTCCCCGATTAGACCGCAACCCGACCTCAAATGTATACAACTTTTTGGCAATTCGACAACAATTAAAACACTATACGTAATTCACTAGGTTCTAAAAAATATGGTTATGTACTACACTCAGAAATTTACACAAAATAATGATCATGAATTCTTGTAAGTAAAGCCGTTGTACATGATTTTCTTGCTTCATAAGGATAACTTCGTGGCATCTATTTACAAGGCTAATACAATCGGTCATCTCACTTAGGTTTCGACCGCACATTATGTTTCATTATATCACAATACTATCAAGTGTAAAAAAATAAAGCAATAAAGGGTCTCTACAATGACACAAATCAAAAATAAGTTGCCGCGGATACCAGACCCCTGATTCTGTATCGTAAAATCAGTTGCCAACCGATTGCCTACTATCCAAAACATACATATACTATCGAATTTTGCTTGTCTAAGGCTACGTTCGCACTTAAAATGACGTCACAATTCGCAAATAGTTCAATACCCATTGAAGGTTATTTTGGAAGTTCATTTTTTGTCTGTTTTTGGTGAATAGCAACCATAGTTAATAATGATACATAATAGGCCCGCAGGTCAGTTTATACACAATACTAATGCAAGGAACCAGTAGACAAACTGCTAAATGCTTACCTCACACCTCTATTCAGTCGGTTCAATAGACACAAATATGTTTTTACATAATTTAAAGCGTTGCAAAAACCAATTAAAATTGAGCATGTCACTAACACGCATAATTTGATATATTTAAAATGCACGTACGAAATAAAACGGTGAGGCATTCACACACAGGCACATTCGATTATATTTATAAAACAGCATTAAAACTTAGATATATTTTTCATATTATAATTAGATAATTACAAAATCGTGTCTTAACAATGCCGAAACACCTGCATAAGGCTTAACATTGCCGAATCACCAAAAAAGGAAAGTTTAGCTGATTAAAACATGGATCGGACACAGTCTTTTGTGTAGGTTATAATTCGTATTTTAATCAACTAGTTTAATAATAAGTTAAATTATAAGACAGCAATTTTAATCAATTGGATTTTCTAAATTAGAGGCCACGATACGACTTCCGACGTTCAAAATGCTAGACGACACAAACAATATTCGAACATAACCAACGTCCATAGACTTAACTAGGAGATAAAACAAATGTTGCCAGAATCTACCTCCGTTTAGTCGACTGCAGCTTAGAACGGTGTTCACATGGGAGATGACAGTACGAGGCAGAAGTAAATACGATATGATAGCGAAGGTTACTTGTAAAGACCGCGCGGTAGTAATGTGACATATCACTCGTATTTAATTGAGATCTTCAGTTCGGGACACATGCCACGTGATTCACAGCCGTAATTTCAATCGCAGCTTGTAGGAATAGAGACCTAACGTTGATGAAGTTATGGTTGAGTGTTGGATACGTCAGATCACTATCGTTCGGGTCGGGCACGCACGGGCGGGTCGGACGCGCGGTTGAGACGCTCAGTTGTAGATCTTGATGGCCTTCTCTAGGTAGTTGACGCGCGAACGTTTCGGCGTTTTGTTGATGTGCTCCAGGCCGAGCCAGGGCCGCCCCGTCGCGTCTGGAATATAAAAGTTTGTTTTTGAGTTTAAGCAATTTACTCTTGGCACATCACATCACCGTCAAACCAATACCGGTAAAAAGGTTTCATTTAAAGTTATGTTTTGTTAATGCCGGAAAAGCTATCGCCCTCGGCAAGATAAGTTGGAAAATAAATAAACATTCTCCACAACATAAATTAAAATATAACAATATGTACAACATTAGGTGGTAGAGCTGATGCCGGGCTCGACTGTGGAGGTACCACCATCTTACTCGCAAATATTCCCGAAGTTATTCGGGGGGGAGTAAGAGAACAGCTCTCAGGCAAAACCAGGTGGCACACCATTGCCTGGGCCCGATGGATGGCGGTATATCCATCCCAAATTGCCGGGCCTTGTAAAAAATAGACTGGTGACGGGCAGTGGCGTCACTGGTGCAAGGGTTTCGGCACCGCGCTCACCAACCCGCCTGCCCAGCGTGTGTGAGTATGGGTATTTCTTCCAGGAGGACCGCCATGTGTGACAAAATCTTGGAAAGGCCTATGTCCAGCAGTGGACGAAACAAGCTGATGGATGGATGGATGTACAACATGCAAGGAAACTTCTTAGCGAACAGTAAAAATAGAAGCAAAATCCGTTCAGTTGTTTTCAAGTTATAAGCAAACATACATACAAATAGATATTGAATTTCTTATGGTTTATATAATAGGGTAATATTTTTAAAGGAACTTACTTGCGTTACTACTTGGCCTGAAGTCAAATATATTTATTGTCGCTCCTTCACTAATATAATTAGGTCTGCCATTTGTCACTATAGCGAAATTGTACTGAAACAAAGAAAAAACAATGTTAACCAGGTGAGAAAGAACTAATAGAATGTTTGGTTGTGTTTTGATCCGTGATTCGCTTGCGAATGCCTTCTTTTGACAACTTTCCTTTAATTGCATGGAGTGGCATCAAAGACACCGAAATTAATATGGCTTGCCATCATCATCACATCATGGTTTGCACAATTAATAGGCCACCTGTAACTAAATTATATCATTTTATTTTCTTTCAAAACTGTCAAATTAGATTTAGTTCGTCAATTGATCGCTCGGTTACTGTGGCGCTAGTTGCCAGTGGAACGCTTTTGTCAAACGTGTCGCCAAATTTCCGAGAAAACTTTATTTGTATTACAATTTGTCCGGACTGGCGGCCCACGGCACAATTAAAGGTTTAAGCGACACGGAGAATACAGTACATCGTGTGTCATTTATGATGCCCCTTGAGTTCTTGGACTGATGTAGTATTATATTATTTTAAATAAGGCACAACGCGTGGCGAGATATTGTAGAGGTTCACTGTAGGTTAGCAGTATAGAACATACTCACTTGCTTCTACTCGTTCAGAGAGCGATAGAGGGGTTAGGGGCACAAAGGAAATTTAATAAGATTTTGTGGTGGGGATATGCAGACAACAGGGTAACCGGCAACGTTATTAATTTCTTCCACGTTTGGGCATGTAAACGCATTTGTTACGGTCATGGAAAGAAGACTGGTGTACTTGGAGACCACATCATATATTTGTTTTAAGGGTGCTAACGCAAAATCTCGCACTCCAGTGCTAGGTATTTCTCGGTCTCGTGACGCGCTCACATAGGTGATATGATCTGCAGCGATATGTTACGACTAAACACAAATGTGTTTGCATTTAGCATATCATAGCCTTTTTCTAATATTGTTTATGCATTTTCCTTTCGCTACTAGCACTAAGGCGCGGTCAAATTGAAATAATAGATTCATGGAACGTGTGCGCGTGAGACACAGGTTCCCCGTGCGAAGGTCGCTAGTTTGGATGATTGAACAGCCTTAGGACAATGAACTTGGCCCATAAATAAAACCCCGGGTTACCTTCTCCCATTCCTTGTCAGGTATATCAAGTTTCTTCTGCAGCCGGTCGCGCACGTGGCTGAACGGCTCGTGCTGCTTCACGCGCGCGTAGAACGGGATGCCGAACGTCGCGTACACCTGCTTGTGGAAGTGCGCGCACGGGACCAGCATCTCGTCCTCCTGGGGACATCGGAAACGATCGGCGGTTTAGCCTTTGTTCTCATTATCACTAAAAAATAAATCGCAGTCCAGATAGTTGCTCGGATCCAGCTTGCAGATTAAAGCGTTATGTGGGTCAATCAACTTTCTTACCCACACTACTTTTTGGATCATTGCCAGTAATCAACCACAAAATTCACAATTTCTCTTTTATTTTCGAAAATGGTTGTGCTTACGGCACGTTTTTTAAACTGACACTCATGTTTTTAAGAACCTTTTTATGTACCAGTTTCATAAACTACTATTTCAAAACATACAAAGATTTCTTAATATATTTTTATTTTGAAATGTTGCAAAATTATCTAGTAATCATTGACCTCACATAAACAACTAGACTCACAATCTCGCTCAAAAAGTGCCCGCGTTGCATCTTGTCACCGCTACGACGTGACAAGATCGAATGACGATTGCGTACAACTGACATTGCATCTTATTTTAACGACATAACGTCGTAATTTGGTTGAAAGCATTTTTGCTACTATGCACTTTCCGTTCGGACACTTTCTGACGAACTTTTCTTAGAGACTGTGTTTATAGTTGTTTATTGGGGGTCAGTGCTAGTAATCTATTTAATGAAAATTAGAATAATTATAAAACATTATTTGATCGAAGGACACTGATGTCTTCATCCAATATTCTTGCTTTTTTTTTAAAAGCTACGCATTATAGTTGCTTATTTAAAAGAACTAGCCATGTGAGTAAAAAAGTTGATAAGCTCATGTTCCAAACAGTATAAGGGGCCGACCACAGAGCCACGTTCACTGTAATTTCTGCGATGGCTTGGATATTTACACACACAGACCGCGGCGGTCAAGGAGAACGCGCGTTCTTATTGTTTGGACCGCAGAACGCTCTGTATGATCAGCCCTTCAAAATATCGTGATTTACGAATATTTGAGGTCAAAATAATATAATCTAAGTATTTAAATTAAAACGGTATGCTTTCGTTCTTAACGTTATTCTTCGAATGAAACGCTTTGCTTAAGAAATATCGGAGGTCAAAACATGCCCATTTTGGGGTGCCAGAAAGTAGCCTCCCCGTGTTTGTAAGCTGAGATACCACCACTGATTACAAGAAAGGCTTTAAAGAATCAATAGGAGTGAAAACATTAATTTACGCTTCATATTCACGGTCACAATCATTCACAATGCGTCAAGAGTATCGTCATAGTTAAAAAATCCATACAGTTGTCCAACGAAACGTTAGGACGGAGTGGTTGTGCGGGGCTAGAATCCTTGTTCGAAAATTGTATGTACAGGTCTAGTAAGAAATATTGCGACTTCGGCATTCGCGAAATCTATGAATAATCGTATTTATTGAATGACGTCTTATGACAACTTAATACTAGATTTTATGGCCTTGTCATAAAGACAAGGAAAAAACGAACTTAGCCGACAAAACACGAAGTCGCAATATTTCTCACTATAGCTGTAGCTCGGTGGCTTACCTCCCGCGTCTCCCCCGCAGGCCCTGCACGATTGCTCTGTCTGAGCGCTTTCATTGGACAACTTTATGGATTTTTAAGCTGTGGTATAGTGGTCGAAAGCGTTATACTTCAATTAACAGGGGTTGAGTTTCAGCAGTTCCCAGAGTCCCAATAGTGTTACCTGCAGGTGTAGTTCATCCCTCGGTATCTCCTCTATTCGGTAGAGTCTGGGAGGCGACATGATCACCTGGTCCAGCGTCAGCTCCAACTCGGGGCCCGGCAGGACTTTGTGACACGACACCTCCACTATTCTTAACCTGGAATACATACATTCATTTATAGCACTGCGTGATCTCAAGTAATTTTTACACCGTGCAACAACGAATACCATAGATGACATTTTTATTTCTAAAGAAAGGCCACAGACTCACTATAAAAGCAAACAAAAACGTCGATTCTTCGCATGGTGTGATACATGTGAGTTAGGTCAATTATTGCACGGCGTGAGTTGGCGCCTTAGTCACACGTATCATAATGTACTATTTAGTAACATCTTTAGTGTTGCACTGCTGGACAAAAGCCCCAATTCCAATGGTCTGGTGCTTGGGTACTACCGAGCCTTATGGAAAGCGTCGATGAAACCTATAATTAAGAGCGCTCGCCTTGAAAGTCCGACAGGGAAAGCAAACGAGGCGTTAATCAATCTGTCTACGAAAGTCCGTAACAGAAGAATGACTGATTCTACGCAATAACAATTCTCACGGTATTTTAAACAATGGATATTACAAATAAAAATGTTCTATATTCTAGACTGGACTAGCTTGGGGTACTTATTTAGGAGACTCCGCTTCATACCCAAATGACGGTCCACGACTTAACGCTTCTGTTAAACGTGGGCTGATGAAGGTTACACTAATTCTCGCAGTACGGTACAACAGCCTCTCTGGCTAAAACAGTCTTTGAGATAATTATGTTTCTTGCAAAATCCACCGGTTTGGTACTTATTATTAGAGCGTTTCATAATTGAGAAATTAAGTAACAAATTATGGTATAACTTGCTACTCGCGAAAGGTGGAGGTGTTGGTTTGTATAATTAATGTAAAATTTATGTTCTGGTTGATTTTGTAATATGTGATGCCCATTAATAATATTCGACGGAGGTGCAACGAAAACATATCAAAATTTGCCACATGTAACAACTAGCACAAGTAATAAATTCAGAATTCTTTGATTATTTAAAAAAATCTGATGAATTAATTATATATACGCAGTGTTATTCATACCTGCCAGATCCATCGGGGGACATTTCCACAACTTTAGCTGCTTCTTCTAAAATATCTGCTACTTTGCCACCTTTATTAGGATACAAAATTAATTCCTTATCTTCCTTATAATTTGGTCCAACCTGAAACATTTATACAACTGTCATAACAAGTCCTCGAGATTCAATTCGAACTTGTAAAATACCGCACCAGACTCACCCATAAACATTTGAACTGTTTTTTGTTGTCCAATTCGTTAATTTTAATAGATAAAATCTGGTAGAACAATTTCTTAGAGCACTTTGGTTTACAGTACACTAATAAGTCCTTGAGTATTCCATCATAAGAATATTTCAAAGGCAGGCCGGGGCTATCCTTGTAACTGGAAATTTAAATTAAAACATGTTAGGTATTTACGTAAGGATTTTCGAATGTGTTTTGCTCTGTAAATATTTGAAAATATACTGTCAAGGCGCAATATGTCCATCCCACAACGAAAGAGATAAACATATTTGAAAAAGTGCGCGTCCGAGTAGTGAGATGAATCAAGAAAAAGTTGGATAATGCTGTTTTTAGTGAGTGAAATTTTATATAGATCTATTCTAGAGCGTTTTTTTTTAAAGGGGAAATTATATATAATACGTTTATATGTTTACA
Organism: Ypsolopha scabrella; assembly: GCA_910592155.1. NCBI lineage: Eukaryota > Metazoa > Arthropoda > Insecta > Lepidoptera > Ypsolophidae > Ypsolopha > Ypsolopha scabrella. The sequence goes on from OU342967.1 coordinate 20,483,759, forward strand.
ACAGTAATTATTGTTATTTTAACTTTAATACTTTAGACGACTACTGATTTGAATAAAAAAACAGCCTTCGTTTTGCAATTTTTTTCGATGCATAAATTTTTCTCTACCTCGTTAACATAAAATAAAATCGTCTCTATCACATTTTATATTGTCTTGGCGAAGGCCTCCTTCATATATTTTTTTTCGGATTCCTGTCTATTGTAGTATGGGAGTTCTACTGTTTTAAAATCGCAATAAGGATTTTATGACTTACTTTTGACATTTAAAGAATTGTATTAAGTATGGGTCGACGTTCAGCCTCTGTCCGACCGCCCGCGCCATCTGGTCGTACCGCATCTGCATCGACAGTTCCATTGTGAACCTAAACATACAGATAAGGATCAGTAATACTACATTCAAGATTGCTACTACAGTGATCAGGCTATATCAATATACATTGATAAAATCCGAATTCTTCATTAAGTAAAAGTCTATTAAAGTAAAAAACTAAGTAAAAATATCTTTTGATTTGCGACAAGTTGCATTCATCGTCAGCATTTTGTGAGATCGACTCAGTGTTCAAAATACATCTGGGTGACGAATTACCAAATTATCTTCCAGCTTATGTGTTGTAGTAAAGATGTCAGTGTCAGACACTCCGGGCTCTACAGAGAGGAGAGTCACGCGGCTCTCTATCCAGTCATTTCTACTCTTTCAATTACTCAGAACGCTCAGTAAAGTCTGTCAAGCGTTCATCGCACATAAAGTATGGAGTATATTTAATTACCTGCTTGAAAAGAAAAATTTTCAAAACGTGACTATGGTGTCGACTCGGTGTAACACGACTTATTTGACAAGACTAACCTTATTTTAAACGTCCTGTCCTTGTCTTTTAGATACAGAAAGCTTAAATTTAGTCCTGTCAAATAAGTCGTATTACAACGAAACCACACCATTATCGACTACTCTTAGTTTTCTTGAGGGAAATAAAAAGAGTTTTCTTTAGATGATTGCTACAGTAAAAGATGTTTCACGGACCAGTCCGTAATGGATCACTGTAACTCAATAATGCAGAGCAGAGACTCACCCGAAATCGTTCCGCACGCTCTTGTCCACAAAGTGCACTTCAACCTTATGTAATAGAGGTTTCACGGACCAGTCCGTAATGGATCATTGTGACTCAAATAACGAACAGCAGGGTCTCACCCGGGATCGTTGGGCACGCTCTTGTCCACAAAGTGCACTTCGACCTTGTAGAAGATGTACTTGAAGTAGTCCTGGCAGGTGGGCAGCTCGAGGTCCTCGTGCCGCGGGTCCGCGCGCTCGAACACGATGATGTCGCCGTCCATCAGCTCGTCCAATACCTGGCAGCGTGCACACGACTCAACCCGAGCGGGGGCGACCGGCTCCGCCCGGCGGCGGGGGGAGGCGGCCAGGGGGGGGGGATGCGGTCTTATTTCAGTGTTCCGGAATTACTGACAGCACTATTAGCGTTTTAAATATTTACATTGTAATAAATTGACTGCGCTTTAATTATATAAATAATGTTTAAGGATGTTTAAATAATTTCATTCACAAATCTCGTGGAAAATCAGTCATTGAACTTTTGAGTGTAAAGCAGGCGCAAAAGCTGTTATATTATTTCTTCGTAGTGATATTGAAATGGCTACTCACGATTTTTATATAGTCAGATATCGTGAGTAGCCGTTTCAATATCATTATGAATCTAAACCACGAATCTTTTAGTAGTAAAATTTCTTCATAGTATGAAAAATTTCGCGGTAAACTATCCGTTACAAGAAAAATCTACATAGCTGCTTATAAAATGGCGATCATCTACTTTTAATACTGGGTTCGAAATTGTGCTGATTTCTCGGAAGGTCGAATTGTCGAATTGTCAAATATTTCACACCAAGAACACTCATGGTAAGGAGCACTTTACGCTAAACCTCCTGTTTCTCCTCGTAAGTGTGGCATTCGAACCAAAAATAAAACTGCTTTAATGTTCTCCGTTCCACCAAGTTCCATAAACATTATCTAACATGTAACAGTTAACTGTCAAAAAATGGTGACGATTCGGTAAAACAAGACTTCTTATTGACAGGACTTAATTTAAGCACTTTGTCTTTTCCTTTCAGTGTCGAAAATACAAGGATAGAACGCTTAAAATAAGGTTAGTCCTGTTAAACGAGTCATGTCACACCGAGTCGACACCATTGTCATTCTAGGGTGAATTAGCGCGCTAAGCAATTACGTACCAAGCGGGTTAATGCTAAAAATCGGACGTTTCTGTCAGTAATTTCGTAACAACGGGTAAGTTGTTAGCACATGAATGGACAGGAATAGTGATCAGTAGGCGAACTTCCAGTTAGACTTTAATGCTCTAATTGCAATGCGCAGAATCGGTCACGCCAACTCGGATTCTACTTGGAATAATTCATATTTGCAAGCAAATAAATCAAAATCCGATTTGGACTAAATCAACATTCCATCCATCCATCAGCCTGTTTCGTCCACTGCTGGACATAAGCCTTTCCAGGATGTCGCCACTCTTGGCGGTCCTCCTGGAAGAATGCCCATACTCACACACACTGGGCAGGCGGGTTGGTGAGCGCGGTGCCGAAACCCCTGCACCAGTGACGCCGCTGCCGGTCACCAGTCTGTTTTATATAAGGCTCGGCAATTGAGGATGGATATACCAACATCCGTCGGGCCCAGGCAATGGTGGGCCGCCTGGTTTTGCCTGAGAGCTGTTCTCTACTCTCCCCCGAATAACTTCGGGAGGATTTGTGAGTAAGATGGTGTACCTCCACAGTCGAGCCCTAAATCACCATTATAGTTCAGTTTTCAGAAGTACATTACTAATTTATTAAACACGCAATCAGATTAGAAAAAGGCGTTCGTGATCCTTTAAATAATATGTGTGATAGAGCTAACTGGAAGTTTTCCTGCAGCTAAGAAAAACTAAGGTGTTCTCAACACCTAAGGGTTTTGTAAAGTAAAGCAAGCTTCATTACGAATTTAATTAAAGGCTTACAAAGCTTCGATTACATGACAATACTTGGGTTTTAAGTAACCCATCTCGTAAGCAAACGTAAACGACAAATATTTGTTCAATGGGCGTGTTATATTTACAGAAAAACAAGTTTGGTGTACAAGTTTACATTTATTTATGCAGCCTTTATACCGAAGACTCAGTTCTCAATATCAAGGTTCGATTTTTTTTTTGTGAATTTCGTCAATTATTTTTATGCAAGCCCACAGCCCCGAGTCAATTACTCAATTCAATTACAATATTTTTTAAATTAGCAAGTGTTTTTCGATCCGCGATACTTATCACTTACCAAGCCTCCAGTATGAATTTGGCTGCATAAATTAGTATCGTAATTTAGTTAATGATGATTAACTTTGTTAAATAATTTCATCTGTTAATAAAACGCGCTCTGCAGTGAAATGGTACTTTTTTTTTGTGAGATTGAACTAAATGCATTGAAAACCACATTCAAGCCTTTGCTATAGTAACACAATAAGGTAGTTTGATTTCAGCATTCATAGCGTAGGACCTTTGCCAAATAAACAAATTGTGAAATAATGGTTTAAAAGCTTTAAACGTATACTTTCATCACAACAAGCGTTAAGTAACACATAAAACGTGCTAGACATTTAGTTTTAAGACTTAGTAACACAGACATAAGATAGTTTAAAAGCTTGAAATGCAAAGGTGATACTATAATTTTACAGTACGAGTATCATACCTGCTCGTTCCTAAGATGTCTATAGATTATTATTAAAAATCCCAAAAAACTGATACATCATGTACAAACCTAGCAGTATTTCACCAAGTTTTAATATTGAATTTATTCTTATCATCTTCTGCGGATATTCAAGAATCGTTTACGGACATTTCCTTTGAAGTGTCATCAATTAAAATTTAATCTTAATGCTATAAAATGTTTCTAGAATAAAACTGATAAATAATACCTTTTCGAGAGGATCGTTGTAGTTGTTAATCTTCTCCACGAAGTCTGGCTTGATCTCTTCGTATAATACAAGGGGGGTGTCAGCCGGGAAACCTGCGAAAAAGGAATCTATATGTGTTACGGGTAATGGTAGAAAAATGAGTAAACCTAGATGTGCCCGGGTAATGTTATACAAAACTTCGGGGGTCGCCTCACTCCGCTCCGCTTCGCTCGGCGCCCAATGTTTATAAACATGTCAATCTAACACGCTCCTCCTCGCTTCGCTCGTCATCGCACCTATTTTTTGACTTTTTTCGGACTTTAACTGACTTCGGGCTTTACCCATATTTATAAAACAGACAGTTTAAAACGTACGATTTCGATTGTCACATGGCTACTCGGCTAAACAAATTACCCCGTATGATAATTGAAATCGTACGTTTTTGGCTGTCAAATTAATACGATTTTCTTACACAACCCTTTAAATAGTTTCGAGCGACAGCGCATAGCCTCAACCACATACGGGTTGCACCAAGAAATGATTTTTCAAAATTCACACTATAAAGGGGTGTTTTGTGTCGAAAATGCGTCTCCATCAGGTACAGCGGGCTATTATCAATTTGCGGTTTCGCGTGGATTGAATATACACTTCTCGTTTTTAAGGTGGTAAAACCGCAAACAGAAATGTGTACAGAATGTTAGATGGCTCCACGCGCTAAGAAACTCTAAATTATTAGTAATAAATCTGTTATTGTTGCCTTTGGGCATTAATTGAGTTGATATGCGGATAAAGTAATTTATTTCACGACGCTTTGGGGTGATAATAAATGTGAAATCCCTTTGCTTTTACTATGCATTCAAATGTTTCATAAATTAATTAGTTGTCAAACTAATACGCACACTAGTAAAGGCAGTTCTGTCAATGTGTGAGTTTGTTCATTCATATAAATCAAATCGATACAAAACGTAAAACGTTGCCGCTCCGTATTTTACCGCGGAAGCAGAGCGGCAACGTGTTGACTTTGCAAAACAAGACAAAATATTAGATTATTATACAATTATTGTCAGCATTGGTATGAAACAAACATTATCAATATTTAGATAAAAAAACAAGATGATTTATTACATATTCTTCACAGAGGGATTATTTTGAACTAGCTTTTGTCCGCGGCTTCGCCCGCGTTAATTAAGTTTTTGTATAATCGTATCAATAATAATATATCGTCACGACATAAATCGACATAGAGCTGATGCCGGGCTCGACTGTGGAGGTACCACCATCTTACTCGCAAACCCCCCGAAGTTTGTCGGGCGAGAGTAAGAGGACAGCTCTCAGGCACAAAAACAGGTGGCCCATCTCACCTGGGACCGATTGATGGCGGTATATCCATCCCCAATTGCCTAGCCTTATATAAAACAGACTGGTGACGGGCAGCGGCGTCACTGGTGCGAGGGTTTCGGCACCGCGCTCACCAACCCGCCTGCCCAGCGTGTGTGAGTATGGGCATTTCTTTATTAAATTTTTATCTTTATCAACTAAAATGATTTACAATGGTTTACAAAAGTTTTTCACATTTTCCAAAGTATGTTAATCAGGAAAGGAATAATTAGTAAGTAAAAGCACAAAGTGAATATTTAATTGTTTTATTTTTTATTTATGTCTTTACGATAGAGAAAGAAAAATACAAGTTCTTAAATTAATATAAGTCCTGTCAAATAAGTGTGTTACACTGAATCGACACTATCTATTTAGGCTCCAAGCATTTTTGATTAGCAGGTATTAAAATTATATTATTATATTCCTTAAAATTATTTCTGGCAAAACGCATCTTCTATAAAAGTCACTCAGTTTTTGCATCATGTTACTGATGAACTCATCATCTTTTTGAATTATTATTACTTTTATAGGGCTGCCAACGTCCACAAAGCAAATCAGGTAGCACTTGTCTCTCTGAGCCACTTTCAATTGTCCTTGGATCTGAAAAAAAAAGTATTTATCTTAGTACCTATTTATTATTAATTAAAATTAAACAATCTATAGGCAAAGAGCTATAAAGAGATAAAGACAAAAATTGATACATACATACATATAAAACACCAGATTGTTCAAATAGACTGTATCAGAAAACTTCACTCACTTTGCTCTCTCGTTCAAGAAATCAAAACTAAAACTTATCAAATAACTAAACTTACTATTCCTGAATTGGCATTAAAGTTGTATCCATAAGACCTCTTTGACCAGCCTCCATCTACATATACTGTTATATATGGAACTCCATCCGAGCATATGTGCCCTTTTTCAACGGCAATTTGTTCTTCTTTTTTCCCAGCTTCTAAGCATTTCTTTATACAAGTGTTCTTCCCATACTTTTCCCAAATGTAATTCAGTTTTTGCATACTTTTTTTGTGAAATCGTGGGTATATCCATAGCGGCAAGCAAATTGTCACTTTGGGCATAATAACTCCCTCCAGTTAGAATTCCCCACACAAATGACTGGTTGATTTTCTCGACACCCTCTGACTTTCCTACATAAGTTTCATCACAAGAGTTGCATTTAAATTGGAAAGTGCTACTGAGTCCATTTCTTTCTTCTCGAACAAACTCTAAGTAGCCACAAGTGCAGTGCTTATTGTGTTCATTTTGCATTTTCAAAGACCATTTTAATAAATGTTGAATATCTACTATACCTTAGCCTTGTAAGCCTTCAAGACTAGAAACACCACATGTTTTTTCAATGGTTAATTTGTGCTTGTCCATGTCTGCATCTTGTGTCCAAATTATATCTATTGGTTCATTGCTGGGTCCAGCTGTCTGTTCATCATGCCTGACGTCCCTGCGAATCTGTGATACCTCACGAGGTGTAAAAGGACATTTTTTTTCACGAGTCATATCTGTCAATCTTTGTTTCGAATAGGTATGTTCGGATGGCGCGTTTAGGTGTAGGATTAGAAGAACTTCCTTCTGGATGCACTTCTATGGTAACGTTGGTTGGTCACAAGAACCCTTCGGCTCATTTGCGCGCCAGGCACTTGGTCGACTGGAAGGAAATACAATTTTTTTAGAGTAACCATGGTAAGATGTTGTATGTCGTGCCCCTTTATCGACACAGACCAACATAAGTAATTCATTTTCAAAATAGCGATAAAATATTTACCTTTTCTCTTCACCATGGCAACGTTTCATGGCAGCTCTCGAACGCTTGCTGTTCACTTTGTGCCCGGAATATTCATGCTTGTTAACCTCACGCTTCATCGTGGTGGCATTCAAATAAATGTCTTTTCTTTTTCTCTATTTAAAACTAAGGAATTGCTGTTCTTATCACACTGAATCTGTAAAAATCTATTTCGTTCACGTTTATTTACCTAGAAAGAAATTAAAGAGTATAGTACCTAAGTGTCCTATAAAAAGAAAACAGCGTCAGTAACGATATTTTTCTTCTAATATCTTTGAGCCGCTCGAGTAAAACGAAGTGATTATATTGTCTTTGCGAGCAACTTGAGCGTCAGCCATTGTTGATTGCCGAGTTCAACACAGATCGAGCGCTTCACGCAATGGCGACTGATTAGCGTTGTGAATTGCTGTCAAAAGCTATAGCACTTAAAACGCTTGACGTGATAAATATGCAATGTTGACATGGCCGCTACCGTTCCGAATCTTCACACAATGTACGGTGACGAATAAATAAAAATACATTCTAAGGAATTATCGTAGTCGATTTTTGTAATAATAAAATAAGAAATGTTTTTTTTATTGAAGTTACTTTGAAATCATTTTACCTGAGACATTTATTTGTTTTTATATCATTAATAAATGTAACAATACCTATTGTAAGTTATTGTTTTGTGCTACAATCGGAACTAAAGTTTTATGAATGAAACGTATTTTTACACCTGTCATGGACTTCTATGTGTGCGTAAGTCGCACCAATACACACAAAAATCTTGCAAATTTTAAATACTTTTGATCTATTAATGGCGTAATAATTAAACAATATTCGAATAATATTATTGCATATGCGGAAACTAGATTTTTTGTTGATTTTTATAGCCATATTTGAGAAGTCTGTTTTGTAGTAATTAGGGCATGTATTCAATTAAAAAATCGTATGAAATTGTGTAGGTTTAACCACCTTAATGGATTATTAGAAAAATATTGTATTATGCGGAAAATATTAAAATGTCGTACAACAGTAGGTAGTACAAAGGTCTCGAATTCCCTATACTAACGTTCCAAAGTCAATTTATTCCTCTTTTTAATTTTTTAAAGAATTATTCCTCTTTTTAATTTTTTTGTCGCCACAAAGAATGTCTTGGTAGTGTTTCGATTTTGGTGATGAGAAGTGTATATCGAATAATACTCTAATTTACCGCCCGCGGCTCGATTGCAAACCCTCCGGTTGAATGCCTAAATACATTCTAAGGAGGTGATAGTGTTGGTGCCGGGCTCGACTGTGGAGATACTACCATCTTACTCGCAAACCTCTCGAAGTTATTCGGGGGAGAATAAATGGACAGCTCTCAAACAGGCACAACCAAGTGGCCAACTGTTCTGGAAATTTATTTAAAAACGAACATTTTCGGGTAAAACACGAATCGTCTTAAGACATTTCGAGTATTATGTACAACGTGTGTAAGTAATAGACAAACGGTACTGACCTACGCGCTTGTTGAGTATAGGGATGAGGTCCTGCAGCTTGCTCGCTATCGGCAGGTAGTGGTGGCCGCAGTAGTGGATGCGCTTGTTCTTCGGATCGTAGTACTTGAAGAATAGCACCACGTCGTTCTCCTAGACAAATGTTTATATTATACACTACTGACTACTGCAGTATAATATTGAAATGTAGTAAATGAGTTTCAGTCACTGAAAACCCGGAAATAGGTGATAATACCCATCTATGTGTACAAATTTAATTATGAAGCCAGCTCTGAAATAATTCTGAAAACTCCTCACACACAAAACGCGCTCAACTGTTCACGTCAACGCTACAACCATAACCAAACAGACTTCGTGAGATAGAATATCTGTATCAATCAATGAAATGAACAAAATGACTAAGTTTATTGGATGTGGGACTAGTCCTTCTCGCAAAGTCTCCTATTGTACAATCACGTTTCACCAAAGATTATTAAGTTGCAGCGTGATGGGGAGTGGCCTCTACTGCCGTACTTTGGGCACAAATGTGACTCAACAGTTCAGACTAGGCGGACTTAATTGCCTCCGCTATTTCCCTTTATCTCGTATATCTCAAGCTTACCTTATCGAAGGTGGGCAGCACGCTGAGCCCCGAGTCCGGGGGCAGCATCTCCAGGAATATGTTCCAGGGGTTGGTGTTCTCGGAGACGTCGGCGACGGTCTTCAGCTGGTCGTGCGCTATGTCCAGGCAGGTCGGCCGGCACGTCTGGAAACGAACATGCTTCTGATTTTTGAACGAAAAATATATTGGGCACCATTTGTTTTTTACGTTGGCCATTATCTCGCTTGATTGAAAGCTGGTGAGCTCTAGGCTGAAAGGCGCTCATTCAAAAACTGGGAGATTGACAGCAGGCCACGCTTTAATCAGTCTGTCTAGGAGCTTTCGCAAGTATCTACGGCAATGGAATGACTGGTACTACTCAACTGCCTGTAACCACTCCCCGGTACGGCTACTCTATGACGTCATACCGGAACACGACGAGTCGCTTGGCGGCAGTGGTGACAAGCCACGGCCTAAGGCTAAGTAAGTAAGTGTAAGTGAACGGATTGGTCAGTTAGTCGGGTCTTGGCCTCACCGTCCACGATGTGCCAGGCGTATTTAAAGTAATCGGTTGTTGTATCTCGTTTTTTTTGTACGAAGGCCTGGTATGTAAGTTTCGTGATTGCGGGGCCCCATTATTTACTTCTTTGGGCATTCGGATAATCGCTTATGAGCCATTCATAAATTACGTCACACAAATTTCATGATTTTTTGACCTGCCCCATCCTTGTCGAAGGTGGACACATTTATGTAACCCCCTCGCCCCTAGTGTGCGCAGTCTACCGCTACACTGAGATACTACTGCCTCGGCCGTTGCTTTAGTGATCGTGCCCTTATTACTTTCCCAAATTCTCCCATCATTGGCAACCACAGGCCCCAACTGAAAATCAGCGTCTTGCAATAAATCTTCCGCTGAGTCAGGTCATAATTGTATCAGATAAGCAACTCACCTGCGTCATCCTGCATTCATTAATCTGTCAGGATATCGAGGCCAGACCAGCGGGCCTATTATGTAACGTTGTATCGGTTGCCAACTGGTTGCCAAACACTACAAACTGTTCAAAATATTATAATGAACTGTTCACGAACTGTGACGTCACTTTAAGTACGGACGTATCCTTAAATAATCGGAATTCGATAGTACATCTACAGTTTCGATGTTTGGCAACCAGTTGGTAAGCGACTCAAAGATACATGATCTAGGGACATAGTTTTAGCGATAGTGAAAGTGAAAAGCATTTATTTGCCACAAAAAAGAAATGCACAGAAAAATAAATCAAGAAATTACAACTAATTGGCAAAAAGGGGCAACCTCAGCAAATGCTGTTTGTCCTATTTTATACAGATACACAGACATTAAATATTCTTAGCAGGTAGCAAATTTAAATTTTTATAAATGACACATATATAAAATTAAGGAATAAACTCCTGGATCCTGACCTGGTTGGACCGCGCACTGAACGGCCACACCCTGAGATGCTTGAGCGGGTATCTGAAGCTCTCAGCCAGCGTCTCCATCAGCTCGGCGACGGTCGCCTGCTTCTTGACGCGGAACACTCTGCAGTGCGCGCGCTCGGGGTCGTACAGGTCGTTGCCCTGGTGACCGTCGAACGCCTCTTCCAAGACCACGTTCACCGTCATGTAGAGGTGGGCCTCGTTGCGCTCCTTGCGTCGGATCTGGTGGTATACAGGAATATGCTCTCACTCTAGTGTCTCCAATAAAATTAAAAAGCGTAAGACATTGTCAGGACATCGTAGGCGATTTTTAGGTATATAATTATACTGTATGACATAGACGTAGGTAAACGCTAGGAAACAAGTAAAAAAAAAAACATGTCTAAGACTCATTTACTTTTAAGGGTTCTGTTTCCGAAGGTTGCCAAACGGGACCCTATTACTAAGCCTCCGCTGTTTGTCTGTCCGTCACATAATAGGTAGAAAGTTGAAATTTTCACACAATATTATAGCCTCCACCACGAAACATAAAAAATATTAAAAGAATTAAAATTTAAGGGGGGTCCCCCAACAAGAAACTTCGGGAAAGTTTCATTATTTAAACGTAATAGGTTTTGACTCTTACTTGAAGATGGTAATATTTACATACAAATTTAAAATTTAATCAGATTATCTAAAGTTTAAAAAAAATATATAAAAAGTAGGGTTCCGTACGGACGCAGACGGTGCCAATTTTTTTGTAGTCTTGATGTTGATATGACATCTATATTGTTGTTATTTACTATAATGTTTTAAGGGTTCCGCACCCGTATTGTATGGTGGTACGGAACTCGCACTTGGAAAAATTATTTGTTTATGTTAATGAAAGGTATTATAGCGTACTCAAAAATAAGGTTGTCAAATATAGTACTTAATTAAATTAATTTCAAAATTTTATCAGAGTGCATTACAAACTAGAAAAGATCAATTAGAAACAAATTTTAAAACAAGAATTTGAAAATAATTGTTTTTAATTGACCTCTTCTAGTTTGTAATACACTTTAATTATACTTGGAGGATTCAAAAGCGATAGATTTCGCAATAAAAACGTAATCTTAGTTAATGAAAACTGTGAATTCCTTAACTGTCTAAAGCAACACATATTGTAGAGAAGACAGCGCCATCTGTTTCCGAAGAAGAAGGCGTGAAATCACATAACGCCTCCAGGCGTTCGGTACAAGTATGGTGGAAAAATTCAACGGTCTAGGATAAGTATCTCGGCGGCGCAGTCAATAGCGCACTTGTCTTGATAACAGGAGGTCGGCTATGAAACATAATCTTAAATTCATCTCCTTTCCAGGATAAACAATAACCAAAGTAATCAATAAATAATGGTCGCACAAACCTTATTCAGCAAACCAAATACCAATCACATTGCGCAGATAAGCTACGTCAGCATATCGAATGTGTGCGATAAGGTTTCATATCCGACAAAGATGACTCACTGTTTCAATACGTTTCTCTTCGGCGAGGCGTTCGCTCAACTCAGACGGAATGTCAGCCTGTGTCACTTCTTGAAGAACAGTCTTCATTTCCGCATCTCTGTGGGAAAGCGACAACATTATAGAACTCCATTATGTTTGAATAGTTAAAATTGTGGGAAATTTAACATTCTACAAAAAAATTGAAAAAACTTTTGCTGTAGGATGTAAGGAAAAAAAGTTATTTAGGAAAAAACGGAGGAAGGTCGAAATTTTTGCAGTTTCCCCCCTCTCCCCTTTTCGCACAGGGTCCTCGAGGTCCAAAACTTGAGAAAATGTTGATTAACTATCCCCGAATAACCTTCCAAAGTTTAATTAACTTTTGACCTTTTTCTACTTGAAACTACCTACCGACTGCATTATTATATTTTGTCCATTTTATAAAACACAGGCTAATTTTCGAAGTACAGTTTAGGCAAAAACATTTTCAATAGCCGTAAGATCCTATCGAATGTTATTTTATCCTAAGTTATTTTACGCAAATATAAACATTTTTATGACAATATATTTCATAATAACTGCCATGAATTCTCGAATATGGTGCTAAAAATCAGGAAACTTTACAGTCTCAACAAAAATAGCCAAACGTCATCAATATAACGAGTCCTCACCTGATGTAGACCAACATGTAAGCGTTGGTGCAATGTCTCACGGTGAGTGCCATATCCTCGTCATGCCCCCCGTAGTTGTACTCGATGGCTTCCTGCTTCGTGCACCGAGATACCACGTCATCGTCGAACTTGCACCACTGCGGATACGACAACTGGTTTAGGACACCAATGATACAGACGGGGATACATATGTCACCAAACGCCGGTCTTGTCATCGAAAGATGTCACACAACATGTTTGTTATCGAGGGCATAAGCCACGAATGAAAGGTTGGGCATAAGATGTTGTGAAGGTTATGTCATCTGACCGGTGGCCTTATTATCAAACTAACATCTATCGCTATGACATTTAACGGTTTCATGATTGGTAAGAAATGACGTCTCATATCATTTATAGCCTCACGACACCGTTGGGAGCGATAGATGTTGAAATTGGATAAGTTTTTGACAATGATAATGAAGTTTTTCCAGTCTCATCATAGCCAAACTAATCCATCAACAGACCACGTAAAGATTGCTAATCGTTAATTTTGTACATTTTTTGTTTGATAAACACTTGTACTTGTCCACTTATTTATATTATTTCCCTTACCGGTTTCGCTGTTAAAGCATTATCAAAGGTTTGTTTGGTTGTTTACGTACAATATATGAATCGCTTGGCATGCGGGTAGGACAAACAAATTCTACAACAGAAACATTTGAGTATTTTAATTTCTTAATATAACGTTGTATAAAATACTCATAAGTTTCCATAGATACACTATCCTAAATATCCAACGTTGTGGCAAGGTTTGGCAATGGTAGAATTAGTTATGGGGTTGTCATATAACAAAAATAAAGTTAACACGGTAGAAGAAAGAAAAATATAAATATCTTAAAAACAAAAATAAGGATTCAATATGCTAAAATGTCAGTGAATGTTGATTTTTTTAAATAAAATAAATGTGTAATTGAGTGTCAAGTCAGATAAATGTCAAACGATTCAATCGTGTTTCATGTCAAATAAGAGCCAATGTCAAAATACAAAATGAGCTATTTAAAATATTGAAGCAGTGGTGAGTTATTAACGTCTAATTGTTTATTTAATATTTGGTTGACATTGGAATGGCATAATTTATTTATTTCGAGTGCTCTAGGGCTGATAATTTTCTGCCTTTATCGCAAACATGACTCATCGTTACTAAAGCTGATAAGGGTAATACTGTGGTCGTTACTACAAAGGCAGAATATGAAGGTAAAATAAACGATTTCCTCTCTGAACCGTCATTCATAGAACTCAAGAAAGATCCCACCAAGAAATACAATGAAATAGTTAAAAATACCCTCAAAACGGCTAACAGTATTTTTACCAAGACAGATAACTATAGACTCAAAGTAATGAACCCTCAGACCCCAAAACTACACGCTTACTACAAACTACATAAGCCAGGAGCACCTATCCGCCCAGTAGTTGCACATGTTGGCGCACCTGCACATCCAATCGCTGCAAAATGTAATGATATATTTAAAGAACTGACTAAATTTGAACCTAAGCATACCATAAAGAATTGTGTCGACTTAGTAAATAAGATCAAAGATGTCGAAATTCCAGATCATGCTCTCCTCGTGTCCTTTGATGTTCAGAACCTTTTCCCAAGCGTACCTATTGACAAATGTAAACGTACTATAAATGAACTTTTGGTAGAATCCACGGTAGAGCCCCAACAAATTATCGATCTGGAACACACAATATCCGTTTGCTTAGATCAAAACTATTTCACATTCGGCAACAAAATATTCAAACAGCTTAAGGGTTTGGCAATGGGAAGTCCGTTATCACCTTTGTGCGCCGACATATTTATGTCATCTATTGAAAAGCAAATTCTCAGTCGAAACCGTTTCAAGGACTTAATCGTTTACTGGTACAGATATGTAGATGACGTGATTTGCCTTTGGGCTGGGTCTGAGAATGACTTGACTGAATTCCTCAGCTTCATCAACACTATTAATAATAATATAAAATTTACAATGGAGATTGGACATAATGAATTAAATTTCCTTGACATAACAGTTAATATTGAAAAACGTCGACATGATTTTAAGATCTACCGCAAACCCACTTTCAGCGACAACATTATACACGCTGACTCAGCCCACCCTTTATCGCACAAACATGCTTTTTTCCATTCCATGGTTAATAGACTCTTATCTATCCCACTTAGTAAAGATAGTTTTAACAAAGAATTAGACACTCTTAGAACCATCGCACTTAATAACGGATATAATCCTAATCTTGTGAACACCATTCTGCACAAAAAGAAATTAAAAATAGCAAGCTCATTACTGTATCATGTGCACACCAGTAGCAACACTTGCGATAGTCAAGAACCTAAAAAGTGGTCCAAAATTCCATTCTTTGGTAGACTATCATATAAGTGTTCCCGTCTAATAAAAGAGCGTAAACCCGCATTTTACACGCACAGAACTTTGCGAAGACTTCTATGTAATAATAAAAGTAGAACAGACATTGGACAAAAGAATGGAGTTTATGAACTCTCCTGCAGCAATTGCGATAAGAAATACGTGGGACAAACTGGAAGGGCCTTCAAAACAAGGGTTGACGAACATGTCAGGAGCTGGAGGTTGAACCGCACTGATTCTAATTTCGCGGAACACCTTATTAGTCAAAACCACACTTTCGACTCCAAATTAAATTTCAAAGCCCTTCATGTTTGCGATAAAGGCAGAAAATTATCAGCCCTAGAAGCACTCGAAATAAATAAATTATGCCATTCCAATGTCAACCAAATATTAAATAAACAATTAGACGTTAATAACTCACCACTGCTTCAATATTTTAAATAGCTCATTTTGTATTTTGACATTGGCTCTTATTTGACATGAAACACGATTGAATCGTTTGACATTTATCTGACTTGACACTCAATTACACATTTATTTTATTTAAAAAAATCAACATTCACTGACATTTTAGCATATTGAATCCTTATTTTTGTTTTTAAGATATTTATATTTTTCTTTCTTCTACCGTGTTAACTTTATTTTTGTTATATGACAACCCCATAACTAATTCTACCATTGCCAAACCTTGCCACAACGTTGGATATTTAGGATAGTGTATCTATGGAAACTTATGAGTATTTTATACAACGTTATATTAAGAAATTAAAATACTCAAATGTTTCTGTTGTAGAATTTGTTTGTCCTACCCGCATGCCAAGCGATTCATATATTGTACGTAAACAACCAAACAAACCTTTGATAATGCTTTAACAGCGAAACCGGTAAGGGAAATAATATAAATAAGTGGACAAGTACAAGTGTTTATCAAACAAAAAATGTTTCAAAAGTTCCACCAAGTGCCTACAATCACGAGCATCAACTCCGTTAATTTTGTAGGTTAGGAGCGGGACAAACAGGGGTTTTTGCAGTGACATACCTTCCCATCGCCCTTAGGGTTGATGAACACAACGTAATGCCCTCCGTGATTGTCTCCGGAGTGGACCAAAACCGCGTGCAGGGTGTAGTCAGCCGGCACCTCGGGCTTCTCCTGTAGATACGCGTCCAAGTTGATGTGTTCGTAGAACTCGAATCTGTCGATACAAACGTGTGGTTAGATTAGGGGTGCCACCCCCTGTTTATTTGTTTCCGGAAGATAGACCATCTCATAATAAAACAAGTAGTTTGTATCATATTTTAAACTTACGTGGGCGTTTATTCAATCTCTGCCTCGTTTTCGGCTTGGACGTTATTTTATTAACACCCCTCATAGCCTTATGTTGACTACTAAGATGATAATAAAACCGCATCAAAATACGTCGAGTCGTTCTAGAGTTAAAACGAAACATACAGACAGACAAAAATTCTTAAAAAAATAGTTATGGGTGTGGGAGAAACGGGTTATCTAATTTTGTACTCAAACGGTGGCGTGCCTCTGCGCCTTGAGGTGCAAGCCACATAGAAACGGCGCAGCGCGCATCGAGCGCACGGGCGTCATTCAAATTTCGTACAAAACGCATGCAAATAAAGTCGCAATTTGAGGGATGGTACGGACGCCCGTTCCACGCCCGACACCGCCTGAAACAAACCATTCGGTGTGTTCAAATTTCGACTTTATTTCCATGCGTTTTGTACGAAATTTTAATTACGCCCGCGCGCTCGATGCGTGCCGCGCAGCTTCTGTGTGGCTTGAACCTAAGGTAAGCGGCCCTACTGTGTACACTGACCTGTCATTAAACTTGACGGAGCTGTCAGTAATAGGGTCGTATTGGAACCGCATGAGGTGTAGATGCAGCACGGGCGGGAACGTCGCGAATATCACCCCCTTCTCGGCCTCCTGAAGGCCATGCTCGCCTGCGTCGTACTTATTCTCGCCGTCCAGGGTTTCTGTGTTTATGTAGTCTTTGAACGACTCGTCGACTGGAAGGGAGAACAACATTAATACATTATTTTTAAGAAAAATCTCAAGAGTAGGAGAGTTTAACCGAAGATTTTTACCTCTAACGTGAATTAACGAACGGGTGAGCTACAGCTGCTTCAAGCGAGCAAGGACAACTTAGAGTTCCGGAAAAATAAAAAATACTATTTAAAAAAGTAAATGAATGCGCAAAACAACATATCATGCTAAATAATTATTAAATACCGGCTTTAACACTCACGTATTGGTGTCTTGTTGTTTCATATTTAAAACCAACAAGTCATATCACAAACAGCTTTGGTATTTTTATTGAAATACCAGTTTCATTATGCACCAACATTCCATTAAAGTTCAATCAGCCAAATAGCTTTTGAGTTATAGACGATAAACGAACGAATGAAACTATAAAAACTTTATGTCTCAATTTTTGAACCACCTACATATTTATTGTTTAACAATAAGTACTCACTATTCTTCTTCCCCTTGATATTGAGCTGTATGTCGTAGAATGTCTCAACGCGCGTGCTCGACACGTTGACGTTCTTGCACTTGATGTATGACGTCATCTTGCCCTCGAACAGCCGCGGTACCGTGCCCTCAACGCACGTGCCCTTCATCTTGCTCTCCAGCTTGTCCAGGAGCACCTGAAGGGAATGGGGGTACATGTAGATCGTTGAGATCATGATTTTTAACAATGAAGACGTGATCGCATTTTTCATGTGGCTACATCGAAGGCTTTCTGTATTTTCCCGAGGTATTTACACTCTGCACACTTCCACAAAAGCAAATAAGTAATTGCAGCAATATGCGAAATTCATTTTCAGGCAATTTTTGTATACCGAAAGGGAAATTAAACGATAGAATGATCGTTATAACTCTCTGGAGGTCTCTGAGAAATTCCGAAGGTCAACAGGCCATCATCCAGCTTCACTTTAGTCTTGGTTTGGTGGAGTGTCTTAGAAAGGGGTTGCTGGTTTATTTTCGTAAGCAGAGTGTACAAATTCGAATTGCCGAACAGTCAACTATCCGGCAAGTGACGCTTTGTTTTCGGATAACGCATTGAAAATCTCAACAGGACTCAGCACCCGCACACGACTCAAGACGACCTAACGTAGTTTTAGAGATGAATTTACCAGAGGACAATTTACGTGCGTATATTTGGCCTTTTGGTAGTCCTGACCTGAATTCATTGGGTTACAAATTGTGAAATTGTGCCCGTTTGACAGTTGAATTCGTACATTTTTGGCTGTCAAATGAATACAATTGTCTTATTTTGTTGTTGACAACCAAAAACGTCCAATGGGCAAACGGGCTTATCCGCTTAGCCGAATAGCCATATGACAATCGAATTTGAATACCATTGGCTTACATAATTGCACCTCAGACCTCCGTTCATTAATTAACACTTTCGTCAGGTTCCGACACTGACAGCAGGATAGCGTATACAATTTTCAAAGCGTGCGACAGAGATGGCATTAGAACCCGTGTCGAGACCCCGAATTTATGAACGCGGCCCTGGATGCTTGGTATGATCTATGGTAACCCTCTATTTTGAACTTCTTATGGACTTTTTCTAGTGTACCGATTTCGGGATTTAGAATTACAAAAAGTGTTTATTTTACTTAGCAACCGAGTTATTAAATAAAAACTCGGTTTTTTGAGAGCATGTTTTTTTTCGGCCACGGCTCAGAGCGCGCCATTTTAAACAATAATAAAACGTCATATATGTCAGTTCTACTTGATGCAAAACGAGGTGCTCAAGATCACCCATGCCCTTAAGTAGATTTTTTATTTTATTGTTACCATTTCAATGTGCCACGTAACATAACAACCATGTATCTTGTTTTTGAATGATGCTCGTTTTGTATAAGAAAAACATCTCATTTTATGTGGGACAACATTTGTGGTAGAATTATGTATACAAACAAGGTAACATTCATTTATACAGCCAAGTTCATATTAGAGGCTTGGTAAGTGATCAGTGTTAATTAGGTCAATAGAAAAATTTGCGAAATTGGACCAAAGTATGTTTGACTTTCCATCGTATTGACCCTGGGCTGAAAAAATATTTCGAATTTCACAAAAAGGACCATGGAACCTTGATACCGAGTACTTCTCGAGTGTTATGAGAAGATATGTAAATACTTTATTAAACCTTTCAGTTTTTTATTTCACCTTTTTAATAAATTAATTTTACTATTAAAAACCAGCGAAAAAAGATACAAAATGACACCACCAACAACATTATTTTAAACAATAGACACGTACTAAACATAAAATATTACCCCTTTAGAAAGTTTAAGAATATTTAAAAAAAAAAAAAAAAAATGAGGATGAATTTGATAAAACTAAACTAAATTGCAGTTTTATGTGTAATAGTTAACATTCTTGGGTATTAGACAGCTTGGACCTATATGGCTTCAATACCGGATCAGTTTGCGAAGGTTTATTCGCACGTGTGTATGATTTGATCCCTATTATGTCATAGATAACAAATTATACGGTAACCACATTCTTACGTTACTCATTATTGTATAGTGGTAACGATTTTGAACTTAATGACAGTATTATATTGAGGGTCAAAAGGTCATTGGATCATGACCCCGTTTGCAGAGACGACGTAGGCACCTATTTACTACATTTAATTTTTTAAATACATTTTGTAAACAACGTTTTTTTAGGGTTCCGTAACCAAAGGGCAAAACGGAACCTAATTAATGTCACTCTGGATGCCTATAATGTCACGCTGCTGCCTGTCCGTCCGAATATCACAGGTATCTAGCCCGTAGACGGAATTAGATATTAGATAGATATATAAAGCAAAATGTTTTTTTTTCTTTTCTCTCCTCGTTTTCTGTCTGCCATCAGCTTGTCCAGCCGTTAACAGAAGCTACATGAGATGGGAAGGAGCTGTTCAGTGACAGCACCTTGATTAAAGCTCTTGGTGTCCCGTTAGTCAAAATGAAGGAGATTAGCTCGCTTTAAGGGAACTACATCCTTGTTGGTATTTAACAGATATGTTGCCAGTGGATTTATGTGCTTAAGGCGTTCTTTGCAGATTATAAGACGATTTTCAATTTCCCCTCTTAGGGCCGCTTGCATGACGTCGCTTAAATACGTTTAGGAGCATCCTAAACGTATTTAAGACCTAAAAAACATTTAGCGTCTTGCACAACTTTATTTTAGTTGCTAATCATATGTAGCAAGCTGTCAAACTTAAATGCCCAAATACGGCTCTTTAACTTTTTACTTAACCTAAAAGTTTCGTGTTACTAAAAACAAAAGCTTTAGAAATGGATTTATTTTCTGATTGTGACGGCGAAATTGTTCAATTTATGGAGAGACCGATCGCAGCGAGACAAATATTTCGAGAGAAGTAATTTATTTGAAAATATTCCCGAAGATAAATTTGTAACGTTTTCCACAGACATATAATTATTAGTGTTTTCGTTAATTAAATTCATTTTCAACACAGAATTTCTTACTCTATGCAAAATTCTAACCAAACTAAACACAGGGACAAGAAGAAGGGGGAAAAGTTTTTTTTTTTAATTTCCTTGTTACATATCCGGTTCAATTCACGCAACTTTTCTCGTCCGAAACGAAAAAACTCGCTGAACACGTAAAACGGAACGTCAGAACTGCTTTACCGACGCACTGATTCAGATTAGTTAAAAATTACAGGAACAATGTCCAGACGCTACTAATTCCATTTAAGCTAAATGGATATTCATGGTTACTTAAACAAAATTAGTGTAAATTTAAATCAAATGTGCAAGTGGCCCTTACTGTGGGTACTTCGAGGTACTTATGGATTTCTTCATTTTTGGTGAACTAAGGGCCAGCACAAATATTGCGCAGTACTTTGTTTTGGAATCTTTTCAGAATCTCTATGTTGGATGAGCTGGCCGATCCGCAGAGCTCAATAGCATAAGTTCAGATGGGTTTAAGTACCGTCCTGTACACTAGTAGTTTGTTAGAAAGGGAGAGTCTTGAACTTCTTTTTAGCATCCAGTTTAGGTTTATATTCTTATTTCCAGTTCATCTCTTTTAGCGAGAATATGTGTTTTCCAGTAAAGACCACGATCAAGGTGACATCCCAAATATTAAGAAGTAGAATGTTGACCCAAAACCGAGAATGTAATTAGAAATATAATTATATTGTTTTTCGGAGAGGGTGAATGAAAAAGGAGCCAATTTTTTTTCTCTCTGCCTGTCATGTGGGGTTTTATTGTCTAGGGCTCATTGACTATAAATATATTTCTTATTCCCTTTTATCTTCAAAGATAAAGAAAAGGGGTGCTGACGGCCGTCAAAGTTGTCAGTTTTAGACCATTTTTATAATGGGGTACATCTCATCTCAAAACCTAAACTAGCAAGGAATTTGTAATTTAGTTACGTACCCGAATACTTGACCAACTTAATTTAGCAGTTTTTTTTTCATACATTTATAGGTAAAGATAAGTTTGTAGTTTTTGTTCATATTCTTTAAGTCTCGGTTTGTAGCATTTTTGAATTACTGTGACCTATTCTCGTACAGCAAACCTTAAATTTAGAGTTGAAAAACCTAAAATAATATAAGCTCATTTAACTTTTATCCATCTGCGTTAAAGCTTATTTTGCAATGAAAAGTTTTAGGTTATGGCAGCTCTAAATCTACTATTTGCTACACGAGAATAGGTGTCAATGTATCGGTTAATTTGTGTTAACAACTTACGATTTAGTTTTATAAATGTTGGTAGGTTAAGAATCAGAAAATAAATAAATTGAGAATCCATAAAAAGCAAAGCCAGTGGGAATAGAATAATGAGTGGGACGCAGTGATCAAATAAGTAATTCTGTTTGCAACAAGTGTTTAATTTCAACAAAGAGTAAACCGCCAAAGGACTTACCCTCAAGAACTCCTGTACATCATGCTGCATGAACGAGTCCAGGGTCTCCCATCCGAAGCTCTTCGTCAGCTTCTTAGTGCCGACGGGCTTGTCGGAGAACTGCAGCTCGTAGAACACTCGCTGTAGGGCCAGAGCCACCGACCTGGACACACATAGCGTACACTCACGACATGTATACGTGAGGGACTGTTACTGGTGATTCGAGGGTCAAATTAACTGTTTTACCGACGCTTTGTTGTTTTTCGAGCACAAATAACGACTATAGTGAGCGAGATAAAACAGCATGCCTGAGTACGAGTGATCTCGAAGAATTCTCTTCTAGGGAGAAATGCTGTCAATTACAGAAAAGGGACAAAAATATTAATTAGTGACTTGATTTATTCTTGACCTATAAAATGTTCAATTGCATCAGGGAGCAAGCACTACGGGCACAATAGCCCCGCTCTTGACTGACGTGGTTTCATGTATATATTTTTTTTAAGCAGGACGACTATTTTATTTACCTGGTACTATCATCAGATTCCGTGGGCATCTTGTAGACGGCTTTCCTCAGCTGATTGGTGAAGTACAGAGTTTGCAGCAATGAGTTCATGTAGCAAGTGGCGCCTTGGTTCTTTAGACCTAGAGAAAATATTCAAATTTTAGATAGAATCCTTGAATCGCTTACAAAGCGAAATATTGTTACACATAAACTTAAAATCAACATGTCGACATATGCAAGATATATCACGTAGACATTTCTTTCCTCATCATGTAGTTCACGAGTGGAATAAACTACTGCGACAGTTATAAGTGGTACCTCAGTGAACTGTTTTAAAAATATACTGGATATATTTTTAAATAAATAAATACTTAGAGTGCAGTGATATAAACATCATTGTTGAGAAATCAATATGCGATTTACATCTTAGACATTAAATGAAGGAATTCGTTTGTAAGGAAAAAACAAAATCCTTTGCACATCGGTCCGCCTGGATGTACTAGTGGGAAAATTGCGCAGGCCCACTTTTATAATAACTAGAACACTCCACGACGGTGTGTCATATCCAACATTTGAACAGTTTAATGCTTGCCAGTTGATATTTCGAACAAAATTATAATTTACTTGCTCAATATTTTTTTAAAATAGCAAAACAGTTATAAAATACAAAACCAACTTGATAGAGATGGGGCAATCTGAAAACCAGTGCTGTAACAATAACATTGGTTTCAACTTAGAGAAAACGCTTCAATTACTCAATTTTGCCAACAATGACCTGTTTCAATCATTCAAACTTATTGAATGCATTTAATTTTGCGGGAACTAATTTTTGCACTTCCTTTCAAGTTAAATGGGCACCGATAGTTTTGTATGGCCTGACAGACTCACCAACATAACCGGTATGCTTCTTGGAGTCCCAGGAGACCCCATGGGGCGCTTCCGCAGTGACGTGCACCTCAAGGGTAATGGCGTCATCCTTGATGTACCCTTTTTCGGGGTCGAGAACGTCGTTCCACGACATGAAGTGAGAGAAGCCCCAGTCGTTCTCCTTGCTGCAATTACACGTTCTCATTCAGGGGGATGGTACAAAGCCGCTCTCCATACAAACTTGTCGGAACCAACAACCACGACAAAAGCATTATTAATTTCGTTGGTTTACTTTTTTCTACACGTTCTATCAATTCTACACCCGCGAATATAATCAGGCTTCTTTGCTGTTTAAAAAAATTATGGTATTATATAGCAAACTTGATAGTAAAAAGATCGATTATTGGCGGATGTAAAAAGTAAAAGAACGAAATTATATGCTTCTGTCGTGGTTGTTGGTTTCCACAAGTTTCTATGGAGAGCGGCTTTGGACTAGCGATGCAAAGCCGTACAATTACGCCGGTAAAATACGGTAAGTTTCGGTAAAAAACTATATTTTACGTAAGTTACGGTAAAATTCCGTAAAAACTGTATTATACGAACTCGTATCGTACCACATAATATGGCCTCATAAGGGGATGTAGTATGATATGATTATATAGGTTTGTACGGGTCAAAAAAAAAATAAACATTCTTTGGGAAACCGCGATTATAGATTACAACTGCGGCGTAAAAGTACTCAGTTAAAGGCTATAACAACAAATTTCTGTAAAATAATTATTTATTAAAAAAAAACAACAGTAGGTAGCTAGAAGTTATTAAGATTCGTTTTGGTGTGTAAAATTTATTATCTTTTGGCTAAAACCAATGAAAATCCACTAGATCTAGCCACAAAGTGGAACGGCGACGGCGCAAAATCTACTACGAATACTACGATGACTACTTACACTAATCGGCAACATCGCATTATTATTTTGCAACTATACGCGCGCGGGATTTAAAAGAAATCAAAATTTAAAATGTCATAACTCGACGGTAAGTTTACGGTAATATATATATATACGTAAAATTCCCGTATTTTACGAGCGTTTTTGGTAAAATTACGTAACTTAGCGCACGAACTGGTCAAGCTGTACTAATGTCAACTTGTAAATTAGATGAAACTAAATACTATATCATAATTTCAGTAATCCCCTAACATCTTGCCATACCTGTCCCAGTTAAGCTCCAGTAGAAAATGATTACAGTGTGTATTAAATCGTATAACGTTTAGGTGATTGGTAATCTGGATTTTGTCCAAGTATCATTCCGACTAGCCGATTCATATAGTCTAGCTGGAGTAAATAAACAAAGCAGTCAACGAGACCTAAACAAGCAGATCCAAAGTTTAGAAAAATCAGCCCACAAATTAGCCTATTTTTTAAATATCAATGTGCTATTTTTGTCTGATTTTTGGAATAAATAGACCACTTTAGGAATTTAATATATATTTTTGTGCATTAAAACCGATTTCATAAGTAGAATAGAATACAATATCCATTTATTTATCTACCACAACACAATAAATTATAAAAACAAATTATAAAGTCAAACACAAGGAAATAACATAAAAGAATAAAACAATGTGACTAAAGCTAAATGAAATCATGTGTCGAAGCAGACAAAAAGGCTAGAACTCAGCATATGCTGTAGTCTTACAGAGTAAGACCGACAGCGCTGATTTTCAGTCCGAGCCCGCGTAGGTAACGCACGAACAAACAAAACAGCGCGAGTATTTTAGTATTTACAGGAAATGACGTCATCATATTAGGTTGGATCACTATTCGCATCACTCCGATAGAAACCCACTCGTTTTGAAACGGAACCCAATCAGACAAAGTGAGTGACAGACACATCAGTATCAGTGTTTCCAACAGCAACAGTAATTTTAAAATTTCGACCTCGTTATTTCTTTTTTCAAAACTTCGATTCTGTCTGATAGAACTAGAGAATATAGGTACCTACCCAGCTAGGGTGAATTCGAACAAAAATCATAAATTTACATTTAACACCTAAATCAGGTTCATGATCCGACAGCCAATACATTTCTGTTAAAATAAACTAGCTTTAAATACCTATTTGTGCAATGACCTCTGTCTAATATAAATAATTATTAGTAATTAATAATAATTTAATGAATAATTCTAATACAAATAGGTTTCAAAGTTGACCCTAAACTCTTATTATTTGTTGATAGTGATTATTATTATTTGTTGGCAGATCTCGAATTCTGATAATTATTGGTAAAATACCTATTAAAACACGGTTTTTTGATAAAGTTGGTAACATTTACAATTAGCAGTCTTTCGAAAGCGTTCAAGAAAAAAATAGGTCATAGGATGCGTTCATGAAAATGGAAATGTGTGATGATGACGTCACTGAAGATAAAGTTAATGTCATCGCTTTTTTTTTTCATTTATTAAATGTTATGAACGCTTATTTTAAAATCTGTCTGATAAAAACAGTTCAGGAAAGCTATTCCTCGAAATGGTTTTCGAATTGTAAATATTGGTGAAAACAAGAATATGCCAATTAACCACCACATCATGTTATCTGATAAAATGATCGATCATACTCACATTACGAACGAGAGGTTTTACCAAATTTGCTGACGTTTAAGATGATATCCAGTTTAAAATCTTTATACATACACTAAGCAACACATGGATCTAGCATAAAGCAACATTTTCATACAAAAAAAACCGGACAAGCGCGAGTCGGACTCGCCCACCGAGGGCTCCGTTAAAGACTATATTTTTTATGATTTAATTACGAATGTATAGTTTTCAGATTTTTCCCTATACTTGTAGTATAAGACGGTATTACTTGCCAAATTTCTTAGTTCTAGGTAAACGGGAAATACCCTATGAATTTTGATTCCCTTGAGTGTCGAAATGTACGTTTTTTGCGGCATAAACGGCCGTATCATTTTTTCACGTTAACTTAGAAATTTGATATTATCACAGTTCCAAGGGACTGTAGACCTGAGTATGTGGTTTTAATTTCAACTCGATAACCTCCACGCATTCCCGAGATAAAGGGCCTTGACAGACAGACGGACGGACGGACAGACGGACAACAAAGTGATCCTATAAGGACTCCGTTTTTTTCAATTGAAGTACGGAGCCCTAAAAAGGGTCATTTCAATTCGGATGAAGGTCTAAACCGCCTAAGGTACCATGGCATCAAAATGCGAACATTCAGAACTTAAACAGTCTCTGGTATAAATAGCTTGTCTGATCAGTTGGGTAGTTTAGGGTTCTCTAAACCTCCTTCATCTGTAGTCTAGAGACTACATTCATCTGAAGCGTTACCTGATTGCGAAACATGCTTTGAAACAACCTCGTTGGTATGAAAATGTTGCTTTGGGCTAGATTTTGTGCGGGTGATTGTCTGTTTGGCATCTGAATGCAATTATAACTTGAGTACAATAGACCAACATCAATGTAATTCTCAATGTCTATTTGAGGAAGATTGTGTGACTAACAGGACCTGAACGCTAAGTGCGAGTTGCCATCGAATGACTTTACTACCGCGTGAATCGAGTTAAGGGGGAACGTTTCGAGCTCGGTGCAAAATGCACAACTTATGATTGTTTTTCTTACTATTGCATAAAAAGTACTAAAGAAATGTGATATATGGCATTTCGCGACCATTGTTTAGTGTCAATTAGGCTTTTCTAGAAAAAATTTGTAATTTTATGTATTACGTTGTAAATGAATGGGCATGCAAACTTAAAACACGTTTTTATGTTTGTATACCCATTCATTTACAACGTAATGCATAAAATGACGCAAATCTGCTAAAAACCCCTGATAATTATTCAACAATAGTCGCAAAATAAGATGAAACTATTTTATTTCATACATTTTATTTTAAAATAAGGTAAACAAACTTATGTTATGCACTTTGCACTGAGCTCGAAACGTTAGCCCTTAAGCCGGGTCTCCAGCGCACGTTTTGTACTACACACTAAACAAAAACGTGTACACAAAACATTGTGTCGCTACATATTTTTACTGATAAGCATGCAGGAGACACGGGGCTTATAAACACAAATATGTAGCAGAACAATATACTGTGTAGACGTTTTGGTGTAGTGTGTAGGACAAAACACGCGCTGGAAACCCGGCTTAACTCGATTCACGCGGTAGTAAAGTCATTCGATGGCAACTCGCACTTAGCGTTCTGACCTGAAACTGTTTGAGCCTGAATGAATGTATTACCTTTCTATGGATTTTGATGTGGTGTTCACTGTTATATAGAAAGTCTATGTAAAGAATTATATCGATATGAATAATTGAGCTGTGACTGGAAGCTGAGTAGGTGATTAGTGCATATTTTTAGATAAACAAATCTGAGAAAAACGGGTGATGTATTTACCTATAGAACAAGTGCTGAATCTTCCTATAGAAGGTCTCGGTATCAGGCTTGTGTGATAGCAGCCTGAGCTCGGCCATGGCATAGCACGACCAGCTGGAAGACTCACTCTCCCCGTTGCACTGAAGGAAGAAGCCCAAGGACTTCTGTTGTTGGCGATCAGGCGAGGGCGCTTGGCGCGGCATCACCATGATCTTCCAGGGTAAGTTCCGGACGTAGCACGGCGGGGAGAGGACAGAGTCCTTGAGATTCCTGAAGTTGTGGACCGTGAAACGGAACGTGGCCTCCGAGCGAGCCTCGTCGTCTTCCATCTCTGCGTCTTGCTGTGGGGTCAATATAAATTGTACGTTAAGTTGAACAAAAAATGTTTCAAGGTTTATTCAGGTTTCTTTGTATGGGACTCATCATCAGTGAGTTCTTGGGTATTAACTGTGCAAGAATCAAAAATCATAAACATTTTTTTAGAATTTATTTCAATTGTTTCATTAGTTTAGATACTGTTTTAAGTAGAAATAGCGTTAAATAATGAACACCCATTTACAAAAGAAGGCAGGGTGAAATAGGCTTAAGCGGCTCCACAATTCTAAACTTAAGTCCTACTCTGACGCTTTTAGTTTTGATTTGTCTATCAACTGCCGCGCACGCAAAACTTCCGTTTTTTTTGAACTGGAGCTACAATAGGATATAGGATTTTTTTTAAATGTAATATTTTTTTCCATTAAGTATAATGTCTGAAACATATACTTTTTTAATGTACTTTAATTGTTAGAAGATTAAAAGTATGCACATATATTTATAACTAGCTTTTGCCCGCGGTTTCACCCGCGTTGAATACTCTTATAAAATCAGTAAATATTATTCGGACTGTTACCTACAATAAACACAGCTGGTGAAATGTGTGTGTTATGCGCCTCTGTTTCCCATTTTGTGTGTCTCTTTTATAGCTTTTCCATGAGAACAAAGGGAAAAAGTAGTTTTTGTCCTATTCAAAGTCTAGAACTACATTAATGTAAAATTTCAGCCTAATCGGTTTCGTAAGCATGGCGTGAAAGGGTGACACATCACTTTTCTATATTTCATCCGATGGGAACTAATTTATGGGATAAAAAGTAGCCTATGTCCTATATTCCAGGTCTAGAACTACATTCATGTAAAATTTCAGCCCAATCGGTTCAGTAGTTACGGCGTGAAAGAGTAACAAACATCCATCCATCCATCCAAACTTTTGCATTTATAATATTAGTGGGAAGTGTAATTAATCATGGTTTTCAGCCTGAAATACACTTATTTTTTTAAATCTGTTGGTATCCCGATCTCAATCCAATGCAAAACTAAGTTTAGCATTGTGGAGCCACCAAGATACACCAGACATAAAATATCTTGTACAATACTCACTTAATAACTGTTTACAGTATCCATCTTGCTATGCCACTTCAAAATTTCGCAATTTACACGCCTTCTACATGTATTCACATCCGTAAAGTAATTTGGTGATTAGAATACTCTAATGGGACTTGTGATGTGTGTGTGTATACTGACCACAGGAATGTTGGTGGAAGTGGTTTCCTGATTCTTGACCGCGTCAGTCATCGCCACCTCGCCATAGGAACCTTTTAGCAGCAGAAGATCCTCATGCCAGGTCTTTTCTGTAGCCGTGTCTATGGTCTCCACTGCAAACACATTTAAATTCTTAGACCACACTCAGAACCTTGCCACTTGACTGTTAATATTGACAAGTTTTCTATCAGCAACCATGTGACTTCATGATAAACATACTCTCTACTATTAAGATAAACTGATAAGCCATTCACAAGACTTTTATTAATATTTATAAAATAAACATGGTTTATTTTTACTGTAATATTTCAATGTCATTGAACTTGATGAGCATCTGTTAAACATGTCCTCTTTTCTATTGTACCCTTTATACTAGGAATAATAGGGTATTTCACTTTAAAACTGGTAACTAGAATTAATAAAATACTTATACACACAAAAAGATAAAGGGAAAAAAAGGGTGGGAAGGTGATTGGCATTGATGAATCTAAGTCTTTAAACACATTACTACATACATTTCAACAGGTTATGTGATATGTTTGCAAAATTAGCTCATAAATCAATTCCGCAACATAAAAGTAATACCTCCTCCTCATAAATGTCTTAATAACACAGGTAACCTTACTAAAATAAACTTAATATTTAAGAAAAACATAATGTTCTGTTGTCATTTCTTATAGAAACAGTTAAGAAAAGTCAGTTTACTGTTTAAAAAAAAGTACAGATGTCAGTTTAATAAGTCAATTCAACACAAATCTAATAATGTCATGTCATGATTCATGATATTTTTCCAATCATACGCTCTGAGCTCATTCTCCGAAATGCTGTGGTAAAATGTTCAGGGTATAGAAGAAATTAAGTACTACTGGTAAACAGTTAAGGGCTAGCAGAGGTGTTAGGGAGAGGGGGGGAGTCCCCTCTCCTTTGTGGGGGGTGGGGAGTGTCAGAAACACACTGTTGTTTAAGTAAAATTAAAACTTCTTTGAAATATGATGCGATCTATTTTGACAGCCCTAAAACTAAAATTAAATGTGTCAACAAAATTATTAGTGTTGTATGGAAATCAATCAAATAATCTATCGATACTATCGTGACCTTGGAAAAAAGAGACAATATTGATTATGCTATCTATGGTATCGATTATATCGATAGCGAAAATTTCGTAATACTATCGATTACATGTTAGCAATACTATCGATAGTATTATTTACGTATACAGTATCGATAAAATCGATAGTTTAATTGATAACGTAAATAATACTATCCCCCCCATCTCACAAAAATTGACATAATTTCTATTAACTACCACAGAATACCTTTCCGATTTGGTTACTGATGGACCTATTTTGTTACTGTGCCGAAAATATTTTTTTCATTATTGATAGTTTTTACAATTATTTTCATATAAATATGTTAAATGGAAATATTTTAACTGTATATATGAATACATGTTTTTATCTCAAATCGGGATTAACTATCTTTCCCTTATATTTTCTCTGGAATCAAAACATTAATTCAAGAAGTACCAAAATAGTAACAAAAGATGTACATTTTGCCGTTAGTTATATAATTTAGCTTGACCTTTTTAAATATTTCTTTTAAGCATGATATAGTAGGTAATGTTAATAATAAAAATATAAAATCAACACTTAGTTGCGTTTTTTTCTTTGATTTTCACAGTGGCGTGCATAGAACTTTTTGCTGGAAATACAATAAGAAGGTCAAGTTTGACAATAAAAAAATATGAAATAATTAAAATGTCACTTTGAAAAATCATTATTCGTATGACGCCAGGGTAGGCACTGCCTATGCTAGAGTACATGATATCATACGACTTCTATCATGATTTTTTTCGTCAAACTTAACCTTCTCATTGCTTTTCAAGCAAAAATTCTATTTTTCATGCATTTACAAGTAACAAAATAAGAAGTTTTACTCTGCACTTGGCTGGTATATTTTTCAACTTTTTCCCTACAATAAATCGTATATCTATCATTTATTAATCATCTTAATAAATTTGTCTATCTACACAGCACTGGCTGTATAAATTATAAAACTTCATTTTTAGTAGAACATTTAGACTATGGTCAAAGATATTGAGAAATGCTCAATTAAAAATGAAACTTGATTGATATCTTCTCTCGTTTAGTGTGAATAAAGAAGTAATGTGCGAAACTGTGTTTGTTGGTTCGTCCTTCTTTTACACACAAACGAAGGAACAGATAGATTTTTTTAATGGATAGTTTATGGGCCAGAGTGACAGGATACTTTTCATCATCGAAAAAAGCTAGTATTTGTAATATTTCGGGGTTATAAGGATGACGTCAATTATGGCCAGCCCCCACTCCTCCTGCATCATACTACCGTCACCCGCAGACCAGACCCCCCTAATTTCAAATGACGTACTATGTGGACGGCCCCTTAGGTTTCATTAAAGTTCAATTGGTTTCTTTACAAAATAAGAAGGATTTTGAGATCTGTAATCTGGCAACTCTTGCCAGCCAAGAACGAGCGAAGGTTTGTTTGAAAAAAAAAAAACTAATAATTGTAAGTAGGTATCTAGTGAATTTTAAAAGTGGATTATTAAATCACAATGTAATAAATACTATGATTTTATGTACCATTAAAGGGGTTCCTTTTAAGTACCTAATACTATCGAATTTTAATGGACTATCGATGGATCAAAATAATAGATACTTTCAAAAGTATCAATACAATTGATAGTTTCCTTGATTAACATAAGTAATACTATTGATAGTATTGCTAACATATAATCAATAGTATCAATACCATTGATGGTATTACTCAATTAGGGCTATCGATAGTATCGATAATCAATACCATTGATAGCACAATCCACATAGTTACTTTTTTCCAAGGTCAACTATCGATAGTCATGCAACACTAAAATTTATACATATCTGATGGTCTGGCAATTGTTTTTAACAAAGTTATTGAATTTAAATGAAAGATAAGCTCTTTGAAGTTGACACAATGTGATTATTTTTCCATACACAAGGTGTGTGAGAGTATCCACATCAAACTAAAAAAAATACGTAGCATTTGTGAATGTGATACGTAACATCCATCCATCCATCCATCAGCCTGTTTCGTCCACTGCTGGACATAGGCCTTTCCAGGATTTCGCCACTCTTGGCGGTCCTCCTGGAAGAAATGCCCATACTCACACACGCTGGGCAGGCGGGTTGGTGAGCGCGGTGCCAAAACCCTTGCACCAGACGCCGCTGCCCGTCACCAGTCTAATTTATATAAGGCCCGGCAATTGGGGATGGATATACCGCCATCCATCGGTCCCAGGCAATGGTGGGCCGCCTGGTTTTTTTGCCTGAGAGCTGTCCTCTTACTCTCCCCCGAATAACTTCGGGAGGATTTCCGAGTAACATGTAATCCAACATTTTAAAATCTTTCCTAAGATGATAAATTAGGCACTGGAAATTTTAGATAACTTGTAATGGCTCTTAAATTGGTAATAAAATTATGAGCTCCAGTTTCCCTTCATCAGTTGCACTAGCATGCTGATGCCATTAGGCTCTATTTTAAAGAGCTGTGCTGGATATCTGCTGATTTATGGAAATCCATAAATTAAGCACTTTCTTATGCAGCTTGACCATAATTTAAATAAATGAACTTGCTGCATTGGACATTTAAGGCAACCCCATAGTGTCATTTGTATCATCGAGCTATTGATTCTTCTGATAGAAGGGATAAATAAACAAGACACTTAAATATATATCAATATGCTTTTTAACCATTACTGATATGATAAATTGAGAATAGATGACAGTATGATGGTGGTTGCATGATAAAAAAAAACAAAAAACATCCTTTAAAATCTACGAAATTTAGACAAGTTAAGCTTAATAAGTCAGCGAGTTAATCTGTGACCACAAGGGCCTGTTGAAACGTCAAGGGACATTATATCTGTTAAGGTATGTTTGATTTTCTTTCTTTTTAAATATTAAAAGAAACACAGATATATCCAAATAGATGCCGCGAGTGTATGTACTTCACGTGCCCAATTGCGTGCCAAAAGGGAGAGCAATGCTCTTCCTTCACAGATATTGACTCTTTTGTCTTAAGTCTTACAATCCCTTCTAAGATTCAAACCGCTGTCAACCAATTTCATTGTAAAATGTGACATGCTTGATTTTAATAGAGTTTGATGCACTTGCGTCATCTATTTAGATCTATATCTGTGAAAAGAAACATGTTAGTATTGGTAAATAAAAAGAATACACGTTTTTGGCAGCATAAACGGCTGTATCTTTTTTATGTTAACTTAGAAGTTTGGTTTTTTCACAGCATCAAAGGGCTGTAGACCTGAGTATATGGTTTTCATTTCAACTCGATACCTCCACGCATTCCCGAAATAAAGGGTCTTGACAAATGGACGGACAACAAAGTGATCCTATAAGGGTTCTGTTTTTTCCCTTTGAGGTACGGAACTCTAAAAATGATGTGGGATATAATTTCTAGCCAATCATGTTAGACAATAAGGCCACTTAGCTGTATTCAGTGAGGGCAAACCCATTAATTCTTATATTATAATAATACCTAATCAGTTCAAAAATTATAGACAAAGCGTTGTTAAAAAAATATATCCACTGGCTAAGCAGCTGTCAACTATAAATTATGCACTCCTCAGCCAACTAAACTCCAGGCAATATTGACAATAACTTCCAGTTATTAAAAACCACTTTTAAAAAAGAACATGCATAATTATATAAAATGTTAGGAAATTTTAAATAGTAGCTCTCACCCAAAACTATTAAAGCAACATTAGAAAGTGTACAAAGATCACTTGGGGTGAAGGGGGCACAATAATTGAAAAAAAGAAAATTTAGCAACCCAGGAATTTTTGTAAAGCCATAAAATTAGGTGTGGCAAGTCACAGAATGTAGTAGAGTGACTGCTATACTTAACCAGTTTTTATATTTTTATGACAACCAGAAAACCTTCTGTCCTGACCCATCATAAGGGGGCACAATCTCTACAGCTGCACTGAAGGATTTATGGGTTGTCAAAAAAAATATAACCATGCAGACAACTCACCATATCCAACCTTCTACTCTAACATACCAGCTCCCATCTGTGTTGAAGGATTTGTGAAAATTTTCAAGTCTTTTTTCCCATAGTGCCCTCTTATCTACACCCCAACCCTATTTTATATTTATCAAGGAAACCTAACCTAAATACTGAATTATGGGTACTGTTATCATTATGAAAACATTACAAAGATCATGTTTTGTTAGTAAGATGCATTGGAAAGATTATACATGTCAATAATACACAATTCTAAATTTAGATTTTTTGTTGTTCAACGACTTGCACTTTCAGAACAAAGAGACATTCTTGTTTAAAAACTATTAAACCTCTGGGCTAAGGATCTGGTTTATCCATAATAAGACTTATTTTAAGCATTTCATTCATTACCATGCTGTATTCATCTAGTTCTTTACTGTGCACTTTATTTTATTCTAATTTCCTGTAATTCTCTATCTAGTTTAAAAGATTTGTTAGATGTCTGAGTAGAGATCATCAGAATCATAGACTAAAGATTCAGTGAGTGGGACTTGATGTAAATATTTCAAGTGGAATGGTTAACACATTTGGGTGAGAGGCTATGTCGGTTCGGGAGTGAGATAGCCACTGACCGTCTTGAGTCTCCATCTCCTCGACCTGATTCACATTGGAGTCGTGCTGCTGCCTGTCAGGTGCAGGCGTGTGGTTCATGTTAGCCGGGCGCGCCACCGAGGACTCCCGCCCACAACTCTTCGATATTTCCTGCACAAACACTCACTTTTTATACGGATCCAACACCATTACACAATGTGGAACTTTTGACGTTCGATCACTAGGTACGTGAACCTACCTTTAACGCCAGGGGATCGCTCCCTTTGGACTTGCTGAAAAATCGTTGTGCACTCGGTACTCTATTTTTCTTTGAAGATGAGGTGGTAATTTTCAAAGAATGTTTACTAGCGGCGCGGCCGATGTTTGCGAATTTCAACACAAGGGCCCAGTAGTGGATAGGTACGCTAATAGCACATTCCTAATCTTGTAATCACTGCCAGAATTACTTGATCACGTAGGTGTATGACGGCGGATAACAAAAATTCACTAATGTATCCAAGCTTACAGCTATTTTCGCAAAAATAAACAAAATGGTGGCTGATATTTTAATTTTTAGATGTGTGGCCCGGTTTGATCGACGAATGCACCATTTTTCACATTCACTGTAGTGGATAAACCGAATTTAATCGTTTATTATTCGATTACGGTTAACCGGAACTTCGGCTAATTCGACTGTAGACCGTTTAATATCGATAAAGGGCATAGACAATGATTTCAATAAACCACACCTCTAGTGCGTTCCGAGTCACAAATTATTATATCATTCCGTCACTACTATGGGCGTTTAATGCACAGACATACAGACCAAACCTTAGGATTAAATAGCGTTGGCAAGTTTCCATACGAAAACCAACGTATAAAAATGGGTTGTTTTGGCTGGCTTATGCTTGAAACATATTTGTTAATACATAAACTAAATCTCTCGTATATATTATTATTATTAATTATAATTATTATTATTCAGAGTGCATTTTGAGTCCGAACTCAATCTTACAAACGTCAAAAAGTGACGTGATCTCATACTTAGATTGAGTTCCACTTGAGGTCGGACTCAAAATGCACTTTATGAATCTCAGCCAGAGTGCATTACAAACTAGAAGAGATAACGTAATTGTCTCTAATTTATCTTTTCTAGTTTGTAATAAATATTAGATTAAATTAGAAACAAATGTAAAGACGTTATCTCTTCTAGTTTGTAATGCACTCTAATAATAATATTTATAGTATTCCGAAGCGATGTATTTCGCAATAAAAACATAATCTCTCGTATATATTTTGTTTGGAAATAAGCAATATTTATATTTAAAAGAGCCCGTAACTCACTGAGCTAAAATAGCTTCACGTCTCGACTCTAATGTTAGGTCTGCTAGTATTTATAAGTCTATGGTTGAGTTAAGTCAAAAATCGAGGTGATCTCATACTATAGTGTGGCAGGGGGAGGGTCCTGCTCTCGCAGTCTCAAGCCGCCGCGCTTCAGCAAAAAATTTATATCGGCTTTAAGGTATCGTTTTATTTTAAATAAAAGATGAGGAATTCATTTTTAAAATAATTAATGCGCGGTTTCATAAAAAATTATAAAATATTTAATAAAATATGTAAAATGGACAAATATTTTTTACATTCAGCATTCAGTATCCTAAAAAATACTAAGTTTTCTGAGTAAGTAAAAATACTTTTGTAAATAATATTTATCGAGCTTAAAAAAATATATACTTTATATGTACTTACCTGATGTACATATATATATGTATATATATACCTAGTCGGTTCTTAAATACTGTCACTGGCCATTTTTTTTTAAATAGAACACC
Source organism: Ypsolopha scabrella (assembly GCA_910592155.1). Lineage (NCBI taxonomy): Eukaryota > Metazoa > Arthropoda > Insecta > Lepidoptera > Ypsolophidae > Ypsolopha > Ypsolopha scabrella. Next base: position 20,520,615 of record OU342967.1, read on the forward strand.
TAGAAAAAAAAATGAAATGGTGTTAGATTTTCAAATATTTTTGATTAATAATCTGCCAAATCACAATTACATTCATTCATTTTTTACGATGGAGTGGACTCGCAAAGAGGACCGAGTAGCAGTAATTGCATTGCATCGTTGCGGCCATCCACCGAAGACGATATTCAACTTGCTTGAAAAATTAAAAATCACGAAGAGGTTCGTGTACCGTACCATCAAAAGGTACAATGAAACCTCTAGTGTCGATGACGAGAAAAGAACTGGCAGACCTCGTTCCGTTAGGACTCCAGGGGTCATCAAAGCAATCAAGGCGCGAATTGCAAGAAATCCCGTCCGCAAGTAGAAACTGATGGCTTTGGAGATGGGATTAACCAGAAGTACCGTAAAAAAAGTACTCAATGAAGACCTGGGACTACGAGCTTACCGAAAAAAGAGTGGACATCTTCTGAACGCGCGTCTGATAGCTATGAGAGCCAAAAAATGCAAAGTTTTGGTAAAGCGGTACGCAAGAAACAGACACCGCGATATCCTGTTTACAGACGAGAAATTTTTTACTATCGAAGAGAAGTACAACAAACAAAATGACAGGGTGTACGCTACCAGCTCTGCGGCCGCTGGAAATGCCATTCCTAGAGTGCAGCACGGCCATCATCCATCATCAGTCATGATTTGGTTGGGAGTGTCCTACTATGGCCCTACTGAAGTGCATTTTTGTGAAAAAGGTGTCAAAACCAGTGCAAAAGTGTACCAAGACACGGTTTTAGATCGCATAGTAAAAGATCTGCCCCAGACACTCTTTGGAAAACGGCCATTTGTATTTCAACAGGACTCCGCACCTGCTCATAAGGCCAAAACAACTCAGGAGTGGTTCGAGCGCCAGAATATCGAGCTAATAAGGCATCAAGATTGGCCCTCATCTAGCCCTGACCTCAATCCACTGGATTACAAAATTTAGCAGGAATTGGAGGAGAAGGTCTGTTCTAAACCTCGCAAAAATTTGAGCAGCCTAAAGTCATCATTGATTAAAGCAGTGACCGATATCGACATGAATATGGTCCGTGCTGCTATTGATGATTGGCCGCGAAGATTGAAGGCTTGTGTGAAAAATGGTGGCAATCATTTTGAATAAATTTTGTGTTTAATGTAAGCTAAATAAATTACCTATTTAAAAAAAAAAGGTTTTTTGAATACCATGACTAGTTTTCATTTTATAGCCAATTTTGTTTGTGACAGAATTTAAGCACCGACTATGTATATATATATGTATATATATATGTACATATATATATATGTACATCTCTGATGTTATTTGTCCAATAATAGCAGACATTATTAAATGTTCCCTGTCCTCTGGTTCCTTTCCCAATCCTTGGAAGAAAGCCCACATTATTCCTCTCCCAAAAAAGTCTAACCCTGCTTCTTTTTCTGATCTTCGTCCTATATCCATTCTCCATATTCTATTCAAAATTCTTAAGCATATTGTTCATGAGCAATTTGCTGAATTCCTGTCCCATAACCATCTCCTTAATCCTAACCAATCTGGTTTTCGTCCAGGACACAGCACTGTTACAGCTTTCGTCAATGTAACAGATGATTTAAGGTTAAATATTGAACAGAAGAATCTTACCGTCCTAACGCTCCTAGACTTCAGCAACGCCTTCAATACTGTCAACTTCAACATACTTGTTGGCATGCTGAGGTCTCTCAATGTATCTCCAGTGTACAGACATACATACTAAACCTAAGGATTAAATAGTGTTGGCAAGTTTCCATACAAAAACCAAGTGACATTTAAGCTACATGGTACGAAGAAACGTATAAAAATGGGTTGTTTGGGCTGGCTTATGCTTGAAACATATTTGTTAATACCTCAACTAATCTCTCGTATATATTTTGTTTGGAAACAAGCAATATTTATATCTAAAAGAGCCTGTAACTCACTGAGCTAAAATTGCTTCAAGTCGACTCTATGCGTTTATTATTAATGTTTGGTCTGTATGTCTGTACTCCAGTGGTAATTTCATGGTTCAATTCTTATCTCCGCGGTAGACAGCAGATGGTTAAAATCGATACATTCAAATCCAAATGGTGTACCTTACTGCCGGCGTCCCACAGGGTGGCGTTCTTTCTCCTCTCCTTTTTTCGATCTTTATCGATTCTATTACTACCTCCCTGTCTTCCTCCTATCATCTATATGCTGACGACTTGCAGTTGTATGCAGCAGCATCATAGGTGGTAGAGCTGATGCCGGGCTTGACTGTGGAGGTACCACCATCTTACTCGCAAATCCTCCCGAAGTTATTCGGGGGAGAGTAAGAGAACAGCTCTCAGGCAAAACCAGGCGGCCCACCATTGCCTGGGACCGATGGATGGCGGTATATCCACCCCCAATTGTCGGGCCTTATACACTGGTGACGGGCAGCGGCGTCACTGGTGCAAGGGTTTCGGCATGGCGCTTACCAACCCACCTGCCCAGCGTGTGTGAGTATGGGCATTTCTTTCAAGAGGATCGCCAAGAGTGGCGAAATCCTGGAAAGGCCTATAAAAAAATTATCTTTATTTCAAGTAACACAGAGACTCATATAGGCAGAAAACATAAAAAGATAAATTATATACATACATAACACAAAAACACAAAACATATTTACAAGAATTATCCGCCACGGCTGCTGGCCACATGCCTGTCGCAACAATGGTGTATAAACGGACACTCAAGCTTGCTTGCAATCATTGCTAGGACGGCGTTGGGACTACTCCACACCCTGTGTATCAGAGACGCGCATCGCCTACGCATGGTCGCGTGGAAGCATTCGATGTGAGCCCAGGCAAACATGCCCGAGGCGCTGCAGTAGCGGGGCAGCCGCAACACCGCCCTGAGCGCGTTATTGTACTGTACACGTATAGTCTTCCGTATGACCTCTGAGTGTAGCTAGCCCACAGGCTGCACGTGTATAGCGATGTGCAGAACGCCTTAAACAGGATAAGTTTTACCTCAGTAGAACAACGCGCAAACCTGCGAGCCAACATATTTGCTCTAATTGACAAAGCTCTCCTCTCTCTCTCTCTATGTCAGCATTGTCCTTCAGGTCGGTTGTGATAAGATGTTCAAGGTACTTAAATTGTTCGACCCTGACCAAGGGAACATCGTATAGCTGAATAGGTGGCACGCTTTGAGGGCGTTTTGTACCGGCTTCAAACACAAGGTACTGACTCTTAGCTACATTATACTTAAGGCCGTGGCTTAGGCGTACTCCTCACATATCATTAGCAGCGTCCTAAGACCACAGACAGATGCGCTCAGCAACACCATATCGTCTGCAGAACTCAAGTTATTGACGCACACTCCATCTATATGACAACCAACATACCGACTGCTAAGCGCGACGATCAACGCGTTAACATATAGGTTAAAAAGTGCTGGCGAATTAACCCCCCCTGCCTTACCCCGCACTCCATTCCCGGTTTATACTCTTATCTATGGTTTATACTTTTATTTATGATATGATCTGTGTCTGTGAAGTTGTGAACTCTGTCTGTGATAAGATAACCGACCGATTATGTCGGTCGGTCGTAACTTCGAACGCAGCACTATTTGTTTTCATTTCAGAAGTTTTGCGGACGGATCAATCAAAGATAGTTCAGAGTTAACTAAATCAAATTTCAAATGCATCTTCCGGGCAAACATTATTCTTGATGTTGTACCTAGATGTTCTGTGTTAAAATTATATTTGTGAAATTTTAATCGTTCAACGGAGGCAGTGCTTTTAAGGCTTGGCTGGATTTTGTAACCTACCAAATGTTGACTAATGCTTTTCCTACCAACCACAAGACAATATTCGTTTTGGATCACACGCCCTACTTTGGCATCTCATCGGATAACCCAATAGATTTCGATGTTTCCAAAAACCGTGGACCAGGTTATGTGCCGCTCCCGCCGGTTTGTAAGAGTCTGTGGACTTGCAGCGTTGAGGCCGCCGTGGAATACTGCCGGATAGTCTGGGATATATTCCCCGACGGCAAGTTGGTAAGTGCCCTACATAATTACCACCAATTCTTTCTGGCTGAACACTATGAGAAAGACACAAAAACCCGAAATTTTGCACAGGAGTGAGACAGTAGGTTAGGTTAGAAGTTTAGATATGGTGAGTCGCAAAAAGTAGCAGAGCAAACCTTCGGTTGTGCCCTCTTATTGAAACTTTGACTAGGCGGCACCCAAGCAAAAAGTTTCTAAGTGTTTTTTTTCATAGTGCCCCCTTACCTACTCCTCAACCATCTTCTGCACTGAAGGATCTCTGGGGTGTCTTCAAAAATAACCACTAAGGTTATGTATGGCAGTCCATCCACTCTACTACATTCCTCGACTTGCCTACCTTACTGTCTAACCTTGCCTTGTCATAAAAAAATAACCGCAAAGGTGATGTAGGGTAGTCCATTCACTTCACTACATTCCTCAACTTGCCATACCTAACCACTGTCTCCCTTCTGTGCTGAAGGATATCTGTTTTTTTTTGTATTCTTTTTGGTAGCCCCTTTATTTACATCCTAAAGAAAATAATCATACTGTCTATACATTTTGTTTGAGAGGTAATAAAATGGTAAAATCGAAAAGACCATATAAAATAATACACATTTCATAAAAATAAAGATACATTTCATATTTATTTTTGTTTATTTAACAGCATAATAAGCATATGTCCACTGCCAACTAAGCTAAGTTAGTTTAGCTTAGCTCACATAGTTGAGCCAGTTTTTCATGTGCGTCCACCCTGACTATGCCAGCCAAGCTACATAAAATAGCTCAACTAAGTCGAACTAACTTAGTTGTGTAGGCCGATCCAAAACTACATGAGCAAAAATGTTTTAAACATGTTTAAAACAGCGGCAAAAAAAACATCAGTAAATATTTGTTTTAAACATGTTTTTTTTTTAATTTTGTTCTAAACAGGATATTTTGACCTTTTTAAAAAAGAACTGTTATTTTCCAACCCTGCTGTTACTAGTGTTATTCGAACGTGTTTGTACAGTAAGCGATATATAGTAAAACACTTATTTAGCAGCATGGAGGTATTTATTGAATATGTTAAGCAATATCCTATATTGTATAATCCAGAGGCTAAAGACTACCACGACGCAAATAAAAAAGACAGTATTTGGAAGAGGATAGTGATGAAATGAAAACCCGGAAATAGCTCTCGTCATAGCTCGTCTCTTCTTCCATCACGTCCGATTAACTCAATGTTCTAGCACAAACTGACCATCACTAACATAGTTTTTTAACTTATTTTTTGTTGGACAGACGACATATTCCCAGGATAGCTTAGCTTAGTTTTCTCATAGTTTAGTTTGCAGTGGAAGATCTCCATAATTGTTGAGTTTACAACCCTATTCAAAATGTTTTCAGTCAATTCACTACTTAAAAACTATACATGATTGTTGTTTCCTCACCCTCAGTTTCACATTTGAGAATTTAATGTTTAGCTATGCTTAAGTGTGAAATAAATACTACCTACATTGTGATGGTTAATTTATGGCTTTAGTATAGCTGCAGGCCTAACATGGTGCCACTTTAACACCATTTGACAGTAAATTATTTACAGTATTTACTGTCAAATGGTGTTTAAAATGATGTTAAAGTGGCAACCATGTTAGGCCTGCGGAATGAGATTTTTTAAAGAAACTGGGGTGTAGCCTCTTATTTATATGTACATTCACTCAGTATGTATGTTTGCTTTCAGGTCAGATTTGTAATAAGTGATTCCTCAGCTCATATCCTAAACACATGGGTAACAACACAACAAAACCTCACTCATGTAAGTATATTTGAGGATGTTAATATTGAAACCTGTGCTGTCACTTGGATGTAGAACTGCAGAAAAATAAACATTTATGATAAAATGTTTGTGACAGACTAAAAGTTGCATAAAAATGAAATACATCCACACATCAGAGGTGCAATTGTGTAAGCCAATGGTATTGAATTGATTGTCATATGGCTATTCGGCTAAGCAAATTAGCCTGTTTGACAATTGAAATTGTACATTTTTGGCTGTCAAATGATTACAATTGTTTTGTTGTTGACAACCAAAAACTTACGATTTCAATTGTCAAACGGGCTTATTTGCTTAGCCGAATAGCCATATGACAATCGAATTTGAATACGATCTGATCACTTTGCCCCCCCCTTCCCCCTGAAATCACTGTGAGGAAAATTACTTAAGCCTGTCTAACCAAATCTCGGCGCAAAATGCACATCATAATATTGTTTTCCTTACTTTTTAATAAAATGTATTCAAAAATTTCGTTTTAAAGCAATTGGCGGAAATTTATTAGTAAAATTAAGTTTTCCAATCTAAATTCTATCATTTTATGATTTACATTTTGATTGCATTCGGTTAAGAAACTTAATGGCGTTATCATTGTAATCGAATGTAATCAAAAGGCATAAAATAACATAATTTGAATGCGAAAACCCCATTATTAGTAATCAGTTTCCGCCAATTGCTTTAAATCGCAATTTTTGCATACTTTTTATTCAAAAGTAAGGAAAACAATGTTATGATGTGCATTTTGCACCGAGATTTGGTTCGACTACCTTAATAATTAGTAAATTATTGAGGCTATTTATTATTTATTTATAGTTTATAGCCAACAATAACTTATTTAAAAATCGAATAATAATAACTTGTCAATAAGGATACAATAATTTCAATTTAAATTTCAAAATTCACTTCCACTTCAATAAAATCATGCAATAACAAGGTCCTCCCGAAATAAGCCCTCCTGGCGCCAGTAAAGCGCACTTAGACTAGGCTTTTTATTTAGCAGCATTTCTTTTTTTGTAATAATTTTGTTAATTTTGTTATTATTTAATCTCTGTTTATTCTTTATTATTAATAAATAATTATTTGATTTGATTTAAATTAAATTAAAATTATATATATATATCTTTTACTAGCCTTTCGCCCGTGGCTCTGCCTGTGTTTATTGTATGCCCTGTTTTGTGCATTAGTTTAAGAACCTTTAACATTGCCTAAATGTTGACCAGGGTGACAATGATGATAATAAAAAAAAAACTCATTCAATTCTGTTGAGTGGTTCTTGAGTTAAAACAGAACATAAATACATACAGAAAAAAAAAACTAAAAATGGTAGTTTTAGCTTCAGTACAATACATAATTAATAACATATTTCATTTAAAATTTTGAAAAAATATTTGTTGTGTAGACACAACATTTTTACTACTTTATTATTAGTATAGATGTTAGCTTGTCTTTCCATGTAAGCGTCCTCCAACATTTTCCATGTTTGGCCAATCTTAATCAGATTCGTCCTGCTATCTCTCTAATGTTGTGTGCCCATCTGGCATGAGAATAACTTTTGCCACATTTCTTGTCTTGGGCTACCATTCTCTGACTGTTTTATTCCACTTAGGATAAGTGGATTGTGAATACTTCTTTCCATGGGGTGTAGACATATATAAAGGGCTTTTTCCATGTATATTGTGCAGGCTTCTTTTATTAAAACTTGCAAAGAAACATGTATACTTAGTATATTTTTTATTGTGTTAGCTGGTGCTATATTTTATCAATCAATCAGCTTTTTATTCAGACAAATTATTCACATTTATAATAAAATAAAATAGTTAATGTTAATGATTTAATGTTGTTGTTTTAATTAATTAATGCTGTCTGTTTGCCCTTTGGCAAAGGACTCCCCAACCTCTTTCACTCCCTTCTGTCATGATGTGTCAGCCTCGTCCACTTTCTTCCACCTTTACAATTTCATCCATCAAGTCTGTGCTGCCCGCCTCGGTTCCTCTTGCCCTCTCTGGGGAACCAAGAGGTACTGTTTTGCTCCATTTCTCACAGCCTTCTCATCCTGTAGCCAGTCTACCTCCATTTGAGCGATTTTACTCTTCCGCATATTTTGAGTTCCTTCTCTAATTAGAGAATTTCTTGCTTATCTCTTCTCTTTTTGCTCAACATTCTTCGTTCCATGGAGTGTTGGCACATCATCAGGTTTGCCAGCTCTGATTTTTTCATTGAACATATCTGGCATCTGTACTATGTAAGAATTTTATCTTAATTACATTAAGATACTTCATATTTTTAGATTCTGAATGGCTTAAGCCTGGTGGGTCCAGTGAGGCGCGGTGCTGGGGGAGACGTGGTGGGCCTGTGTGCTGCTATAGAGGCTCTCGGGGAACCATCACCTGCACAGACTTCTCAATCTGCTGAAGGAATTTTTCAAAATCGGTGAACTGCTTTTATTTTAAATACTTTTCTGTTTACACATCTCAGTATATACTTTATACAAAAATTTAGTTTAGATTAGTTCAGATATCAGTTGAAGGAGACAAACCTATTGCGTTTGAGTGATATAACTAAAGTAAGAATACATAATCTTGGCTTCTTGCATCGGCATTTCCTTTTCAATTATACTGAAAGCGGTAGTGCTGGCCTCTCAATCTTGAGAACCAGGTTCGATCTCTGGTCGGGCTTGCACTAATTATTTTTTCGGAATGTATGTGCGTGGTATGTGATTTGTAATTAGTATACCTAATATTGACTATTTTCTGAACGGTGAAGGATAACACTGAGGAAATCTACATGCCCTGAAAAGCGTGTATTTGTGCCCGAAGTATGGCCATAGCCACCCATCACGTTGGGACTTAATAAACGTGGGGATTGTGACTTGCATTTCACAATTTACACTCTGAAACACGTCTGACAGCCCCTCGGAGATTCATGTTCTGACGATGTAATTTAGGGTTGTCAGATGTTCCGTATTTTATGAGTTACCTTGTTTCCTAACTTACTCGTTCTACAACTGCCTATTTCACGTACAATAATCTACTATTTCTAATACACAAAATTGTCTTCCAGTGGGCGCATCATCTGTATAACAAGCGCGAGAGATGACGACTCCATCAGAAGTTTGGCTGAGATAGCCCTGAATACCCTGGTCCAACAGAACAAGAAGGCAGCCTTGGCTCAGCCTGCTGGCAGCTCCGACTCTACAAGCCCCGCTACCCAGTATGTGCCTTATGATATTGAAGAATAAAAATTATAAAAAGAAAGATAGATGTTCTTGCTAAGTTTCTCGCCGTTCTTCTTAGCAAGACTCGTCGAATGGGCGGAGACATGTATTTACGTATATATTTGTATTTAGTATACATATACATACATATATAGGTAGCTCATAAGTGTGTCGTATATAAGGTGACTTTAATTTATGCAGCCAAATTCTTACTGAAGACTCGGTAAGCGTTCAGTAGCAAGGTTCGATGACTTTTTTTGTGAATTTCGTAAATTATTCTTTTCGTGTTCCTTACAAACGCAAGCCCAGCCCCAAGTCAATTACTATGGAACGTCAAGTTTTCATTTTGCGAAATTAGCAAAAAGTTTTATCAATCCGTGTTACTGATCACTTGCCAAGCCTCCAATATGAGTTTGGCTGTATAAAGAAAAGTCACGCATAAATTGAATACACTTACCATAATTTTTTCTTTAAGTGTTAAATATAACGTAACGTGTGATTTGTGTATATTGCAAAATCATTCATTCTCATTCACTTCTAAACTTTTTGTTTCTGTTACGGAACGGTTTTTTTATATATGTAGGTTTGTTTGTGTGTGTCTGACTGTACCGTCACTTGGATCCGTCCATAAATCACGTGACGTTGATCAAATGTGACGTGGTTTTTTGCGATTTAATCGACTATTTTTTATTTCCATTTTTTTTTTTTTCCGAAGTGCTTAATTATGGAATATGTCATTTAATATGGGTGGTGGGCTGGAGGATAAACTAGTTTGTCACTTAGGATGTGGTAAAGCAAAATTAAAAAAAAATTGTACAGAAAGTATCCAATGGTCTTTTTTTAAAGATTCGATTACATCAAATATTATAATATAATTTAGAAAAATGTTTATGTTTCAGGACTCTAGCAGTCCACTACTGCCACCTCGTCATCATAAATGTGACCCCAGAGAAAGTGGACACTAGGGTCAGCAATCAGCCCCTTACAGAGGTATGTATTATACGAGAATTCATAACATAATAAGTTTATAAAAATATTGAGATTAACCAGCATGAAACTAGTAAAAAAGTTTTGTCTCTCGACGAAGCGTTTGTCCAATAGAAACGCAGGACGAGTCCTTTGTCGGGGCGAAGGTCACGTGATATAGCTTTCCTGCGCTTCCATTGGTCAAACACTTCTTCGAGAGACAAAACTTCTCTGATATTGTCATCTATGCTAGCTATGCAGGTGCGTTATCTTACAAAGCATTCTATCGATTTGCAGAAAAACCAGTAGATAATGAAAAAGTCGGCGCAGTTAGAAGTGGTTTCTCAAAAGGTCTAACAAATTAAGCCTGAATCCGTTCCAACAAAAAATAGACACCGTCCGCAAAAAAAAATGTTGGTCGCCCGATCTAAGTAATTTATGATCATGACATTAATTTCAATTTTTACTTTTATTGCCAACCCATTAGGGACATTATCAGTAGAAGCAGTAAATAAATAATAAAAAATAAAATAACATTTATTTAATAGACTAGTGTGCTTTTACATTGTAGCAGTCCTAACTCTACTTATTTCTAAGTTATGGCACTGTTAAAAAGGATCATGGCTCAGCGTTTGTTCCTATACCGAGGGTATAAGAAACGCTGTTATTCTGCCACCACCATTGACTTTTAAATTTTAATATTAACTTAATCTAAATAATCTAATTAAAAAACAGCAGTAAATAAATGTTTACAAAGCAGACACGTAATTTTATTAATATCTAATTATTAGTATGTAGAGAATTAAAATATATAAAATATTATTACCCTAAAATATAAAATATATTGCGGGATATACAATTACACTAATATTATAAATGCGAAAGTTTGTGGGAGGGTGTGTGTGTGTGAATGTTTGTTACTCTTTCACGCTGAAACGGCTGAACGGATTTAGATGAAATTTAGAATGGATATAGCTTATACCCTGACTTAACACATAGGCTACTTTTCATCCCGGAAAAAAGCATGTTGTTAAACCGAATAACACGCTGCGCCGGCGGAGCCGCGGGCAAAAGCTAGTTTTAGATATATATTTTAACAGTATATATAAATAAATATAACGAAAAATAAACATACATTATCGAGATGTGTCAGTGTTATTTTCTATTTTGCCTAATATTTATTGGGTTTTCGTTGTTTATCCCCACATAATTTATATTGGCCACTTTTATTCGAGTATATAATAACCATTTTTATAATGCATTTTAAATGTTAATAAAGATCTCTTTAACTTAATTGGGGGGATATCATTCCAACATTTCGATGCAAAATAGCGAAAATACCCTCTGAAAGCCTATAGTCTCGGCCGCGTGATGTCCAGGTTCTCGTTGCGCTCTCTTGTACAACGAACACCTTTTTGTGTTTTCTCCACTCTATAAATTCTCTGTAATGTTTTTCATAGAGCTTAGACGACTTTTTCGGCAGCAAATTTTGCGTTGCTATTTCAGCTTTAATGACTATTTCAGGTAGAGTCGATATAATTTCATTATCAGAATTACTTTCTGATAAATTATCCATTGTTCTTTTAAAATTTTATGATTTTGCAAAGCGCGGCGTGGTTTTTGCCCCTTTTTTTTCAGGCTTCGGCCGGCGGCTTTTATTTGCGGCCAGTATCATTTTGAGAAAAAAGAGCTCAGACGCGATATAATCGATTATGTCGTGAATCGAAACGCAGGGAATTTCGATTGTAAAGACAAGCTTAGGACGTCAAAAAGAACCTACTTTAGCATGAAATGAAGACAAACGTCAAAAAGAACCTAATTTTGCAATAAATGAAATTTCATTACGCAATGGGGACGGGAAAGTTCGATTTTCGAAACTAATTTCGAGTATTAAATGGAACTTTTTCATAAAGGTAGTAGAAAAAAAAAACTATTGAAACTTTTATAACCTCAGATGTCTATGTTTATAACTAAGCTATCCATAATAAAATCTTCACAATCGAAGTATAATGTAAGTATATTGCCGACGATTAAGGCGCATAGGCATGCCACCGTTGTAGTACAAAATTTGATAACCCGTTTCTCTGTTGTTTTTCGTTAAAGACAAATATATCTCTATAGTTTAATGCAGGGATTTACAAAATCACTATCGGGCTGAAATGTAAAATTTTGCTATAGGTACAATTTAAGGCAAGAAATGTACTTTGTATGTAAATCTGTTATCATTAAAACAAAACCAATATTCAAAATGTTGTCAAAATGGTGCCTTTTAAAATATGAGTACCAGATGATAGTGGTCTTATACTTAGGTTTATAACGAAAAACAACAGAGAAACGGGTTATCTAATTTTGTATTAAAACGGTGGCGTGCCTGTGCGCCTTAATGCCGGTCTAGTGTTTCGAGCGTATCCACCACTAAAGCAGAGTTCGTGGGCTCAAATCTCGTAGTCGCACATTTATGTTCAGTGTGCGTGCCTCAGAAGGCAAGTAAAGCTTTGAGTCCATGACCGGTGATGACAGCCTCTGTCCCTGAGTGGTAGAGCGTTCACTTGCTAACCCAAAAGTTCTTCTGGGTTCAATCCCCGCGGAGCACATTAAATTAAGAGGGATCTGCATGCTTCGAAAAGCAAACGTAATAATCGTCACTGAAACGTGGGTGTACGAGTATGTACTGTAACTTGTATTTTACAGTCCATACTCGCGGCAACACCTGTTACACCGCCTCATGGCTTTCATGTCGTGGAGATGTATTTTCTCATTTTTTCTAACCAAGGTGACTTTAGTTTATGTAGCCAAATTCATACTAAAGACACGGTAAATGGTCTGATCCTGACTGATAAGTGTCTGTTCAATGAGTCCGTTTGCGACATATGAAAAACATGCACAAAAAGGGTCATTGACCTTTGGTCGTGACCACTTACTAATTATTGTCCAATATGAAAAACGAAAGTCACCTCATATAAATGTTAAAGTGATATTGTTTTGACAGATGGGCGGAGGTCTGATGGGCGTGGAGGTAATAGTGTCGCGAGCGAGCGCGCTGGCGACGTTGCTGGGGCGAATAGTGCTGCCTCACTACCGGCTGGCCATCACTACTGTCACCGGCATCCCTATGAAGGTTCGGACCATCTATTTATATGTAAACTTGTACTCAGACTCCAGAGAGGTGCAATTGTGTAAGCCAATCGTATTCAAATTCGACTGTCATATGGCTATTCGGCTAAGCAAATTAGCCCGTTTGACAATTCAAATCGTACGTTTTTGGTTGTCAACAAAAAAACAAGACAATTGTATTCATTTGATAGCCAAAAATGTACGATTTCAATAAGTCAAACGGGATAATTTGCTTAGCCGAATAGCCATATGACAATCAATTTGAATACGATTGGCTTACACAAATGCACCTCTGGTCTCAGTCAGTTCGTTGGTGCGAAATCAACAAGTCGCATTTTATTGTATGTGTGTTTATTAGTCATAATAAGATAAGCGATGTCAGGCTAGGTCACTATACCGAATATATACCGAAACCTATAACCGAAGCATTCCTTCTTCTTCTCTAGACCGCAGGTTAGAATTCAAAATATTTTTCTTACTTAAAATTCGTTTCTTATTAATCTTTTCTAGTTTGTAATACACCCAAAATAATGTTTAGTGTATCCAAAAGTGATGCATTTAGCTAAAAATCATTTAACTTTTCCAGGAAGAACAAAACGCGAGTTCGAGCGCCAACTACGACGTAGAAATAATTCATTCAGTGGAGGCTCACGCCGGGCTGAGAGCCTCGCAGACTGCCGCTGAAGCCTTAGAATCGGTGAGAAGTGTAATGTTTATAACAAATACTGCGCTGTCAAAGCTACAAGAATTAAGGCGACAATAAAGAATATGCATGTAAATTTTTAATGCACAAATCGTTAATATATATGATAAAAATTAGGGCTATGAATAAGAATTTACAACTAAATTATCCATATTTCATAGTTATAAAATCAAAATAAGTTTCATAATAATCTTCTACAATTTAAACGGCTGCCATTTTAGCGCACATCAAGTGACGTCACATGATACTGCTCTTGCTTGCGGTGTATGGCGAGTGGCCGGTTTTTTTCATTATTTTTGATTAAAGCAACCTATTACAAAATATTTGAGGGTTTTATTTTACATTTATTAATTTTGAACTTAATATTTTATGATAAAATGTCACAAAAGGCAGTAGCCAATGGTGACGCGTTTTGCATTTGTGTTTCATTTCATCAAAAAGTTGTATTTTTTAAATGGAAATAATTACAAAACTATAAAATAAAATAGTTTCCTATGGTCATCATTAAATTCTACTAAGTAAATATAATACAAAAAACGCAATAAATTACTTATTTAAACGACATGCATATTCTCTATTACTGCGGGTGACGCCGGGTGCGTGCGTCTCACTCACTCGTACGCCTCGTCCCGTATAGATCGTCATTCGACAGGGAATCAAGTTGCGAACGGGCTAAAATATACCAAAATAATTAATTACAATCATCATACCTAACTAAAATTCTTCAAAAATTATCAAGGAAAATCATTTGTTGTTATAATATCTTCAATTTGACTAAGTTTCAATTTGTTTCTTTGCATACTTAATTAATTAAACCGGATATTCGTTTTAAAAGGACCTAGGTTTGATATTTATTTAGTTAAAGATTTTGATAAAAATTTAAATTGAAATCAAGGCACATCATTACAGATATTTTATAGTTTTTTTTTAAATGTACTGATGATTGAAACCGGCCGCCAATTTCGACTTTCAAGGTCACCAGCAGGTATATCCCTCTAAATGCTCAGTTGCGACGCCATATGTGACTAGCTTCACGCCCGCTTTCTGTACTGCGGGTATAAAAGCACAATCGTCTCACTCGTCTCGTCTTCGTCATACGACGAAAGGGACAAATACACAGGGTTAGTTTTTGAAGTTGGCGTGGATGGCCAATCCAAAACTATAGGGAATAGCGAAAAATGCTCAATCTAGTCCCGGGGCCGATTTTGATGAAAACCAAAACTGCATCATTAGATTTTCGAAAAAGCAAGTTTCCTAGCCGAGAATGGAACTTGCTAAACCTGTATACGAGTAAGCGAGATATATAACATGTATCCTGCTCACTCAAGTGGGTTAAACCGTTTGTCGAAGACGTGTCCAGTGAGCCCCGAACGGCTTTGCATTAGTCTTGATGTGAGTGACGTGACGATTTAAGGATTTAAGGTCGCTCAGCGAGCTATCATAGCCTGCAGAATCAGTAAGTTGAAGTGGCAGTGGGCAGGCCATATTTGTCGCCGACATGATGACCGTTGGGGCCGAAAGGCTTTAGAATGTAGAACACGTACAGCAAAGCGTAGTGTAGGCCGACCTCGGTGCCCGAAGGACGTAGTGGATGGCGGCTGGATGAGGGGGACGAAGCACCGCCATGAGTGGCGAAATCTGGGAAAGGGTCATGTCCAGCAGTGGACGAACACGGGCTGATAGAATGGAAACCTGTATACGAGTAAGCGAGACATATAACATGTACCCTGCTCACTCACATAGGTTAAACCGTTTGTCAAAGACGTGTCGAATGAGCCCGAAAGGCGTTGCTTCTATACCCGTTGGCCGGTACTGTAATCGATGAATCAGTCCTGGTGTGAGTGACGTGAACTGATATCGTTCACCAGGTAGTGCTTCGGTGGTGGACGCCGCGCGGCGCGGAAGGCGGCGCCAGTGGGTGCAGCGGTCCGCTGTGGCGCGTCACACCGGCTGACGTAGCGTCCAGGCCTTCAGCGTGTTTAGTCAACTTCCTGTTGAATGGACGATCCGTTACTCTCGAAGTGCCGAGGTAAAGCCCTTTTTATACTAGTTTTACTATTATTTTTAGTTATAAGAAGCAGCGGTAGTTGATAGAACGCTTAATCTTGAGACCCTTGTTCGAATGTTGCTGGTTTTGCATCCATGTATTTGCATACTTACCATTTGTCGAACGGTGGAAAAAACAATGTGAAGTTAAACATTTTCTTTATAAAATTGATTCTGTGAAAATTTAAATTGGCTACGTATTACGACTGAAGCTGTAGAAACCTGTGACAAATAGACAGACAGCGGAGGCTTAGTAATAGGGTCCTATTTGGCATCCTTTGTGTACGAAACCCTAAAAAGACGGTCAAGTACGAGTAGGACTCGTGCCCTGAGGGTTCCGTACATGCCGTTTAAAACACAAACTTATTCCCTACTAAAAGATTCGTGGTTTAGGTTCATATTGATAATGAAACGGCTGCAAAATCAAAATCAAAATATTTATTTTGTAAAATAGATACATAAAGTATACTTTCTACAAGTCAAAGCTAATCTTAACAATATATATCTTTAGAATATAAAAAAAAAAATAATAATACGGGAAATACTTAAAATGTAATAAAGTTATACACCTGCATAAAATAGAGAAATATAGGAATAAAAATATTATATATACAATGAACAAATGTGTTGAAAAATGAACTAAATAAACCATAAATAAAAATAATTCCTAACCATCTGCACCATTCGATTAGTATTGCTAAGAAGAAGGGCAAGAAACTTAGCTCGCTGCTCACGATGTACTCGCATTAGTCAGATTTCGCCTGACTAGTTTCACTGTATTTGTACAGTTTCTTCGGAGGCAAACATGGTTACGCGGCGGTCCCCCGGTTGACACTACGAATACAGTGAAACTAGGCACGCGAAATCTAACTAATACATCGTGAGTCCCCGTTACTATATCAATATGAAACATATTCCCATGCAGTTATGGAATGCCAACTTAACTTGACACTTACGATCTATTAAAGTTCTATGTATCCAAGAGATCTAATTAAGTTGGAAATAATAATCGTCTTGAATATAATGAAAAATTGTTAATATTTCGATTTTTTCCTATATTTGTGCTATAAGACCTACTTGTGAACAGCATTTCAAGTTTCTAAGTCAACTGGAAGTGCCCTACCTACAGGTTTTCGTTGATTACGTAATGGGGCAATAACTTTTACGCGTTGAGTTAGAAGCCTCATGGGGCCGTAGACTACTGTAGGAGGTATTAGTTTCAACATGCTATCTCTCACGGTGCTCGAGAATAAGGGCCTTGACAGACACAATAAAGTGATCGTATCCTTATATGTTCCGTTTTTCATTTTGAGGTAATGTACACGTAAACGTACCTAATTTGATTAAGGCAGGCTAAAAACCTCATTTAAATACTATCTGCCGGACCTTATCCATATTTCCAACCTATGACATATAGACCGTCTCAGTTTATCCGTTTTAAATGCTGTTAGGACAGAACTTTTTGCCTGTGTGCGAACACACTATGTGCATATCACTCACTCATGCACTTCCGTCAACGTTGCTAACGCACACAGGCATCAGGTATGACACAAGGTCCTATCCTAATAGCATCTGAAACGGGGAATATTGATCTTAGCCATAATGCTACTGTTCGTTCATTTTCTAACTGATGTGTGCTTTCCAAATCGTTCGTTTTTATGTAGACTAATATTTTTATATTGTTTTATTATTATTATTTTGACATTTCTTTTTACATATTGACATGAACATTTTATAACTTATCATTTATTAGTTGATAATTACTGTAAAAAAAAGTTATAAACTATATGAGACAGGTAGACGATGTTTTGCTTAGTATTAGACAGGTAGACTAAGATGTATTTTTTTCTTATGACACAATTTCCTTCTATCTTTTATATTTTTATCCTTTAGTTTAAGTTAAAAAGACTGTATTAGTATTAAGATATAGGATGAAAAAAAATAAGATAAAAAAGACATGATCTTGCTAAGTTTCTTGCCCTTCTTCTTAGGAAGATTAATCGGTAAATAATCGATTTAGGCATTATATCTATTTATATTTTATTTATTTAATTTATTCATTGCATTATGTAGGTATGTACAATATTTTATTTTTTTACTTATGTTAGTACATATTTGGTTACGCATTATATTTATTTATGGTCTATTCAGTTCATTTATCAGCTTATTTATTAATTGCATTATTTATGATAATAAACTTATTCTAATAGTCTTTATTTTATGCATATGTACAATACGATTAAAATCAGTTAACAATTCGGATTTTCTCGGATATCATCGCTTAAATCCCGAGACGGAAATGACACGAAATACATTACCGCGATTTCTTTTAGGTAGCATTTAATTTGAAGTATCATAAACGCAATGTATAGCACCTGCCTTAAGTAATGACAAGTCACCCGGCTCGGATGGTATTCGAGTCGAGGATATTAAATATATTAAAAAGCAAATAAGTCCTATTATCGCTAATTTCATTAATATGAGTGTCCAACAAGGACTTTATCCAGATGATTTGAAACTGGCTATAATTAGACCCATATATAAGCAAGGTAGCCACCTAGACTACACCAACTATAGACCTATAGCTATTCTGTCAGTCATCAACCAGATAGCAGAAAAACTTATTGTAAGACAGATAAGTAATTTCTTAGATAAGCATGGTATTATCTCAGATAATCAACACGGCTTCCGACGTGGTCGTAGCACGGCGACGGCGCTTAAGCAGTTTACAGACTATGTTAACAACTCATTGGATCAACGGAAACAAGTAGTTGCAGTGTTTATTGATTTCAAAAAAGCTTTTGATACTCTGGACCATAGCCAGCTTTTGCAAGCAATGAGCGAATGTGGAATAAGAGGACCTTTAAACAACTGGCTACAGAATTACTTAAAAAATAGAACTATGGAGACATCAGTACATGGTACAAAGGGTGCAAAGGCCAATATAAGGTATGGTGTTCCCACCGGTTCCGTGTACGGTCCGGTCGGGTACATCATGCATGTTAATAGTGTCTGCAATGTAGTTAAGCACTGTAAAATGTTTATGTACGCCGACGATACGTGCTTACTATATGCTCATAAAGATTTGAATATTATTCAAAATTGTATACAAAGGGACCTTGACAATATTATCAAATGGTCACACGATAATGGCATTATTATTAATCTTTCAAAAACAAACTGCATGCATATATTTTCGCCATACAATAAACCTAAAATGAATAACCTGCAGATAACTGGGCATAGTTATGATTGTTTCCATAATGACTGCTTGAATGACTGTAAATGTCCCGAAATTGAATTTGTAAATCAATATAAGTATTTAGGGCTTACCATAGATCAAAACATGTCATTTAAAACACATGTGAATAATGTATGCGCTAAGTTGAGATCTGTCCTATGTAAATTTTATCAGCTGCGAGGTGTAGTGAACAGAGCTACAATGTACTCTGTTTACTATGCACTCGCAGACTCGATCGTATCATATGGCTTGAGTAGTTATGGTTGTACTTTCAGAACGTATCTAGATCAGATCAATGCCGTGCAGAAAAGACTAATGAAATTATTAATTGATAAAAAGACAAAGAATAAATGTCGCCATGATTATGATAGACTGTATACTGTTTGTAAAATCTTACCTGTCCATGAAAAGGTTAAATTACTTATACTGTTAGAAGAGTTTAATAATAATGAGTATAAAACCCCTATCTCGCACCAAATAACTACAAGAAATATTATTAACAAAAAGTTAGCTGTTCCTAAAATATGTAATTACTATGGCTCAAGAACCAGAAAATATTTAGTTCCAAAAATTCTCAATGATCTTCCAACCGATATTAGAAATAATAATTTTACCAAACCTGTGCTTAAGAAAAAAGTAACAAATTCCTTATTAGAGCGTTGTGTTTATTAAAATAAAATTAAGTGTTCCCCTAATTGTTAAACCATAATATTATAGATAGAAGTACCTCAATTGTAAAGTTTAATGGGAGCATCAACTGCCAATAAACTGCCCTGCAGTTTGGCGGTGCTATGAAATTAATTTCCTTTTGTATTTATAAGAATAAACGTTTTTTGAATTGAATTGAATTGCCTAGATGACATTACTAACCGGTAGACCTAAGAAATTTATTATGCAGAAGCGACATGAATTTGAACATTCATTATTTACTGAAGCTATACTTGTATACAATATATATAAAAAATACATATATAAGTCAATATTTTACTGATTGATGTAAGTAACAGTACGATATTACGTCGGATTAATAATTAATAATTAATTTTTATTGACACTAAGAAGTCATACTGTCAAAATAGTCAATAATTTTTCTTATTTCAACATAAAGGTTGTGTTAGTTTTGAGCTACAAAGAAGGTTTTGTTGCTCATATCGTTCTTGTATTGTATTCAATAAGACAACGAGTAATATAATTAAAGGTCATATCTGTAAATTGATAACTCTATGTGAGAGATGAGGGATTCACGACAATTACGAGGTTGGCCGAATCGTTAACTGATTTTAATCGTAGTGTATAACTTTATTAGCCTAACTTAAGCCCAGTTTAAAAAAAAATATATTTTCCGATTATATTAGCTTAATCAAATATTTTTTTTTTTATAAAGATTAGATTGGACATGTAAAACGTATACTTTATGTATCTATTTTACAAATAAACATTTTGTATCTTAGTACTTATTCTATGTCCCAGGAAAGGCGGTGGTCGGTCCGCATCGCACGTTCTAGCCGCGCAAGGGGGTGAACTATGGATCGGAGCTTTAGGAGGCAGGACGCCCTACGAGGACCCTCCCGCCCTGTCTGAGGGCCCCGGGGGGAGGGTCACTGATTACAGGTTAGATTTACGTTGCGAGTACAGACCACAGTTGTACCCTAAACTTGTGCCTATTCTGTAAGCTAGGTCAAGCGATCCATTGTTTTAGCGGCAATGTACATCTTCGAGGTGCTGTCAGAGGTTAAATCCAAGTCACAGTCCACACTCGTACACCCACGTTTCACCGACGACTATTACATCGCAGCGTGATGGGTGGTGAGTTCTATCGCCGTACTTCGTACTTAACGTGCCTGCCGAAGCACGCAGACCGAACAAATGTGCCTCTTCGAGATTTCAACCCAAAACCTTCAGATTAGTGGTTGAGACTTTCCAACCACTAGACCACACAGATGGCCCCGCTGGACCATTGATCCGGCCCATTTTAAGTCAGTTTTGTGTCCAAAACATACGATCCAGGGTTTCTGACACAAAATCCTTTATGTTTACAAAATTATTGTTAACAGGGGCGTAATGAGAACCTCTATTGCGCTAGCTACGACAATGAGCGGCCTTTTCGAATAATTATTTTATACATTTTTCTTAATTAGGATTAGTTTGTAAGAAATTTACTTGTGTGGTACTTTATATATTGTAGGTTTTGTAGGTCTAATCGTTTATTTATCAAGGCGACTATCCCTGTCAAAATGTGAAATTCGACATTTTAGAATGTCGAAGACGCTGCAACCTGCCGATTTGGGAAATTGAAACTCTGCTTAAACATACCCTGGTCCTTATTCTAAGACACCATGCCTTTAGTTTTTACAAAATATATCATTTTAAAGCTATAGTAAACTTTATGCCTAACTACAAAAACATAAAAACAAAAAACTGTTTATCATCCGTTTCTCATCAAATACACGATAAAATGCAGAAGTAATCACATATTCAGCTATGGTTTATAAAATTTTAGATCACTATCTTAATCTCTTTTCTTCAATTCGTTTTACAAGAAAATATCTTAAAAATATATAAAAGAGCCTGCAAGAAAAATGAAACGGCAAAAACAACTAACGTTTTTAATCATTGCTATTAGAATTAATCGGGAGCTTTGGTCAAACAATAGCTTAAAAAACGCAACGTTGTGAAAACAAAATTTTGGCCAAATATTACGTGTAGTAGTTAAGTGCATTTAACGATTTCGATACCGTGTTAATCTTGTGCACTAGTGGTGTGTTGTATACCGGGTGTAAGTAGAGTGCGACCATTAAATAAAACCACATACTCTACTGATCATACATTCGAAAAAAAAAACGCGAAAATCTTCAGAGAAAAAGATATTCAACTGTAACTCAAAGACTTTCTCTCGTAGGAGGAAGGTCTATTTTAGAACGCTGCACCGTAATAGCTGTTTCACGGACGACGCTCTCTCTAAACTCGCCCCTATGTCGGTGCGTTAGGGTGCACGCATTTTTGTTTGGAACTCAATTATTTCCCAAACTAAGGGTGTCCGCGGGTATGAGTCTTAGGAAAAGTGGTTCAGTTGGGTCGGTAGAATGTGTGGTTTCATTTAATGGTAGCAGTCTATTTACACCCGGTACAATAATGTTAATATTCCCTTTTGTCCGAGTCACTCTCGTTCGGTTCAGTTGCCAATTTGACTGGGCTAGTCGCCTCAAGTGCTCTTATTTATTAAATCAAATGATTCCGGTGACCAGGATAAAGGAGTTCGGCGCGCTGATACAACAGAACAAGTTGTTCCCGATGCGAGCCGCGGGCGCCAACCAGCGAGCGCGGGCGCGTCTACAGAGACATACGACGTACTGGCCACTCACGATATCCTCCACTTTGATATTCAATTTAGGATCCGTAAGTATTGCTTTTCAATTAACCCTCTCAAAAAAACAATAGCATCGCAGTCTAGACCTGTGAAAACTAACGAAATATTTCTATGTACGGATAGCCAGACGCAACTAAAAATCAGGCGTAGATAGTCCGGTCAGGAGCTGTATTTTTGAATCACTCAATCATGTATTCACACACGAAAACAATTCACGTGCGAAATTCAATTCGATTCGTCACGATTTAACGTATTTTTGAATCAGTAGAAATCAATGTATTGGTTTTCGTTTCACGCAGAAAAAATAAAAACCGGAATGCAATATTTCGTTGATTTTAAAAACCGATAACCTATAACCGTGGGTCAGACCACTCGTTGCAGAATTCACGGAATGAATTTTCAAAAATACTGATTTCAAGTTTTCGTATGCGAATCATTGCGGATTCATATGCGAATTGAAATTCGATTGATTCAAAAATACGCTCTCTGAAAACCAAAACCCGTGCTTTTTGTCGAGGGGACCTTTTTTATGATTGCAAGACATGCATTCTTGACATGCTAAGGATGCAATTTAGCCTGGGAGTCACTTTTGTAATTTTGGCGTCTGGTCCCCATTTTCGAAAATGGCGGCCCTTCTTCGCAAAATGGTAAAATACAAAAAACTCCCAAACTAAATAGGCAATTTTCCTGGTTAAGATGCCTATGGCTAGATGTTTAATCGATCTTTATGTTTCGTAACTGCTCTGCAAGTAAATTTGTCAAGTTATAAACGAAAAACACAAGCTGACGGGTTACCTGATTGATAAAACCAGCTTAAGCAAATCTACTTGCGCAAAATATTTATAATTATATAAGATGACTTTCGTTTATATAAGTAAGATTTTTTTACTTATTTTGTAACCTATACATGTGCGTCTGATATGGAAGAGGTTGGTGCTTGTACTACAGGTATTTTATATTTATCACAGGTACTAAAATGAAATTGTTGTTATGTAGGTTTTAATATGCCAATAAACGAATTTCATTATTATTATGTATCCAAATTCATACTGGAGACACTGTAAGTGGTCAGCACCTCTAACATGGTAGACGATATCGAGCTCTGACAGCTCGATATACCACTGTCTGTCCCTCTTTAGGTAGGGTAGATCGACAGAGTAAGACAGAGCAGTTTATCGAGCGTAATCGAGCTCGATATGGTCCCCCATGTTAGAGGTGCAGAAAAAAGGGTCAATGACCCGAAATACGAAAAGTAGAAAAACCTCGAGTCAAACTTTTATTTTGCGTATTTCACAGAAATAATTATTAAACCTTGGTCCTGATCACTGACCGAGCCTCCAGTGTGAATTTGGCTATATAAATAACAGTCGCCTTATATTTGTGTTTTTACATAATTAAAATAATAAAATATTTTAAAGGTGATGGAGCCACTAACCCGGCTCGTCGTACAAGAAAATCTATCAGAAGACGAAGTGGACACTTGCCGTGGAGTACTGCTCAGCCTACTGGGCATGGAGTCTCGACATGAGTTCCCCGCCTCGCAGATACCTACTGCTAACGTTAGGTAAACTAGCGCTTACTTACCAGTAGACGAAGTGGACACTTGCCGTGGAGTACTGCTCAGCCTACTGGGCATGGAGTCTCGACATGAGTGCCCCGCCTCGCAGATACCTACTGCTAACGTCAGGTAAACTAGCGCTTACTTACCAGTAGACGAAGTGGACACTTGCCGTGGAGTACTGCTCAGCCTACTGGGAGTCTCGACATGAGTTCCCCGCCTCGCAGATACCTACTGCTAACGTTAGGTATACTAGCGCTTACTTACCAGTAGACGAAGTGGACACTTGCCGTGGAGTACTGCTCAGCCTACTGGGTATGGAGTCTCGACATGAGTTCCCCGCCTCGCAGATACCTACTGCTAACGTCAGGTAAACTAGCGCTTACTTACTAGTAGACGAAGTGGACACTTGCCGTGGAGTACTGCTCAGCCTACTGGGAGTCTCGACATGAGTTCCCCGCCTCGCAGATACCTACTGCTAACGTTAGGTATACTAGCGCTTACTTACCAGTAGACGAAGTGGACACTTGCCGTGGAGTACTGCTCAGCCTACTGGGTATGGAGTCTCGACATGAGTTCCCCGCCTCGCAGATACCTACTGCTAACGTCAGGTAAACTAGCGCTTACTTACTAGTAGACGAAGTGGACACTTGCCGTGGAGTACTGCTCAATCTACTGGATATGGAGTCGCGACACGAGTTCCCCGCTTCGCAAGGTATCTACCACTAACGTCAGGTAAACTAGCGGTAATTTATCAGTAGATAGGTATACATGCCTATCACGGAGAACTTTTTAAACCAGAAAACTAGCAATTATTTAGGTTCAGAATTACACAAAGATCCCGAATAATAACAAAAAAAGATGAACTGTTAATTAAAGCGTCTTTTCAAATAATGTTTTAATCGATGCGTGCCTACCATGTAAACTTTGTTCTATAACGAACTGTGATTTTAACGAAAATCTTTCTTAAATACAAAAATCTCTATCGCACGTCACTAATTTCAAACTTCACTATATCTAAATGTTTTTGAACAGAGGTAAATCGAGTAACCGCCGCGAGGAGCAATGGCGTCAAGTGTGGAGTGAGTTGGAAGCCTTGATCCGAGCACATTCCAACTCGTCCGGCCACAGGGCCTTACTTAGGACCCTGCTGGAGTGCAGGGCGCATAATAACCATGGGAATGATGGTGAGTGACTTTAGTAATTTATGAATGAAAAAAACTTAAAAACTGATTTATTACATTATATCCGCGTGCCTGACGAGGTAATTTAGCAGGCCAAGGCTTGCCTTACGAGTCAGGCAATAAATACCCTTTCTTTCCACCACTCGGATATAATGTACTAAAGCAGTTTCAAGTTTTTTTAATTCATAAAAAAAATTTTTTTTAATAAAATCATTTTTAGGTAATTTCTAGGCGAACGCATTTCATCCCAAGACGGCAATTCTCGCAAAAAATTTCACACGCTTTGCTTTTCATACGCCTCTGTTTGTCGCGTCATAAATGCCGTGTTAGGATAATTCTACTAATAAACTCCTTAAAAGACACGTAAAGCATGTTATGAATACGTACAACAGGTTTATATTTTAAAAGTTTGATACGTTTCTTCATAAATTTTCAATAATAAATTAAACAATACGTCAAAAGAAACCTTTTTCTAAATGACACTAAGTAATAATATTAAACTAAACTCGCTTTTGGTTTTACTAAAAGATTTTGCTTTGTAGAGAATATTTATTTTAATCACTCATAAATACTTTGTAGGTGAATCCCGAGCAACAGTGATTCGCGCCACGACGGACTCCCCTCTCTCCCCCGTAGGAGCCGGTAACGGGGGCTCGGGCAGCGCTTCGAGCGACGTGTGGGCCCCCAGGAATGTCCTGGACACGTTACTCGGGGCCCCCCGGCCATCGCGGAGGCCCGACTTTGCTGGAAGAATGGCGGCAGGCAATAGGGTAGCGACGTTGTATCAGCACTTAAATCAAGACGTGGAAGCGTCGCATTGATTTCTGATGGCCAGAGTGTATTTTTATAACTGACTAAGACTGTAAATTTAATTTAAAAATAAAAACATTTATAATTTTAAACTTTGTTCTTTATTTATTAATTTCGTGTCTGCTCCATCAGGTATAGATTTATCTATCATATGGCCATTTGTACTATCAGCAAACAGCTCGCCTCAAAGATGTCGAATCTTAACAGTAACTTATATATATATATTTTTTTTTGTTGCACAAGAAGAGCACCTGTTACATGGAAGAGCGGGGTATTCTGGCACAGGTACTTCGTACTTAAAAGGATGCCCCATCCACTGATGTAATTAGTATGTAAGTTTTGCACAAAAAAATAAATTTATTTATTTTAAAACTAGGGATAGTCGCTTGCGAATCAAGGCTCTCAAGCACGAAGTTAAAAACAATTTAAGTAGGTATACAAGTAATGTAGCTTAGCTTTAAATAATTAGATTAAACTTAGTGTTGAGTTTTAAATTCCTAAAAAATCCTAAATTAACGGAAGCTAAAATTCAAATTCAATTCAAATTGTTTATTTGTAAAATAGATACATAAAGTATACGTTTTACATGTCAAATCTAATCTGTATAAAAATAATATTTTATGATTAACAAATATGATACGGGAAATATATAAAAAAACTATATTTAAGTTGGGCTACAAAATTAAATGCATAAAATAAAGACTTATTGGAATACGAATATTATTATAACTGCACAATGCAATTAATATATAAGTTGATAAATAAACTGAACAGACCCTAAATAAATATAATGCCTAGCCAAATATATACTAACATACGTAAGAAATTAAAATATTGTATATACATACCTACATAATTCAATGAATAAATAAGTTAATAGATAAAGAAACTAAAAATAGATATAATGCCTAAATCCGCCCATTCGATTAATCAAGGGCAAGAAACTTAGCAAGATCATGTCTTTTTTATCAGTAATTTTTTTTTCTGAATATGCCTTAATACTATTACAGTTTTTTTTAACTTATATAAAATAATACTAAACAATGTATTAAAAAAGGATAAAAATATAAAAGACAAAAGGAAATTGTGTCATGAGGAAAAAAATATATATCTTAGTCTACCTGTCTAATGAGGTAGTAAGTTAAAATACTAAGCAAAACATCATCCACCTGTCTCATAATATAGTTTATCACTTTTTTGATAGTCAGATTATCAACTAAGTAATAAATGCTAAGTTTAAGTTATACAATGTTCATGTCAATATGTAAAAAGAAATGTCAAAATAATAATAAAAGAACAATATAAAAATATTAGTCTACATAAAAACAGACGATTTGAAACACAAATCAGTTGGAAAATAAACGAACAGTAGTATCAATCAATATTCTCATGACACCAAGCGTCACTATCATCCAAATAGTCATTAATTTTATAATATGCTTTTCCCAAGAGTCCCTGCTTAATATATAATTTAAACTTATTTTCTGAAAAACTAAGGACCCCCCTTGGAAGTTTATTGTAAAATCTTATACCATGTCCTACAAAAGGGGTGCCTACTTTTGCAAGTCTAATTTTTGGAAAAGCCAGTTTATGTTTCTTCCTAGTGTCTATAGAGTGATTCTCACCGAGCCTAGGGAAATTATTGATATTTTTTCTGATATATTTAATAACTTGGTAAATAAATTCACAAGGAACTGTTAAAATATTATTTTCTTTGAATTTTTCTCTTAATGAATCCCGATGCTTCATATTATAAATAGCACGAATTGCTCTCTTTTGCAAAACAAAGACTGCGTTTATATCCGCAGCTCTACCCCACAGCAACATACCATATGACATAATGCTGTGAAAATAACTAAAGTACACCAATCTAGCAGTATCCTTATCAGTAATTAGCCTCATCCGTCTAACAGCGTATGCGGCTGAACTTAGTCTACCACAAAGACCTATATAGACTATATAAAGACACTCTATGTGGGGACCCCACTGAAGACGAGAGTCTATAGTAATGCCTAAAAACTTCGTTTTGTTGACTAACTCTAGCTTGGACCCCTGCAAAAGTAGATCAGCATCTACTTGAATTACATTTGGTAATGTGAATTTCATACATTTTGTCTTTTTCCCACTTAAAACTAAATTATTCGCAGTAAACCAATCAAGAATCATACATATATAATAGAACGCGGCTATGAAGTCAATCCTGACACATGCCTCTAGGGTTGTTATACGTTCGATCACTGTATCGATAAAATTCGTCAAGTGTGAGTAAAGTCGAATGCAGTTATCAGATGTAAGTATATGAAGAAAGTGAAAAAAAAAACATCTAGGTAGAGATCATAGAAGTAGTTTAATTACTTAATACTTCTATGGTAGAGATAATATTTATATTCTTTACTTTATTATGTATCACTTTCCGAAGCACCATCACCATTATCACTACTGGAATCGTTTGTATTAATAACTAACTCAAAGTCATTATCTAAAATATTATCCACTTTAATGTCTCTGTTGCAATCGTCCCATATTTTGGCTTTAGTTTTATTCACTACCATTTTCCAATTATTTTTGGTTACGTGATTGCACGCTTCTTCTAACAATTTCATCATTTTCGCTGTGGAAAATGGAGGTTCAGTATTATGGCGTGCCGCATGTCCTTTGATCTGTGCCCATATCAATTCGATGGCGTTATACTCGCAATGATACGGCGGTAAACGAAGTACTCGGTGCCCATGTTGCAGTGCTAGTTCATCAATGACGTATCGTTTTACTCTCGATCTGTGAATATTCATCAATCTAATCAAATCTCCTTTCAACATAGACATACTTGCGTCTACACCTTTTTTTTGAAGCCATGCAACCAGATGGGCTTTTTTCTCAGAGTTTGAAGGTGGCTTATCAACTAACATGGAGTGATAAGGTGCATTATCCATAATAATAACTGATGGCTCAGAAAGGCTAGTCAGCATATTAGTGAACCATTGGGTAAACTTCTCACCATCCATTTCTTCATGGTAATCACCTGTGGTTTTAGACGCAAAGGCCAATAAACAGTTGTCTATAAAACCACAGGCGTTGCCAGCATGACAAATAATTAGTCTGGCTCCTTTTCCGGAGGGGACTTTGGATGCCGATGCCGCCGTATCGTCCGTCCACGAGCGACCAACTGTGTGATTCGCATTTAGCCACGTTTCGTCCAAAAAAACTACATTATCCCAATCATCTATAGCTTTCGCCTCGCGTAAAAAATCAGTCCTTTTCATGGCAATATCCGATCTTTCCATTAGCACCTTTCGTTTGTTGCATTGTTTATATCGGAATCCAATGTTTTTCAAAACCTTTGACAATGACTTTTTTGATCCGGAAAATAATCCAGTTTCCTTTAATGTCTGCACTAAATTCGACAACGTTGGGTACTCTTTACGTAAATAATAATTGTAAATATGCCTGCGGATGGCGTCAACGTCAAAATTATCTACATCGGTAAGCTTCGCTCTTTTTCTCTTGTTGGGAGAATATAGAACATTATCTTCGATGCCAGTCTCACCCAATTTTTCTTTCGTGATTTTTATAATAGTTTTTTTGCTGATATCGAGAGCATCTGCAACTCGATCCAACACCGATGTCACGGGCAATATCGGTCCGCCGTTTTGAGCTTCTCGTTCAAAAAAGTCACGAACACGTATGATAAGCTCACGAGACTGACTGTTAAGAACGAATTTCTTCGATCGTTTTGGCATTTTAACAATTCCAAGTAGTAAGCATTTCAAATTCCAAGTTCAAGCCCTTGCTTCAATCTGCCCCTTGGTCAATGGGTGAGATGGGGGATGGCACTAGGTATTAATAGCCAAAAACATGCACAAGTTTAGCACAATCAAAAGTATCAACCTTTGGAAAAGCGATCAAGGCAATACTTAAAATTGTTTTATCATACCTATTGACGTGTCATTGAATTAATTGACAGGAAATATTGTACTTTACATTCAAATTCAAAAAGTTTTCTCTAGGTAAAAAGAGTTCAATTCCCAGAGGTTAGTAATAAAGAAACAAACTCATTTATTCATTAATATTTATAATTAACTGAAGGAGAATATTACTAATATATCTAATTTTACGTTTTATTTACAATAATGCACATCATCATAAAACATAACAATATTTTTAGCTATACGAACTTTTTAACGTGTATCGATATATTGTCTGTGATATTATTGCCACTCACTATTCTGTCACACGCAATAAGTAATTATGTAATTTTTTCCTATGTGGTTGACATTGTCATTATTCAGAAACTTCATAGTTGCGCAATGTGTCAGGATTAACTTCATAGCCGCGTTCTATTATAGTTACATTCTCATCATCAAGGATATCTTTATGTCTATTAACTTTAAAAATAAGTGACGTGTCGTCAGCGAATAGCACTATCTCAGATAAGTCTTTAACCAAATAAGGAAGGTCATTTATGTATATTAAGAACAATAAAGGCCCCAATATGGAACCCTGCGGGACACCCATTTTAACTAATGCTCCAGCTGACTTTACTCTGTTAATATCTACCTTTTGAATTCGATCACTAAGGTATGACTTTAATAACGCCAAAGATTTGCCCCTGACCCCATAGTGAGCCAATTTGCATAAAAGGGTTTCATGATTAACGCAGTCAAAAGCTTTAGAGAGGTCACAAAAACACCGAATGCATCCTGTTTTTCTTCCCAAGCATCAAATATGTGCTTGACTAAAGCAACACCTGCATCTGTAGTTGACCTCCCTCTAGTAAATCCATAATGTTCACAATGAAGCAACTTATTTAAGTTAAAATGAGATAATAATTGATTTAAAATTATTTTTTCGAAAACTTCACTCAGAACTGGTAAAACTGACACTGGTCTATAATTAGACGGGTCTTCATGGTCACCTGATTTAAAAATGGGGATCATTTTACTCAACCTCATTAATCAGGGAAGACACCATCATCTATACATTTATTAAAAATTAAAGCCAAATAAGGAGCTATTAAATCAATGACGGAACTTATAACTTTAACAGATAGGCCCCATAAGTCCTCGGTTTTTTTTAAATTAAGAGATTTGAATGTCTTTATAACAGTGAATGAGTTAATATACTTAAAAGCAAATACAGAATCGCACTGTGGCACGTGTTCACTCAACAGATCCTGGGCAAGTAATGGACTTGAATTCAAATCTTTAGTTGTCAAGAAGGGGATGTCAGTAAAGAATTGCTCAAAGGCATTTGCAACTTCATTTTCTCCTGTAACATTTTCATTGTTAATATTCAACTTAAGTTCATTATTTCGTCTTTTAGTCTTACCAGTTTCTGTATTAATGATATTCCATACTGCTTTTATTTTATTATCGGACATTTTAAGTTTTTTATTCAGAAATATGCTTTTTGCTTTTAAACAGACAAATTTGAAAATACGCAAGTATTTTTTGAAAAATTTCAAAAATTCGTCATTATTATTATTATAAGACTTTATGTCGTACAATTCATATAAATGTTTTCTGCTTTTATAAATACCTGGTGTCGTCCAGTCACTGAAAGTTATTTTACTAGTGTTTGAAACTTTTTTCAATTTAAAAGTATTTTCAAACTCTTTGGAAACGATGTTAAATAAGTCTGAAAATAGATTATTTGGATCATTTTGGAGAGGATTAAGTTTTGGTAATTTAGCTTCTAAGCTTGTTTTAAAACATTCTACTTTGTGAGATGTAATCGGCCTGCAAAAAGCTTCTTTTGGCAATTGGTTCACACTTTGCATGAAGGATATAGTTTGGCCACTGTGATCGGACTGCAAACGGTTGATGACCTTATTGTCTGAATACTCGCAATCACAGAATATATTGTCGAGGCATGTTGCTGTATCCTGAGTAATTCTAGTTGGTTCTAAGAAAACATTAAACAAATTAAACGATTTGAATAAATGAATTAATTTCGAGTTCATAACCGACTTTTCTAGGAGATCTACGTTAAAATCTCCAGTTACTATAACTTTTTTCTTCGAATCAAATAATAATTTTAGCACTTCCTCCATTGTTTTTTCAAAAATATTATAATCTTGTCCCGAGGGTCGGTAGACACAAAGAATTATGTATTTACTAATTTCTATGCAAGTTAACTCTACTTGGTGTTCTACAGAAAGTTTAACAATGTCTTTTATAGCACACCGTGCGTAAAATGACCGCCTTACGCACGCTGCGCTTGCGTAAAGTCGGCATTTTCCGCACTTGTGCTATAAAATATTATACGATACTCGTGCGAGAAACTTTTTCTCGACTCGTGTGATTGCAGCACTCACCTTTTCATCGCTCTCGTATCGTAATGTACTATTCTTTCTTTTGCTTTAATATTATTTTTGACGAGAATCATAGAGCCACCTTTTTGTAAAGTTAACCGGTTGTAACAGCTAAAAACATTAAAATTATTAACATTAAACTGCATGTTATGTTCGGGTAAGTGATGTTCAGTTAAGCACAAAATATCCGTTTTTGATTCCTCTAGGAACAACTCAATTGAAAGTATTTTGCCGAGGAAGCCGCCCTGTATGTTTTGATGTACCAGCTTAAAACCAGGGGGCTTTCTCGTTGTCTTTATTTCTAAAAAGAATTCGTTACAATTTTGTTAGTACTGGTACCAACTGTGTCAATAGGGACAAAATTATAGGAACTATTATGATTACATAATATACCATCAACAATGACTGGTATTGAAAAGTTTCCTTTACACTTATTGTAACAGATTCATTACAAGGTAAAATGCAAGCTAACTTAGTAGCTAATTGTTTCTTAAAATAATGTGGCAGGTATAATTTACCTTTCGTCAAAACAAAATCACGAATGTAAGAATTCGTGTCCAAGTATTCAATTTCAATTTTGTCACTGTGACCAATTGAAAAGTTATGCATGCAAGTATTTAAATTATTTATTTTACTTTTTTGTGACCCTGTTAGTAATTCAGAGTAAGGGAATTCACAAAGTATAATTTTTTTAACGCTAAGTTTTAACATCAATTCCAGGTATTTTAGTAGGTCACTGTGTGTGATATTCATACTATCTCCCACCAACAAAACAATTGTATTATTTACATTACTATTATATTCCATTTTTAGCATATGTTCCATTATTTGTATAAATGATGCACCTGGCATGCAAATGTTGATGAAATTTTTCATTAGTTCATTACCTAACAAAGGCCCTAGGTTTTTACCAATTCTATCTGTAAATACAAAAGTAGAGTGTTCTTTGTGCGTAGAAGAAGCAGGCGCTGGCTCGTCGACAGTCAAAGGCTCAGATGACTGAGGGAAAGAGTTCGGCATTGGTGGTGCGTCAGACGTAACTGAAGGGTCTGACGAGGGCTTGGCTGCAGGGGTGGATGAGGACTCCGCGTCTTGTTTCGACTCCCAACGGAGGCGCGCAGAACGGCGGCGTCGTCGCCGACGGGCAGCCTGACTTTTGGGCTCAGATGTAGAAGCTGGCGTCCTGGGAGGTGCTGGCAGTATCAAGTGATCAAGCTCTGTCACTTCAGGAGAATCCGGCGACACTGACAGTCTAGTGACAGGGGTATGCCTAGGTCGAGGGGATGTGTTGACAAGCTGTTGACCAGGGATAGCAGGGAGACTTGGTGTTGTTTGGTCACCCGAGAATGTTCGTGGAACCAAGGCTGGCTGGTAGTTCTGAGATGGTGAGGAGCTTATTGATGTATGTAGATCCTGGGGGGTCTGTTTAGTCTGAGTGACCGGACCAGCTGGAGTTGCAGAAATGCAAAATCCGTTTGCATACATTGCTTTTATTAGAGGTTTTTTTGGGGATGCCGTGGTCTTAATTAAATTTACCTGCGTGCATTAAGTATACTGTTTCATAGACCTGATTCACCCAGGTACAGGGTTGCCAACCCCCTCGCGTGGGTGCTAAATGATATCCCAAAAGATAGCTATGGATTTCAAAAAATTGTGCTAGTTTTATTGGTCATAAAATAACTTTCATTCTATGAAATAAAATGATTTTGTTTGCCATGTGCTATAAATTTAATAAATAAATAAATAATGTTTATGCTTTTTTTAAAAGCTTTTATCTAGTATTTTATAAAAAGAGGGAAATAATAAACACGAAAAGAAAGAGAAATTTGCCTAAAAATTCCCTAAATTCTCAACTGAGGGCCCAGTAGGGCCTGAAATATATCTTGGCCAAATATCTATTTTATTTTCGTGTTTATTATTTACCTCTTTTTATAAAATACTAAATATAATGCTATAAAACAAATTATTGGAAATTATGGTATTTTAAAACTATACCCTTCTCATCACTGTTAACCATTCAGCTGTTGACTCGCACTTTCAGCAGACTTTTCCAATTTGATTTTGTACATTATCTTTCTTCCCTATTTTTTAAAGAATAATGTGTAGGCAAGTTAATTCAAAACCATAGTACAATCTTCTTCTTCTTCTTAGCGTGTCGATGTCGTTAAACTTTTCCGGCCCAGAAAGAGGCGACTTTGATAGCGCTGCTGTTGGTCTCGAGAAGGTCGGTCATCGTGCAGGTGGCCCGGCACGATGGGCATGACATGGTTTGCAGGGTGGCTCCACAGTCACAGCTCTCGTTCTTTGTGAAACCCCATTTGGAAAGGTTGTCTCTGCAGCGACCGACCTGGGTGCGGAGGCGGTTTAGTGCTTTCCATATAGGCCACGGGTGTTTTTATCCAGGTGCTAGATGTTCTTTAGCTGGGGCAAATGTTGGAGGAGGAGGGAGTGTTTTCTTCCACCGATCACATCTCGCGTTTGCTGGACCGTCAATGAGAGCCTTAGTGCCTTTCAGGAAACGGTTACGGCTTTTGAGTCGAGCTAGCGCCAGTTGGTGCCTGCATACCGGGTGCTGTGGGTCAGTTTCCTGTTTCAGTTTCTCCATTGCGCTCGTGATCTCCCTACGAACAGCTGGTGGGGCTATGCCTGCCAGTGGGTACAGCATACTGAGAGGGGTAGATTTGAATACAATATAGGTAAGAGATTGTCATTACAGGTATAGTAGTAGAAAAAAAGTTTGTGAGTCCTGAAACCTATATTTTTGTGGGCGCTTCAGTCCGCTAGCCTGTTCTGGATCCGCCATTTGTCGTGGCCATACCGTAGTATTGACCACTTCATGAACTGATCGGCCATACCATGAAATCTGATTTAAACCAAAAACGGTCGTTTCCATGGGCGTCGGAAGGGTAGGGCAGGGGGGGGGGGTTGGCAGCCGCCCCCCTGGAAACGGAATGGGACAGTAAAAAATAGGATTTCGTAGCACGACT
This sequence comes from Ypsolopha scabrella, assembly GCA_910592155.1. Classification (NCBI taxonomy): domain Eukaryota; kingdom Metazoa; phylum Arthropoda; class Insecta; order Lepidoptera; family Ypsolophidae; genus Ypsolopha; species Ypsolopha scabrella. The sequence continues at coordinate 20,555,940 of OU342967.1, forward strand.
AAAGTACACATGCAGCGGACATATGAGAGACAAGACCGATCGGCAGTTTTTGTTTGCACAATAGTGCATTTTTTTATTTTTCAACTATAAATCCCGTTGATACGTGGGACGCACTATAAGTTTCCGGAATGAATATGAAAAAATACTATTAAAGGTACAAAATTAATTTATTGTTTTTCAAAATAATCTCCCTTGGCGTCTATGCACTTTTTCATTCGATCAATCCAGTTTTGAAAACTTTTGTGCCACTCCCCTGTGGTGACCTCTGAAACGTGTTTTTCATACTCCTCGACAGCCTCTTCTGGTGATGAAAATCGTTGACCGCGTAATTGGTTCTTAATTTTTGGGAACAGAAAAAAGTCACAAGGTGCCAGGTCGGGACTGTATGCAGGATGACTCATGAGTTCTACATTTTTCGTCTTCAAAAAGTCGTTTGTCTGTCTGGCCGTGTGAGAACTAGCATTGTCGTGCTGCAGGATGATACGGCGTTTACGGTTATTTTTACGGAGTTCGTCAATAACTTCCGGCAAACAAATGGTCGTGTACCAGTCACTATTCACGGTACGACGATTCTCTAAAGCAACAGTAGCTACGTGTCCAGTTTTATTAAAAAAAGAAGCAATCATCCGCTTAGATGCACTTTTCACGCGCGCCACTTTGGTTAGTTTCGGCTCATCTTGAAAGACCCATACGCTCGATTGCTGCTTTGTTTTGGGATCGTAGCAATAAATCCATGTTTCGGCACCTGTTACTATGTCCCACACCAAATTTGACGCACCTTCGTTGAATCTGGTAAGCATGGCACTGCACCAAGTGACGCGGTCCGTTTTTTGAGCCTCGGTCAAATTGTGTGGGATCCACCGCGAGCACAGCTTTCTCACACCCAAATGTTTGTGTAGGATTGATTGTATTTGACTCATGCCTATTTCTAAGGATGCGCGAATTTCATGGTAGGTCACATGCCTGTCTGTTTCAATCATACGGCGCACAGCATCGATGTTTTTGTTGGTCACAGCGGTGGACGGCTGACCATCGCGAGATTCGTCACTGAGATTGATACGACCACGCTTGAATTCTGCAAACCAGCTATAAACAGTCGTCTTGCATGGTGCTTCATTGCCAAAAGCTGTTTCAAGCCGAGCGATGCTCTGTTGAGCTGTCAAATTACACTTAAAATCGTAGAAAATCATACTACGAAAATTTTCCCGAGTTAAATCCATGTTGATGCAGACACACAATTTTTTAAATGGCGCCACAAGGTAAAAACAAAAGACAGTCAGATGAAACAAACTGCATTCTACAGCCAAAGAGTTCTATTTTCAAATGTTGCAATAAATTTTCAAATATTGTTTATGTAAGTGGCCAGTTCCGGAAACTTTTAGTTTTACCTATGTATTTGAAAGGTTGCCCCACCCTAGACTTTCGTCTTCCGACGCCCATGGTCGCTTCGCTTCACTCCGCTTCGCTCGGCTTTCGAAATTGTGATCACTAACAATCTATAACGCTCCTCCTCGCTTCGTTCGTCGTTGGACCTATTTTAAACTTTTTGCTGAATGACTATCAAAAATTTATTATTACGTAGGTACTCATGATTTAGCAATTTAACGATAGATTATATTATGTTCTGGCCCGAACCTTATATCTTGGATGAAAACGTTGCGAGTTTTTCATGATTAACCCTTTTATCGCTAATAGTAACGTCAGAACGTTAAAACAATAGAAACATTAGATCGTAGTCCAAATCGTGGCTTCGGATCCATCGTACAGATTAGGTAATTAAATTCTAAATAATCCATATAATATTTTTACATCTTATAAAAGATGTTTTGTTTATTATATTCATGAGATAAATTTGAATCCATTGTTGGTAGGCTTGTCCGTGGCGGATCCAGAAACATATTTTGAGGGGTGGCTTAGAGTAGATAGGTTTTATCGAGATTTTTAAGAAAATCATAGTAATTAACATATTCTGTACTGTTAAAATGCGTGTAGGTAAGTACATTTAAGATACAGTCTTAAATAGGAAATTGTCATAACATAAAAGAAACCAGGCGGCCCACCATTGCCTGGGACCGATGGATGGCGGTTTATCCATCCCCAATTGCCGGGCCTTATATAAAACACATTGGTGACGGGCAGCGGCGTCACTGCTGCAAGGGTTTCGGCACCGCGCTCACCAACCCGCCCGCCCAGCGTGTGTGAGTATGGGCACTTCTTCCAGGAGGACTGCCAAGAGTGGCGAAATCCTGGAAAGGCCTATGTCCAGCAGTGGACGAAACAGGCTGACGGATGGATGGATGGATAAAAGAAAGGAGACTGACCATCCATGGTATCGATAAAATTCAACTTGTGTCTCAATGTTGTAATAATGAAAAATTAAAAAAAAATATTCTACGTTCATATCCAGTTATCAAAAATACGGAACTTCCTGTTGTAGATTTTCAACCAGACAAAATATACTTTTTGTGTTTTCGCTATGGATGAAAATCACATAGTTGAATTCAAAAACACAAATGCAGTTTTTTGTATAAGTTCAGATTGCCAGTAAAAAATCCGGCCAAGTGCGTGTTGGGCCACGCGCAGTGTAGGGTTCCGTAGTTGCCCAGTACATTTTATAAGTTGGTTTACTAATACAGATCGCGCCAAATTTCTAGTCCGCTCGGAAGTTGCTCTCCCGAAGAACGGCCCATACATTGTCGTGTTTAGAGGGGACTAAAAGTTTGGCGCGACCTGTACTCGTAAAACTGTAAAGCCTACTTAGCTGTGATAGTTTTCCTTATAACTTCATTATATATACTACTTCTGTGAATTTTTGTACTTATTCATAAACAACCGTTTAGCCGGCAGGGGGGGGGGGACACTTGACTCTAACAAAAATCAGCGCTTTTAAACTTAATATTTCGCCAACGGATCCTTAAATCTAAAAATGATTTTTACACACCCATAATGTTTTTGAACGACCTATTCAACGATACCCCACTATGGGATAGACGAGAAAATAAAATCATCCCCAATTTACGTGTATGGGAGATACACCTAAAACATTTTTTTCGAGATTTTTTTAACTGTTTTATCGGCGTGATTAATATATACCCATACCAAATTACAGCTTTTTAGTACTAATAGTCCCCGAGCTAAGCCACGGACAGACAGACACGGCGAAACTATAAGGGTTTCTTGTCGGACTACGGAACCCTAAAAAGAATAGAATGTAGAGAATACTTATCGATTGTAATTATTACTAACGCCAGTATTGGTCGTCGGGCGATGCCCATCCAGAAATTCAACGCGTGCAAAAGAGATGGCATGTTACAATCTGTGAGTCTGCATATCGCCTAAACTGGGTTTTTACCACAGGTTTTTACTGCCAATTTCAATATCGAAATCATGTATTCAATAATATGATGGTTCACTCAATAAAATGTCATCGACGTACTTGTTGATGAAATGTAGGTGTACCTTTATCACATTTCTATGAAATCCGGAGAATTAGGTTAAAAGTGTTAGTTACTCATCTAGGTATAGTAGCCTATTTTTACTTTATAAAAGATGTAGTTTCACTGAGACACAAACATTATTAAGTCCAATTTAAGTTCATAGTATAGTTGTGTGTCCTATATTATTTTATTGTATAGGTATTTCGGGCAGGGCTCAGCCCCTAGCCCCCCCTGAATCCGCCACTGTGTACACACCTACCCACGCTTTTGTTTTCAGAATGTCTTCCGTAGCAACAAAGCCATAATATCGTTTAAATCCCCCCTGTCGAACAAATATGCGACGAGCTTTCGAAATGATTGAATTTTTATACAGCGAGGATTTCTCGCTCTCATTTTAATTCACTTTCATTCTGATTTCTATGTAAATAATGCTCGCGCAATGGCTTTACATTTTTTGTTGTTTCCATTTCTTTCTGTAAAGAGTAGATTTAAATTTAATTGAAATATTTGTAGGCCTGTAAAATTATCAAAGGAAATGCGGAAGTTGTAAATTACATGTAGAAATATTCAAAGCTCTTAGATCGAATTTTCCTGTTGACCTCGGTTCTGTATTAACATTACTAGCTTTTGCCCTCGGCTTCGCTCGTGTGAACGTGTCTTTCAATCAATATATATTTTATTTGCGCGTAAGTTAAAACCTATCATCAACAGATCTCGGTTTGGTGGTTTTTTTATTTGCTTATATGAGTATGTTGAACAGGGTCACTAGAATAATATTAAAGAAAACTGTATCCAAATATGTTGAATGGTTCTCGAGTTAAAACGGAAGGACAGACAACCTATTTCATTTAAAATTTCTTTAAAATATTAGATGTACAGACGACTTTTTACTGCTTTATTAGTATACAGGGTTCCCAAAGAGTCCCTCTCAATTCTCAAAGGAGTCCCGGGGCCGATTTTGATGAAACTGCGTTATTAGATTTTATTTTTGTATATTTTGCTCTCCGATAAATAGAAAATTATATTTACAAAAAAAACCTGTATATTATTGCACCATCTGATAATGTCGCTTGTATTATAACGGAGAAAATTTTAGGATGTAGTCAAACGGCAAATTGTCAAATTTCATTAAGTAGGTAAGTAGGTTAGTAGTTTATGAAACTGGTACATAAAAGGGGTTACTAAAAACACGAGTGTAGGTTTAGAAAACGAGTAGGCGAATTTTTTAATAGTACACGAGTGTTTTAATACCTAGTTATATGTATAGTTTCATACACTACTTTATCTAAACTCATGCCTACTAACCTGCTTTCATAACTTTTGTAAATTTGTCGTTAGCCATTTTTGATTATTCTTGTAAAAGATTGTTCTAAATCGGAAATCCCGTCGTTATTTCCAGAATGTCAGGTGGAGTCAAATATCATCACCATCCCTGCTGTCAGTAATTTTAGGGCAAAATAATTATTTTAACCCATAAAACAACAGTAAGTAATGAATAAATTTCCTCTAAAACTATGGCGCAACGCAACTACTTCTTCTGAAGGCGCAACAAACAGTTCATCCATTGACAGACCGAGTCCAACGCGCCGTAAGCCATACCTGGCCGAAAATAAAGTTGGAACTGTAACCTCGTTACTGTTTTGTACGTATTGGAGAACATTATATAAAAACCTCATTGGTAGATATTTGATATTATACCTCAGACATGGCTGTATGGGCTAAGTTCCCTTTGCGTTCCTAGTTAGTATCACATGTACTGTACTTTGTTATTTTATAGCATTCTCTTGTTCGGAGACCTATTACTATAATTTTTTTTTGTGTTTTAGAGACGTTCATGAAACACAAACTTGAGGCTAACAAAATTGGTAACTTTACTGGGTATGATTTATGTCGAAGAGGACTTCGCTTTTGTGACATTACTTTTTTCGTTTGATTTACATAATACAACAGCAAATAACAAGATGGCGCCTGCGAGCCGCGCGAAAATATGCAAAGACCGAGGCAATTTGCAGACGTAATTAATCGCCCGAAGCGATCCGCGCGTAATCCATGTCTCGGAGCGTTGCGACGATGAAAAACTACGCCAATTTATACTTCAGCCCGGCCGAAACATCTGGGAGCCTGGGTTGGCCGAATACAGCGCATTTCCCGTGGGTATAAGTGAGCGGCTTAGGGTGGGACATAGCACACGCGGAACAAAAATCGCGTAGTATTTACATTTTGTATCTATCCATTACGGGTTATCCGTCATAAAATACATGTTGACATTAATTTGAACAGCTAAAGACTCGGTAAGTGCTCAGTATCCAGATTTCATGATCATTGTCGTGAAACTTGCATATGATTTTTTTGGTATTCCCTATAAACGCAAACCCAGCCCCGAGTCAATGGAAGGCCAACATTTTATTTTGCATTTTTGAATCCTTAGACCGCCCCTCTAAGGGAGCTATAGTTACACCCACTGATGGCATTTCCAGTCGGCTGATGTGTTGCTCGTCTGGAGTCTTCACATAACATAAAAAGTATAGTCGATATCATGTTGACTGCAAGAGAAATAAACAAATAGCAATCTTTAAAAAAAACATAAGAAGGTATGTAGCTGGGTGTAATGGACAGTAACATCTACTTAATCATACTGCACCATTTTTCTTTCCACAGAATCATTCTACCTACTTGTCTTATTTGTTATGTATATAAGGTAACATTTTATTTATACAGCCAAATTTATATTATAGGCTTGGTAACTGATCAGTATGACGAATCGATAACACTTTTTGCTAAATTCGCAAATTCGCACTCGGGGTTGGGCTTGCGTTTGTAAAGGGAAAATAATAATTTTATATTTGATACCGACTACTTACCGAGTCTTCAGTATGAACATGGCTGTATAAATAAATGTCACCTTATATACACTAGCATGCTCATTATAGGCGTTACCAAGTACTAGGTGAGATACCCTGAAGGCGTTTACGGAAACTATAACTGAAAAAGGTCGAAAATTCCCAAATTGGTACATTGTCATATGATTAACCAACTTTTTTGATTGTAACCTTCAGGTGCGTGATATAAGAACTCTCATGGAGTGGTGAGTTGGTAAACCCAGAGATATTTCGTCCAGGTCGTGCTTGAATCAGCTGAGCTGAGCGGAAACTGTATACTCTATTGCTATGAAATATGCACGGTGTAAATTAGCGCGGCGTGTTGTTTGTCATAGGGATAAATAGAATGCTTAGAAAACCTGAGCGCTAAGTGCAGGTGTACAAATGGAACTCTAGTAAATATATGCTGTCTCCTAGCAAAACGACGTACTCTCTTTGATGTTGCTTTTACAAAGTTTTATGGAGCGCGTCTCTTTTAAAACATGATATGGTCATGTGACCGTTTTGTGTCAGTTTATTGTTCAAAGGTGGATAGATGACGGTTAAACTATTTACTACACCAATTTCATCTCTTATACTATATGACAGTAAATATGAAAATATTTATTTTGCATTTACAACCAACCAACAGATTTAAGATTCAATTCAAACTTTCGGTAAGACTGACTACGCAAATCGTAGCAGATTTACAAAGTGGGAAAATTATGGAGGCGTAGCACTTGCTTCACTGCTGTAGCAAGCACGAAACTCGTAGCAAGCATTAAACAAGCGCTTGAGCCTACAATAAGCCGTTTTCCGACTATTCGATTCGATTAGAGAATTTCTAGTAATCTCGATCACATGCAACCTCAATTACTATGCCGTCCAATAATCGATTGGCATAGTGAGAAAATGACCGAAACCTGAACCAGCGTACAGTCCCATGCGGCTGAAGCCATAATTTTAATGAACGTAATAAGAACTGCCCTTTGGTATGCTGACGATTGGACGACCGAGTAAGCTTCCTCTCAGCAATGTTCTGTAGTGCAATCCAATATTAACCGAAGCGAGATACACAAATAATGCAGATTGCATCTTCTCTCACACTATGGTTTATCAGTGTCGGGCACGCAGCGGGACTGCGGTCGTCGCTGCTCCGTGAATGGATCGTCCTTAACGTTAATCCGATTCGGGCATTCAACATTCTACTTGCCACTGCTTTCCCACGTAGGGCTGCCGGATGTGATTTGATCATGACATGACGAAATGCAAAATCTTTTTTTTAAATCGGTTTCCCTGTCAATATTAATTTAGGTTTTAGTTTTCTGCTTATTTATACTACATACACTACATATTTATAATAGGTTGTAGTAAAAATCCACGTTTTTCGAAATTCATATGGTGATAGTAGAATTACTTTTAAACGGTGTGTGCAGAAAGCTGAAATAAATTGATTGAACATTAATATTTTTTGTGATAAACTTATAACTAACACAAATACAAAAAATGTATGCTATGAAACAATTTTTCTTCTTTACACTTTTTAAAATTAAAACTTTGAATTAAATGTGGAGCTAGAAGACATGATCTAATATTTCATTTATGTATGCATCACTTCAAAGTTATTCCTAATGTACAATATGAAATTCGAAAAAAGTGGAATTTCGCTCTACCCCATTATAAAATAATTAAACAATTTTTGTACACTGACTTCTGAATTACTCAAAAAAATAATTTATCAGTAACATATTTACCTCCATTACTAAATCAAAACGAAAATACAACTATCTTCTTTTTATTTGCTTTTGTTGGAATTTCACTCCAACGTAGAGTAGTAATGTAATTGAGACAGAATACCTGCGTAGTGAGGCGTGAAATGTTCACACCCCTATCCCCCGGCGGCTATGCAGACTGCTGGCTCGGAATGCGAATGCAAATTGAAAATGCCATTAGATCAGCAAACAGCTGCTTCCATCCCGAACAGACCCATGCATTGTGCACCAATAACCCAGAAATCATTATCGGGCACATTCCGACCGAACGTGCTTCTATTGATTTATATCAGAGAGGCAAAAGCCAATGCTCTAGAGGAGCATAGTGGTGCCCAACCGGTAGCATGCGGGCGCCTGGTAGCCCGTGGCCTGTTTTCTAGGCGACCACGAACAGAATCGTATAAAAATTTAAGCACATTCTAAATTCTTTAAATTGGGAAATAGTAAATTACTGTTAAGACCAGGAAATAAGCAATCCTGGACGAGTAAGTTAAAAGTCCGAGCCCGTAGGGCGAGGAGTTTTATATTATACGAGGCCAGGACTGCTAATTCATGGTCGAAGCAAGTATAGTGCTTTCTTCAAAAATAAAAGGAGACATTTTCATGTTTTTCATGATGATGAGTTATGTCAAATGTAATAAACTGACTAGGAAATATTAAAAGTTACTTGCTCATATTTGGGTGATTAGTCATGTTCATTGTTATTGATTTCTTCAGTAAAGCATTAGTGGAGTACAATCTATAACAGAGCCCGCTTCTGAACTCATTTTGTAATTTATTTGCTATACTTTCAAATAAAATTTATTTATAGCAACATAAATTCCCGCTTTTACGCAACTTTTTTTCATTATTGCCAGTTGGCCAAAGGTATTTACCGCCATGCAGCCTTCTAGCCTTCTCCATGAACAACGCCATCTAGAGGAACGCTAAGAACAAAGAAAAAAAAAAGAGAAAAATCTCGTTAGTCTCTTATAAACATAGACACGGATAGTTTTAAAAAGAAAACATGAAATATACTCTATGAACATATGGTATGTAATGGATTTTCATACGCATTTCCTGGACAGTTATTTCAGATTTCCTGGACACTTTTAATAGCTCGCCAGGATGAAGTATTTTCTGGTAGGTCTTTACAGTATGTAATGGTAATATTAAAATGTATTTTTGACAAAAATTAAATAAACACCAACTAAACTCTGAAAATCTAAATTATGCTGACGTGACAGTCGTATGTACATTGTGCCGTCACAGTGTAAACGATTTTTAAACTATGGTGTCGTGCTGCGGCTTTACAGAACTTCTCTTTTGTACTTAACAGAAGTATGTAAAAATTAATTGATTTTGGGATGCACAGAAGGTTAGTCTTTAAGAAGCTATCTTAAAATCTGGACAGCCAATCAGTTCCATTGGATTGTTTTTGTAGTCATACATAAATAAAAAGGAAGTGATGTAGTTTCCTTTATTCACTTAGGTTTTTTCTTTTAAACTCAGCTGTGCCTGCTGAGCATCGTAGGAATTTCAAAACAGTTCTCGGAGCGAAACCAGTTGGGCACTTCGCTGTTCTATGCTCTCCTAGACTTAGACCATTATGGGCTGACAGTTTCCATGGAAGGACGTCTACCGAGACCGTCAAAAGCAATAGACGAACTTGATTGACTCAATCGATGAATAGGTGTATTAGAATCGTAGCAGTTGGAGATTTATAGTGTCTGCTTCTACCTCTGGGAGACTGCCTACTGCCGCGCTTATATGTGTTCACACGTACTTTACTACTTTTAATATTTATTGTTTACGTTTATTGATATTGTTTACATGTATTGAACAAACAACACATCCGGTTTGTTTTAACACGACACATAGATATTTATTTAATACTAGCTTTTGCCCGCGGCTCCGCCCGCGTGTTATTCGGTTTAACGACATGCTTTTTTCCGGATAAAAAGTAGCCTATGTGTTAAGTTATGGTATAAGCTATATCCATTCTAAATTTCATGCAAATCCATCCAGCCATTTCAGCGTGAAAGAGTAACAAACACACACACACACACACACACACACACACACACACACACACACACACACACACACACACACACACACACAAACTTTCGCATTTATAATATGACTAAACGTATCCACAATCGCACCACATGTGTTATGATTTTTAGGTTTCGCGTAAATAATAAACCAACATAATTCCTCATACGATACGACATAGAAATTACAATAGTGACAACTCAGACAACTTGCTGGAGGGCGTAACCTATTTCTGGTATTGCGTGTAATAGATGAAACTCTGGTTTTAGGATTATTGTGCAACAAAATTTAATGGATTCTCGAAACAAAGCTATATCAGAACTGCAATAAACATTTTACAGCGATATAAATTGCTTCGTTATTCGGCGTCGTCATTTATTCGGTGTTTCGGACTCGTTTGGTCAATGTGCCCATTTAGCGATATCATTCAGTTGATTTTTGGTATTTATAGAAACAAATTATTATGCAGACGTTGCAAGCTCTTTGTGGCTTGATTCTGTGGCGGGTCATTAATGTTAATTCAGCAGAGGACGCTAAAAGAAGACATGTACCTTTAGAGGTTTCTAATGAGTCCAGTGAAGAAGAAGATGAGCTCGTTGTGAAAAGTCGTAGAAGTAAGTTACTGCTGAACAAATTTGATTTGTACTTATGCTGTAGGTATAAAAGCGAATGGGTTTTATATGTGGTTTAATAAATAATGAGAATAAAATCACAGTCTCAGAAGTAAGCCGTGTGTGAACTGAACAGTCAAACAGCCTATCGCCGGATATCGGGCAAAAGATCTTTCTCTACGGCGTAGCAAACGCTACGACGCTGTAGTTGCACCGCTACGTCTCGCCGCGCCATAGTCAAGCAAATACATCGTCATACTATTATGCCTAAAATGTTGACGCCTTTCTGTCAATGAATATCTACTTTAATCAGGTGGCGGGGATGAAGTATGGCCGTGGGACATTTGGTGTCAACTTCAACCAATATTGGGAAATAAAGATTCGGAGGGGAATAGCACCAAGAGGTGAGATTTAAAATATTGTTCATTATCAGTAAATGCGCATTACACTATTACACGCGCATTACGTATTTATTTCACTATAAACTAGTACGAGTAATACTTCAATCGCATGGGGCAATAGGTTTTTACAATATAAATATCTACATTATATAAATAATATCCGGACTGATGACTTACTGTCATATCAACGCATAAACGAAATAGCTGGACCACTTGTTCCTTGTATGACGTGCACGTCCGCTAACAATTTTAGAAAATTCAAACAACATTGGGAGAAACGGGGTCAACGCAAGCAACGCTCTGAGGCATGTGGTAGTTGAAGTATAGATACAATTTATAATAATATTATATACAATAATATTTTATCTATTTCATCTACATCTACACTAAAAAAGAGGAAAGATTTGTTTGTTTGTTTGTATGTTTGAGGTAAACTTTGGAACTACTGAACCGATTCTAAAAATTCTTTCTTTTATAAGAAGCTACGCTATTGTTGAGTAACATAGGCTATATATTATTTTATCAAAATTATGTTTTCAGTTTGAAAATTTAATATTGTGAATCAAGTCGGGAGAAAAAGCGCCGCTTAGCTGCTTTATCGGCGTGCCTTGACCAAATGGTTAGATATACGTGATAAAATCGGTCGTTTTTCCATACGGGTAAACTGTAACCAATTATTCTGATCAAAGATTTCAATCTACAACGATCCTGACACACCTCTTGCTAATATTAAGCTTGAAAACGTGACTACAGCTAGGTTTAAGCATAGGCGCATTAAGACTATGGTTTGAGTAATGATTTTTTCCTATACTTGAAAACTATATCAGTTTAATACGTCTACAGATTCACATCTACAACGATCCGGATCACTCTTGCTAATATTTAGCTTGAAAAAGTCATTACAGTCAGGTTTGGGTAACGATTTTTTCCCAAACGAGAAAACTGTATCAGTTTAGTCTGACTACAGATTTCCATCTTTAACGACCTTGACACACCTCTATCAAATTTTTAACCGACTTGAAAAAGGAGAAGGTTTTCAATTTGACTGTATATTCTTATAGTTTTTTTTTTGGTATATTACTCCATGACTGCGTCATTTCTTAGCCGATTTGTAAGATTATTTTTTGTTTGGAAGGTTGTGCTTCCAAGTAAGCCCGGCCTTAGTTTTGTCTTGATCTAATTAATGATGGCCTTTAGAGATAGGCTGTGGAACTCCTCGATGGATGACAGCACATCACTTGATATTGAGGTTAACGCTTTGTACCAGGGTTCTGATTACAGGGGATTATTTAAAATTGTCATGAACCCATCTGACCTTCGATCCTGACCTCATCACCATAGAACTCCTCAATAGATGACAGTACATAACTAGTGATTTCGGCACTAACCTTGTGTTAGTGTGCCTATTGCAGGATATTACTTTAAATTAGTCATTATACCACCTGACCTTCGATCCTGGTCTCATCACCATAGAACTCCTTGACGGATGACAGCACATAACTCGATATTGCAGCAATCACTTTGTGTTAGTGTTCTCATTACAGGGTTTTACTTTAGGGTTTATGCTACCTCCGTGGTCTAGTGGTGAAAGCCTTAGGCTCTCAACCCAGCGGTCGTGGGTTCGATTTCCGCGAGGAACACACATAGTGGAATGTCACTTTGTAAATTGTTCTCAGTTTGGTTAGGACATTACAGGCTTGAATCACCTGATTGTCCGAAAACTAAGATGATTCCGTGCTTCGGAAGGCACGTTAAGCCGTTGGTCCCGGGCACTTTCTAGTAGAGTGGTCGTTACATAAACCACATCAGAGGCCGTAAGGCGGTTTAAAAACTCTGACACCAGGGCTTGTTGGGCCAACAGGTCTTGCAGCCCACACGATAAGAGGAAGACAGGGTTTTACTTGAACATTTTTCTTATCCCACCTGAACTTCAATCCTGACCTCATCACCATGGAACTCCTCAACAGATAAAAGCACATAATTTAAGATTGTGGCAATCACTTTGTGTTAGTGTGATGATTTCTGGATAGTACTTGAAAATTGACCTAAATGCAACCTGACCTTCGAATCTTAAACTCGTCGGGGGATGACAACGCACTATTCGCGATTGAGAGAATCGCTTTGTGTCAGGGTGTTGATACTTAAACACTGTCATAATACCAACTTGACCTTCTTTCATATGAACAGCGTGCTTACAATAACTAATGTACCCATATTTCACAATTTAACCCGTGATTTTAATCGATATGACATGACGGGGTGGCAGACGTGTTCAAAGAAAGAAAAGAAAGAAAGAAAAATATATGAATAGTTAAAGCTAACACAGTAGAGAGGTTTGCTTAAGTAGGGAGTAATCTATTAGATAAAAATAACAACACGACAAAAGCTATCCAAACATGCTATCCAAAACATGATTTGTTTGGCGCTGGTTTTCAGCTACCTCCGTTACAATTATTGCATGATAACTGATAAGGTATGTACGAGTAGTTAACAAATGTATTTACTAAATTGAATTTGAAATAGAAGTGTTCCCAAGTGTAAAGTGTGAAATGCGACTCACAGTCCACACTTGGTAACCCGCTTTTCATTGAAAATTGCTACATCCTCAATGTAATGGGTGGTGATCCTTATAGCCGTACTTTGGGCACAACGTACCTTCCGAAGTATGCAGACCGTACACAAAATAACGTGCACGATGGGGATTGAACCCACGACCTCTGGGTGAGCAGGCGAGCGCTCTCCTACTCGGCTACAGAGGTGGTCACTTGGTTCTTTATGGTTCTTTATTATAATTGTAGTTACCCTGGACAACATCTCTACTAATAATACTAAAAAATAAAGTAGTAAAAAGTCGTGTCTGTGTTAATTGAATATTTCGCAAAAATTTGAATGGAATAGCTTATTTGTATTGTACTGAGGCCGTCACAGCAATTTTTTGAATGTTTGTGTCTGTCTGTTTGTATGTATGTTCCTTTTTGAACTCGAAATCCACTCGGCGAATTTGGTTCCGTTTTTTTTTTAAATTATCTTCGTAGTGACCCTGTTCAAGATTTATAGGCTACTAGCTTTTGCCCGCGGCTCCGCCCGCGTGTTATTCGATTTAACGACATGCTTTTTTCCGGGATAAAAGGTAACCTATGTGTTAAGTTGGGGTATAAGCTATATACATTCTAAATTTCATCCAAATCCGTCCAGCCGTTTCAGCGTTAAAGAGTAGCAAACATACACACACACACGCACAAACTTTGGCATTTATAATATTAGTAGGATAAGGGTGTTCATAAAATAACGCCCAGGCTGAAAACAACACAAAAATTTAATTAAGGTGGAGCCGCGGGCAAAGGCTAGTATAATATATTATTAAATATTGTATCTATTCATGATAGTTATTTATAATAATTTTAATTACAAGTTTTAAGATCTGTTTTTAATCAGATATAACAGGATTTGTTACCTTGGTATGTGTTTAATAAGGCAGAGTTTTGTGCCTTTATTCTGTACACCAAATATACTAAAATTAGGCATAAAGTATACATAGAATGTGGCCTGAATTTGGATAATAACCTTTGGTAGGTAGTTCCCTAGACCAAGCAAGTGGGTCCACAAAAATAGGATTTTGTGATATAGGCTGTTCCTGTTTATTACTAATGTGGCCTGGGCAGAGCCGTGGATAAAGTGTTAGTACATAAATAAAATTTGTTTCTAGGTTCTACTATGACAGGCAGATAGATGAGTGTAGGCCATACAACTACACGAGTTCAAGGAACAAAAACAGTTTCTTAATCAAGGAGAACTGTGAAAGATACTGCAACAGTAAGTAATTATACAGGATGTAAATGCAAAGTCAACAATCCCTTTAGGGTATGAAAGTATACACGATTCTGATGTCATTACGAGAAAAAAAATATACCTTGAATTTTCACCAAAAATTCCATCATTTTTCTAAGCTATGGTTACGCAGCCCACCGGCCTACCCACACACCTTATTGACCGTGAGGGTGTCCACGCGATTAGTGTATTTTGAGTAAAGAAAATCGTCTTATTAAGAGGTACTGGTACTTTATTCAGAGATCCCAGTATTTAATATAATATCTTTACCTATCATACTAACACACCCTTAAAGGATTCTTTTCTTTGCTTTTACACCCGGTATACAGATACACATGCTTTGCTTTCGTGTTTAGGCTTCCAATGTTGTGGACTGGGATACGAAACTAGTGTGGAATTTCCATCATTAGTATGTTGATCAAAATGCATAGACTATGTACAGACCCATGCTGTTCAAGCGACGCTCAATTACGAACTGCCAATGGGTGTAGCCTGTTCTGTCGGCATCCATACATTGAAACCGGGATGGTTAAAAAAAGAACTTTTGTAGTCACCTTAACTTTAATTATTGCTCTGATGCTTGCATATAAAACCTTTTTGCATACATAAAATATGAAGCTTTTTTTCTGGGGCGAGGTGGGAGGCCGAAGATGGGAAGCACCCATCTAGATTCTAGTAACGCCTATATGGCTTAAAAATAACAAGTTAGAATTATTTTTATAATTTTGAATAAAGTAATTTATGGCAAATTCGCGACCATAAATCGTTTAATTTGGGCTTTTCTTACAAAGTTGTGTTATGCTTATGCATTAGGCTCCTAGATATCATAATAATATTATACAGGTCAGTGATTACGTTTTAAATGATTGTGCACAATAACAATAAACACGCGCGTAAGTTGTGTGTTTTAGAACGAGACCGTGAGGAATTACTTTAAATTTTGATTTCAGAATCAGCGTACGTTCTCATAAACTACATGAGTCAAAAGTCCAGACTGACTTGTGCCCTGCAGTATGATGCGGGACTGTGTTTCACTGTGCCCGGCGTGAAATCTTCTATACTGTGAGCAATACACTATACATATATATAGGTACATATATCGGGGCCTGAACTATCAGTTTACAACGTTGCAGTGCTTCGTATTAAAAAATGAGAAAAGCCTTTGACTATCTTTTTTGGGTGTTTAAACTTAAGTCTAGAGTAGTTTTAAAGCTTACTTGCCTGCACCAAGCGGGTTGCCGTTATTTTTAGGGTTCCGTAGTACCTGAAAGGTAAAAGGAAACTTTATGGTGAGACTCCGTTGTCCGTCCGTCCGACCTATGTCAAAGCCTCATAACTTTAGCACCGTTAAGGATAAAGACTTGAAATTTGCTACAAAAATATCATTCACTTGCCTACACAATATGGTGTAAAAATATGGTGTTAAATTGTTCAAAATATTTCCAATACAAAAGTGAGAAAAATATAAAAAAATATCTTAAAATACAATATGGGTATCAAATTGTAGATATTAAAGAGCTGATTATAAAAATATAGATTTTTGCTATTTTTACTGGCACCGATTTCGAGAAATCTTTGAACAAAAAAATTAAAAAAATCATGGTGATTTGGGATTATGTAAAGGTTCCAGGAAAAATATAGCGGCTGAGAAATTCACAAAAGCAAAAAAAAAACAATCTTTTTTCATCCTCGTGTTATTTCAAGTACGGTATAAAAATATTTGTGTCTCTCTTTTGTGGTACAATCAATTCTCTATTTAGTTATCATAAACAGTTATGTGCAAGATTTTAAATACTTTTTTCCTGACTGTTCCCAAAACTGTCGAATTACGGAACTGTCGGTCTGACTCGCACTTGACCGGTTTTTTCCCATTTATTAGGGAAGTAGGTTATCCTTTCCAAGGGTGTGACTTAAGCATTTTTAAACTACTTCTATTTACATTTTATTACGTACTTATCGAGTAATTTAATAAAATGTACTTAAAAGCTTTGCTCTTCCTCTTTTTTTCTGAAAGCATGCAAGAAGGCATCTGAATAAAACAGGAAAACTCACTCTGATCACTTTGATGTTTCCAACATTAATACAATTTTCAGAAAATCGGTTTCATTACGGAACTCTTGCGCGTGCACAATCACCCTGAAATCCACACTATAGCATCGAATGATTTACTCGCTCAACCTTAGTCTTTGACCCGCAGGACTTTATTTGTTTTTCAGGTGGTACTACGATATAAACGACAAACAATGCAAAAATTTCACTCACAGCGGCTGTGGTGGAAATCACAACCGTTGGAAAACACATTTTCAGTGTTGGAAGTTCTGTGGCAAAGCTCAGATACCTATGCTAAGAATCAGAAACGGCATCCGTAAACAAATAAATACTACAATTAAGCAAGAAACAGGAGTTCTAAGCACAAATAAACAAGTAAATGGTACAATTAATCCAGAAAAGGCAGGTCCGAGCGACAATAAACAAATGAACGATACAAGTGATCAAAAAACAGGGAAAATTTCGCTAAGAAAAAGTCAAGGAAGCAAAAGATTAAAACGGAAAAAAAGGGTTGATCACGAAAGAGGAAACCCATTAAAAAAGGAACATAACCCAGGAAACGTCTCACCGCCGATTAAACATAGTGAAGATAAAACAAAAGACGAGGAGAGCGAAGATATATTGTATGACATAGATGACGAAGAAAATTTAAATTATAATTTAAAGTAGAAGATAATTGGAAGAATTTTGTTCTTCGTTGACAGATGTACATATTTTTAGCTTGAATAACTCTTAGTATAAAATAATAGGTCGGGGAAAAAGTAATTTCGTATTTTCTATGCATCAAGATGTAATAAAGTGTCTTTGGTCGTACTGTTTGTATTTGGCATTTTTGAAGAGATTGATACTGGTGATGAAAAGTGGATCACCTACGACAAGAACGTGCGAAAAAAAAGGTCAGCTCATGGTCAAAGAGTGGTCAAGCTCCACAGATTATGGCAAAACCCGGATTAACAGGCAATAAGGTGATGCTGTGTGTATGGTGAGATTAGAAGGGCATCGTTCATTATAAGCTTTTAACGCCGGAAAAAACCATCGATTCGGATCTCCACTACCAACAGCTGATGAGACTCAAGCAATAAATTGAGAAAAAACGACCGGAATTGATCAACAGAAAGGGTGTGGTCTTTTATCATGATAACGCCAGACCACAAACATCTTTGGCCACTCAGGAAAAACTGAGAGAACTGGGTTGGGAAATGTTAATGCATCCACCATATAACCCTGACCTTGCACCCTCAGATTTTCACCTATTTCGCTCTCTTCAGAATTCTTTAGGTAGTGTAAGGTTAACATCAAGAGATGAGATTAACATTAACATCTCTACTTGTCGCATTTTTTTGATCAGAAGTCCCAAAATTTCTATAGCAACCGGATTATGTCACTACCTACAAGATGGCAACAAGTTATTGAACAAAATGGTACATATTTAAAATAATTAAATGTAAATAAAATGTCTTGAATTTTCATATATAATACGAAGAAACTTTTTCCCCGACCTATTATATACTACATTTTGCAATTAATTGGCTCATCTACAGGTAATTTGTAATCCTATTATAAATGCGAAAGTTTGTGCGTGTGTGTGTGTGTGTGTGTATGTTTGTTACTCTTTCACGCTGAAACGGCTGGACGGATTTGGATGAAATTTCGAATGGATATAGCTTATACCCCAAATTAACACCTAGGTTACTTTTTATCCCGGAAAAAAGCATGTCGTTAAACCGAATAACATGCGGGCGGAGCCGCGGGCAAATTAATTTTTTTATGTCAAGTATGGTTAACACTTCAAAAATACATTAGAATTTTGTGTTTCAAATTCAATAAATCAGTGTTCATTATGCATGACAGAATAATACAGCTAAAATTAACTTCTTGCGAAATGATACTAAGTTTGTGCGTCTCTAGATGTACGACATAAATTCGCCAATAGATAGGATTTCCTTTCCAGACACAAAACAATAAACAAGAAAGCCTCTGCGCTAAATGTAATTGTTTCTGATGGAAACATTAGTCCCTAGAAACCTTGATTAGGTCTTGACGAATGGCCCTCGCTGATTGCGTCTTCGTCCGCCCAGACTTTGAGTGATGGAGGAAAACAGAAGAAAGGTAGCGTAGCCTGCGGTGTAATAATTTAATAAACTGTTACTGGCGTTCCAGAACTACATGAGTACACACTTTCTATAAAATGTTCAAGTTATATTTCAACCCCTTCAGTAGGATCGTCGTCAGTGGAACATGTCTACCAATAAGAGACTAGTACAGTTTTAGAACTCCTTAAACTGTTGCAAAGCTCGCTTCAAGAGTCTACAAACAATATTCCCGGCTCGGTAGAGGGTACCGAAAACAATGTTGCGAGAGCAAAATGGCGGATCGCTTAAAAAATCCCCAGTTGACGGGTAGCAATTACGGCGTCTCGACGACCTTAATCCTTGCTGCGACGGGAAAAACCGGGAAAACTCTACTAATTAATAGTGGAGCTGCTGGATTAATTAAAGCGATCCTGCCGACGACATTGGATAAGGTTAAGCTTCCTTATTTTTGAAAATAAGTTACCAATTTGCACTTGAGTTGCTAAGTTTTTATTAGTTTTCTAGCCTGAAATAAGTTACACCATCTCATTAAAAATTTATTTGCTGTTTTTCTTATTTCGAAATATAGGTTACCACACATATTCAATTCAATTCAATTTATTTATATTTACAATTGTTACACAGTTAATATATAGGTACCATAAAGTAACAAAGGCGGGTTTCACTCAACAAATTTAAAACATATTAGGCGAGAAAAAAAAAATTCATTATAAATTAAACATTTTCATTCATACGTCTTTCTAATATTCTCTGAAATTCTCTCATCAAGCACCCTATCCCGGTCGTAAATAAGTCACAGTGTGGTGCCTCAGAGAGCAGAGAGTTGATTAGAGTCCGCGCGCGCGGGAGTGCTGACTCGGCGTGTGATCTCGTGCGACAAGCTGTTGTCGAGAGCAGCCGGTGTCGGCGTGACTCACGCGCTTTTGTGTACCCCTCAGGTACAAATATACTTATTAATTTATTGACGAGATCGATGCAGTCAATTTTATTCCTAACTATGTTAATTATGAATCTAATAAGTAACATCGATCTTCTTAATTCTAAGGAGTCATATCCTAAATGACCCTCTAGAAACCGCGTGGGATACAAATACGGATAATATGTTTTAGTTCTTTTATATAAATTCCTCAAGAATCGTTTTTGTACTTGCTCCAGCATGAGAATATATTTCTTCTCATGCGGGCACCATACCACTGCGTTCGTTTCGAGTACACTCCGGACTAATGCAGCGTATAAAGTACGAGTCGCTTCCGTAGTTAAAGGCCCGCTGTTGCGTAGCACGAAGCCGAGTCTCTGGTACGCGGTGGCCGTCAGCTTCTGCACGTGAGGGCGAAATGTGAGGTTCGGGTCAAAGAGCACGCCGAGGTCGCGTACCTCCGTGACACGTACTACTGGCTCGTCCCCAAGCGTGTATTGGTGCTGCGCGGGAGAGTGGGACCGGGTGAAACTCATCATCTCGCATTTACTCGGGTTGAATAAAAGTTTATTTTTGACACTCCATTGAAGAACTGCATCGATATCGTGTTGTAACGCCTCACAGTCCTCCACGGTTTTAATTGTTTTAATTATTTTCACATCATCAGCGAACAATAAAACCTGGGAATCATGGACGGTCTCAGGTAGGTCGTTGATGAGCAGGACAAACAACAAAGGACCCAAATTTGAGCCCTGAGAAATTCCTGACCGCGTGGGATATGAATCTGATAAGTAGGGACCGTATTTCACAAACTGTTTTCTACCTCGTAAGTAACTAGAGAACAGCTTGAGAAGTCCGGGCGCAAATCCCATGTCCCCTAACTTGAAAAGTAAGACATCGTTATCCACGCGGTCAAACGCTTTTTGGAAATCCAAATAAACTACATCAGTCTGCCCCCCTGAATCCAGCTCTTTAGATAGTATATCGACAAGTGTAACTAAGTTCGTAGAGACAGATCGTTTCGGCAAAAACGCGTGTTGTGCGCTGGTTATATGTGGTAAGCATTGCGACAGAAGGCGATCATGTATAGCTGTTTCAAATATTTTAGCTAGTGCACAGAGATTAGCAACCGGTCTATGATTTTCGACCATTTTTTTATCACCTTTCTTAGGTATGGGTGTTACCCTAGATTCCTTCCACGACTCGGGGTAAGTACACGTTCTTAAAATTAAGTTATAAATAAAGGTTATAGAATTTATGAGCTCGCTAATACATCCTTTAATGATGTAGGCAGGGATTAAGTCAGGACCGGCAGATGTGGTCGGTTTAAGTTTATGAACTGCTTGTCGTATCTCGTTGACGCTAAGTGACGTCACGGTGACGTAACGCGCGCCGGCGGCGGCTGTACCGGAGCTTGCGGGCTCGGGATCCAGTATCGGTTGCGTCGGAAGGAACACAGAATGGAAGTGGGCGGCGAAAGCAGTCGCTGCTTCAGCACCGCGGTATTCGGTGTCTCCTCTTGTCACCACCGTTTGCAGACCGCCACGGTTACGTAGCGTATTCATATATTCCCAGAAGGTTTTGGGATTCTTATGTAACTGTAGTGAGATATCCTTACTGTAATTACTATGTGCGGTTTTAATATCCCGCTTAATTTTTGAGCGAAGTCGCTTAAATTCCGATTGAGAAGTTGTATTACCTGTTCTTTTCCAAGTACTATGCATTTTTGCTTTCATTTCGATGTCACGGATTATTGCTTTCGTGTAGAAGACTGGATAAGTACGGCTACAAGAATGCTTCCGTATTTTATTTGGAACGCAGTGGTTGAATATACTATATATCTGACTATAAAAGAAGCTAAGAGCTTTGTCTACGTTATCAAAGAGGTAAAGTTTATCCCAATCAGTATCGCGTATTAAACAATACATGTAGTAAAAGTCTGCTTTGGTAAAATTCCAGTCCCTAGAGTTATCAATATTAGATGGGTCCATGAGAGTTACCTGCTTAGCAAAGTTGTACTGGACCTGCACCGACAGCGGCGGGTGATGCAGGTCAATGTTAGACAACTCGTCCCCCGGGTCCACACCCCGCACAGACACTGCACCGCATTCCGGACCCGTCAGCACCACGTCTAACATTCTGTCATTCATATTGTTCACGCAATTATACTCTTTAAGGTTACAAATTATCTTAAAACAATCAAAATAATGTACTGTGTAATTACTAGCACTATTCAAATTCAAATCTCCGAAAATTAACACTTTGTCACTTGAATGGTTAGAAAAAACGCGTTCAACACTATCGAAATACGTTGTGTATACGTCGTCTTTAGATTTCGGTGGTATGTATACCACATTTACGTAAATAAAATGTTCATTTATTGCGAATCGCGCCCATAGGTCCTCGCCGGTGCCGGTCTCGTACTGAGGTACATGTTCCAAGGTGATGGGCGAGCGCCACAGGATCATCACCCCGCCGCCCTCCCCCCCTCGATCCCTTCTCAGGATAGACCAGTCCCCGCAGCAGACCTCTGCATCATGAAACGACGGATCCAGATTGGTCTCAGTTATAGCTATTAAATGAATATTTTGATCGATTATATGGAGATTTTGTCTCCAATTAACAAGCTTGGTTCTTAACCATCTTACGTTCTGATAATATGCGTTCAGAGTAAACTTTCTATTGTTTATCGCTGGCGTTATTAGACCGGGGTCGTTCCAATCGAAATAACCATCGCTCGGCGGAGAACCCTTGTGGCCAAAACTCCTGGGAGAGACAATTCTGTATCATATCATCGGGAACACCTACCTTAAACGAGGAATAATCGACTGAGCGTTTAGGTTCCATTTTAGTGGCTGAGTAAACAGTGTTTTCCTTTTTGTGATTCAAGTATTTGATTACATTTTCTTCGGTAGTGTCTGTTTTTGCTCCCCAGACATGTAAATACTTAATCCTATTGGCTGCACACAGTATTTCGCTAGTAGCACCATTACAACGGACAACAGGGCGCCACTGGTGACTCTTTTGTTTGCGCGTCACTTGCGACCACCCTTCTTTGTCTGTTTCGGAAGTTGTATTGGTATTTGCAGCCGTTACCAGTACAGGTTCAGGAGATGGTTGAGATGGAGCATCACTCTTCTTGGTGTTCTTCAAAGCAGTTGCCCGTTTAGCTGATGAGCGAGTTTGAACCTTTGCTGATGACGAGGCATCGGCCGGTTGTTGACTTTTCGCCGTCTTTGCTGCATACGTCGATTCACCTTCCGTTTCGCTCGCACTCGCCGCCTCGGACGCTAACGTGAGCGTGACGGCAGGTTCTCTTCGACGCGGAGTGGACTTATCGCAGTTGGGACATTGCACTTTAACTTTACCCTCGAGTGACTTTTTAATTAACAAACTTAACTCGGAAATTTGTAGTTTTAGAGCACTTATTTCCTTATTTTGATTAATCACCTTATCCTCAAGGTTTATTATACACTTCTTGAGATCGGCACTACCACTTTCTTTGCTGTTAGACGGCATTTTAGAATTGATTTTATTATATTCGTCTCGGGTGGACGTGCGATACGTGCGTACGTGGTGGCGGCCGGCCGGTGAATGATATAGATAGGTAGTGCAAAATATATTTCGCGTTTTGTGGGATAAACAGTTGATATAATATAATAAATTCCAACTGATGACGCGAGATATATTTTGATGTATATTTTAAGCATGCACTCATGCTAAACCGACCGGCGGGATTGGAGCCCAGGACGGCGATTCTCGCACACGCAACAATTTGCGAAAGCTGAGAGCGGGTGATTTTTACAAGTTTAAAGAAACGTATCAAACTTTTAAAATATAAACCTGTTGTACGTATTCATAACATCCTTTACGTTTCTTTTATGGAGTTATCGTTACTAAAATTATCATCACACGGCATTTATAAAGCGATAAACAGAAACGTATAAAAAGCAAAGCGTTTGAAAAATTTTGCGAGAATCGCCGTCCAGGGCCTTAATTCTGGCACGCGCGCAAAAATTGCGAAGGCAGATTGCGGGTGACTTTAAAATGAATTTTGCACGGGATATGCATTGATTTTTTTGATTGATAACTTTTAATGACCAATCCTTACATCCTATAGCTTTTATTTGATGTAGTTTAGTTACGCTAATTTTCATCGCGTAGCATTTATCTAACATTAAACAAATATCTAATGTCTGATATTGCGAATGCGCAATAATGCCGGAATAGCTGCCCAGGCCCTCAATTCTGGCACGTGCGCAAAAACTGAGAAGGCAGATTGCGGGTGACTTTAAAATGGATTTTTCACGGATATGCATTGATTTTTTTGATTGAAAACTTTTAATGACCATTCCTTACATCCTATAGCTTTTATTTGATGTAATTTAGTCACTCTAATTTTCATCGCATAGCATTTATCTAACATTAAACAAATATCTAATGTCTGATATTGCGAATGCGCAATAATGCCGGAATAGCTGCCCAGGCCCTCAATTCTGGCACGTACGCAAAAACTGCGAAGGCAGATTGCGGGTGACTTTAAAATGGATTTTGTGCGGATATGTATTGATTTTTTCAATTTAAATCTTTTAACGAGCATTCCTTAAATCCTATAGTTTTTATTTGATGTTGTTAAGTCACTCTAATTTTCATCGCATGGCATTTATCCAAATTTAAACAAATATCTCATGATTGATATAGCGAGTGAGAAATAATGCCGGAATAGCCGCCCAGGCCCTCGATTCTGGCGCGTGCGCAAAAATTGCGAAAGTAGAAAAATTAATAATTTCTGTAGAAAATACCTTGTAAAGTCACCCGATATCTGCCGTAGCAAATTTTTTTGCACTTTCCGGAATAGCCGTCCCAGGGAGTAATTCCGGAGACACAGTCGAAGTGAGATTTCTAAAAATTGAGCTGTAAATATATGGATTTCGACAGACAAACGGGTATTTATGGTCAAGAAGGCTAACTGAGAATTACTTCAGGTTTCAAATTATTCTGTGGTCAAGATCCAGAGTCGGTGTCCTACTTAATGCTGAATTAACGACTACTTTCAAAATAATAAATTGGTTTAAACATATTATTTTATTATTATAAGAGTGCATTACAAACTAGAAAAGATATATTAGAAACAAATGTAAAGACAACAGTAAATTTATCTTTTCTAGTTTGTGGTGAACTCTAATGATAATATACATATGAAGTATTCCAAAGCGATGGATTACGCAATAAAACATAATTATTATATTAGTTCACATGGGAATACGTTTATGATTTGTCTGACTCTACTAGTTACTATGTAGTACGTATAATAGAAGATTATGCAATTAATTAACAATTATTCGAGGACATACAATTAACTATGGTTTAATACATTATTTACCCACAAGCAAAATTACCTTGACTTTTAGTATTGTTTTTACCTTATAAGGTGCTCGCTATAAAAGTAGGCGAACAGCGCTAGAGAAAAAATAACTTCGCCTATTTCTGTAATTATTTCGGCTTCTTTCTTGCGGAGGCCTTCTTGATTAAGTGGACTGATTGATGCCTCTCCCGGGAGACTGCTCATTACTGAACAAAACGCAATCCTGGAAAATAATCCCCTTGTTTATTTATTTTTTCTTTGCAAGGACGACGACATACAATAATGGTATTCGCTCTTGTTTTCGTCGTCATAACTGGAGGTTGTGGGTCTACGCTATTGATAGCGCAACGTCTCGGTCAACCCATAATAAATAAATAATGATTGTTTGCTCCAATACTAATACTATGCAGTAGTACACCCGCACGCTGTTTGGGAAAGTATTAAGCCGCTACTGCGAAAATATTGGAAATTTTTGCAGTCTTATTACTACTTTCAACGAAGCTACTGGTTTGATACAATAGTATACAATTTTCGGAACCTTTTCCTAGATTTCTGCTGCTGATTTCTTCCACGAGATAGGAATAATTATTGAAATGAGGTTTTCAAACACACTTTTTCTCCTTGTTTTGACGAACAAAAATCATGTGCATATCTCAAAAATATTTTTTTAGATGGGTTTGAACAATATCTGGATATTGGTAGAAGGAAATTTGGCTAGCTGTTTTAGGTTTTCTTAAAAAAAAAAATTTGCAGTTTTACCCTTAATCCCTCCATCTCGTACTAAGCAATTTTCCGTTTGGATGAGTAACACTGACCGTTGAAAAATTCGTATATAACTTTAGTACATCAATTTTTTTTCTCTGCGGTGTTTTACGCCATATTATGGCAATAATTTGGCAGCCGCAACATGTTACTTGCCATATCATGGCTTTTTTTTCTTCTTTTTTTTGTCATTTTATGGTGTGTGCCCTCGTTTTAGAATCGGTCTGTGGTTTGTTTGAAATGGCCCCACAGGTTATAAACGTGCAATAAAAACAGTCGGTTCAATGAAAATAGGCTGGAATTTAGAAAAAAGTCGAATTATCTGTGGAGTGGTACCGCAAGATGGCGGAAAATGGAGTGTTGAGTGTTTTGCAGTGTCGTGTGTGGAAATTAAATATGTGTTATAAGTGTTACAACAAACGAGGAAAACATGCCTAGGTATGTGTTTTATCGATTTAAAAAGGTGTTTTAAAGATTTTTACCCGTACTTTTGAATACGAAACCTTGAAAATACGGGTAAAGCAGTCGTCGTCCTGCAGCGCTCGCCGATAGAGCAGGTCACAGGTTAAATTACAATAAATATAAACTACGGAGAATCTGCCAAATACCTACTTAAGTATTATAATAGTCATCTCAACAGGGATGTGTTGGTGGCTAATAGTAAGAAATATGGCGACTTCGTGTTTTGTCGGCTAAGTTCGTTTTATCCTTATTTTTTTGACGAGTCCATAAAATTTTGTATAAAGTTGTCATAAGACGTCATTAAATAAATACGATTATTCTTTGATTTCACGAATGCCGAAGCCGCAATATTTCTCACTAGACCTGTAGCTGACTTTGAAATAGCAGACGATCGGCATTAGTCGGCTCTCCCTTACACAGCGTGCAAACTAGTAGGTAAGTGAACAAACTGTAAGTATTCTTCTCAAGTTAACAACATTCGTAAAGTAATGCGTTTGTAGAATTGCATTACCTTGACACCTTAATTAACTCGTTCTGAAAATTATGAAAATTCATGACAAGATTTGAATTTTAAATATGAGTTTACATTAGCGCTACAAGTCTGTACTTATTTTAAATGCATAGTTTTACATTAACTAGAGTTGTCGTCCGCATAATGTTACCAACTGGATACCCACCGAGAGAAATATGTAATGGCACTGACAGTTCTGCTCTTCTATACATATTAAATGTCTGTCTGTATGTTTGCTTATTAGGTACCAAAGAACACATTTTGCTGTTAGGTAGACAGTTTTTATTAATCTTGACACACGGTTTGTCCAGGGCCGAGTTCAGAAAATTCGGCGCACAAGCCGTGTTTTATTAATTTATCTTCAGTGTAACTTAAATGAATGGTACATTTTATTTCAAATTCTTGTCTTTACATTTCTTTCTAATTTATCTTTTCTAGTTTGTAATGCACTCAAATAATAATATTTAGAGTATTCCAAAGCGATGGATTTCGCAATAAAAACATAATCTCAGTTAATGAGAACTGTGAATTTCTTAACTGTCTGAAGCAACACATATTGTAGCGACGACAGCGCCATCTGTTTCTTAAGAACAAGGCGTGAAATCACATAACGCCCTCGTGAGCGTTCAGTATGTGCATTACAAGCTAGTTAGATCAAATAGTCACAAAAATATTCAGTGGACAAGTATGGTGGAAAAATTCAACGGTCTAGGTAAGTACCTCGGTGGCGCAATTGGTAGCGCGATTGTCTGGGAAACAAGAGGTCGCAGGTTTGAATCCAGGCCCGAGGAACTTTTTCAAATTCTTGTCTTTACATTTGTTTCTAATTTATCTTTTCTGGTTTGTAATGCTCTCAAATAATAATATTTAATGGTACATTGTAGTATGTAAAGGTAAAAACCAGATTACATACTAACTTTAGTCTTATTATATATTGTATTGTAAATATAAAAGTACCTCGGGGAGCCCTGTTCCCTACACTAAGTACTAAAAGTACCTGTACGGTAGGGTCACAGTGATTCACTAGTCGCACTCAATTCTACATTTCCAGAAGGGAAGTCCGTACTACTGAACACATTGACCTCTCATAAACAACAAGACACACAGTCTCTAAGAAATGTTGGTCGGAAAGTGTCCGAACCTGTAACGTGCATGGTAACAAAAATCTTCCACCAAATTAAGACGTTATGTCGTTAAGATAAGATGCAATGTCAGTTGTACGAAATCGTCATTCAAATTTGTCACCCCATAGCGGTGACAAAATGCATCGCGAACACTTTTTGAGCGAGATTGTGAGTCTAGTTGTTTATGAGAGGTCAATGACTGAACATAATAAAAATCATGCTATTATAAACAGAAGAACAAAGAAAGATAATATATGACAAAAATAAGCAAAAACGAAAAACATATAAGAAAAACAAGACATAAAATCATAGTTTCATGCACTGTATCAATATAGTTAGAAATTTAGCCTTGTTTACTATTGATAATTTGTTATTGATTGGATATTATGTGAAAGTGTGTATCATACGTGGTATATGAGTGTGTATTTGTTGAGTGTTTGTGTGTTTATGAGATTATTTAGTCAATGATATTGAAATGTGTTGCTAGTATACAGATTACAGCACATTGGGGTCGATTCGGTGCAACACGACTTAACTTATTTGACAGGACTAACCTTATTTTAAGCGTCCTGTCCTTGTCTTTTCGATACAGAAAGAAAAAGACAGAAAGCTTAAATTAAGTTTAGTCCTGTCAAATAAGTTAAGTCGTGTTACACCGAATCGACACTATTATCACACAAATCATTTTGAGTTAGTTGCGACCCATAACTGAAAATCTATTAGCTTTACAAAAATGCAGTTTTGCATTAAATTTTATATATGGAACTTGTTCAGTGCTTTACATATTTACGTCCAAAAATCTAAATTTTTATCACTCAGTGATTCACTTATACACTGAAATCTTAGTGGTTTTGAAAAAGAAAACTAGTGATTGTACTCGTCCATACGAACAACTTTTACTGTGGAATCAAAACTCAAATTGCGTGAAAGAAAACACCTTTTCCATAAAAAGTTAATCACTCATTCGACCAAAATGTACGAATCAATTGATTTTTTACGATTTTAGGTTTGGAACCATTCATCTATCAGCCCGTGTTCGTCCACTGCTGGACATAGGCCGATCCATAGTAAAAGTTATTCGATGAATTATTTATGGAGTTTCCGTCTCCATAACCACTTAAATTTTAAAGAACCTACACCACTTCCAGTCTAAGTGACTTACTTTCACAGTTGAGAATTTCAAGCTAAGCAGTGCTTATAACAGTCTATATAATTTCGCAGTGATTAGAGGTAACTTAACAGTTATTCTTTTTTGTGTAATAAAATAACTGAAAAAGCGGCTGGGGTATAGATTCTAATCAGCGCAGGTGATGCCGCGGGCAAAGGGCTAGTTATTTATGATTTCGGGTTTTATTAGGACAATTATGGCTCCCACAATATTAAATAAAAAATTTTAATGAGTATTATATGTTACATTTTAGAGATAGCATCGGGCCCCAAATGCTTACGGCGAGACAATTACATATATATATTTTACATCACGTAGCAGTCATACACAACATTTAGTCTTCATCTCCTATAAATATATCGAATGTATTTCGTACCTCCCATTTCCTTCCAACAACGTAAATTAAAAGAGCACTTCCTCTCGTATGAGTAATATTTAAGTATGTATTTTAAATGATTAAAGTATATATTAATATATATTTGTATTTATTCATTTATATCCATTATATTTATATCTTTAATTTACATTTTTATTATTTTATTTGTATAGAATAAGTTGTTAAAATCCTTTTGTATGCTTGCTGCCAGCCTATTTCGTGTATTCTTTCACCACAGTACTGGTTGGCTGGAAGAAACTTCTTGAAGTTTCTGTGTGTGTACAATAAAGGATATAATATGATAGTACCTATTCAGAAATCAGAATCCCACATCTGCATTGCAAGAGGTAGTTGCACATAGATCATACAATATTCAGGGCGACGCACCGCAGCAGCCGCGGTCGCCGCATCACTGCTTAATGGACCCTGGTAGGAGATGCCTGCATCCGGCTCGCATTGTTATATACATGGTCGATCCGAATGTAAATAGACGATGAGCTACTTTATGCGGATTTTATACGATTGATCGCCAAATGAAAGTTTTGGGCTTCTACAAATATTTGAAGGTTTAAAAAAGGATTTTTGTGTGTATCATGATTTCTGTTAAAAGTGCGATGGTCGCCTCGCTCTGCTCTGTTTTGCTCGACTCCTTCGCTCGCTTCGCTCGTCACCGCATCTATTTTTCACTTTTCGCTAAGAGACTCATATTCCGATGAAAAATAATGCAACTTCTGACAAAGATTTGGACTCCAAACCTCGTTGTAAGGATCTAATGCCGTCACCCAGAGCACCGACGATTCAATATTTGAAACGACCAATCTAGCGAACATACCTATTCGAATTTTATAGATAGAGCTGAAACAAATAACGATAAAAAATAATTATTTCGAGGATTATTGTATGGGGACCCCCCGTTGAATTTATTATTTTTTTATTACTTGTCGAGGTAGAGCCCATGGTAACACGTATTTTGTGAAAATTTTAACTTTCCTATTACGTCTGAAGCTGTAGACTCACGTGACAGACGGATGGACAGACAGACAATGGAGGCTTAGTAATAGGGTCCAGTTTGGCACCCTTTGGGTATGCAACTCTAAAAACAGTTTTTGGACGCAATTTTTATAAGATGGCGGCACAAACGGAAAAAACCAAGGTGGTATACTAAAAATGCGAAAAAAGTACGTCGAAAGGCATATATTTGTGCCCGGTTCCAGAGAGTACTCTTATTCAAACAAACAAATTTAACCTCATATAATATTAGTATATACAGAGTATATATTATTACTATAATGGTTAGTCATGTCCATTGTGTTTTATCCGTGCCCATGTTTAATTAATCCAGCTGATCACACACCTTCAGACTTTTAGGACTAAGTAAGTTACTTGGTGAGCGTATATACAAAATCCAGGTCAATCTCAAACTGGCTCCCGAAAGTCCGTAACCGCACCGTCCTCTCGGGAGTACACTGAACAACTCCCCAACTTTGCTGACTCCATCACGAACGTATTCAGCTTTTACTGATTCTGATTTTTACCACTAACTATTTTGGAAGCTCCTGTTTAGTCGTGAAGTATTTTGTTTGTAACCTTTTGCGCTATTTTGTGTATACGAGTATATTTTAGGTAATAGCAGAAAATGCTTAAAGGAGTCTCGGGGTTCATTTTGATGAAAACCAAAACTGCATCATTAAATTGTTCAAAAAATATTTTTTTTTCTGAACTAGTATCAAAAACGCTGATTTAAAAAAATAAACATTCTATAGTGTCGCTTATCAGGATTAAACTCTGGGAAGTAATGTCAAACTGCAACTAAAGAAAAGGGCAACATTTTAAGAAAACATTATTTACTAATCAATATTGTTCGAAATTATGCCTATTACTACAATTGCTGGATTCGACGTCTCACGGATTACACTCGTTTAACATCACAAGATTATTCATTTTAATACATAAAATTATTGGTACAATCATGACTCTACATTTGTGTTGAAAGGTAAACACCAAGAATGATTACGGAACGGTTAATGTATGGAAAATAAAATAAAATTAAGCACCTTTCTTTAGTTTTCCTTATGTTATTACTTCCCAGAAATTGAATATATAAGTGACACTATCAGATGGTGCAACCATATACAGTGTTTTTTTTTAAATCAGCGGATTAGATTCTCGGCTAGGGAAATATTTTTTTCGCAAAATCGAATGATATCGTTTTGGTTTTTATCAAAATCGGTTCTGAGACTCCTTTGTACATTTTACGATACACCTATTTCACGATATAGCTTCGGATTTGGCCATCCATCCACGCCCACATAAAAAACTAACCCTGTATATGTTAGCCGTCAAAGCCGATTTTGGGACAAACTAGCTTGGCCTTCGGCTTGTCATAAAAAATAACCACGAAGGTTATGTACGACTCTCCATACCTAATTTTCTGAACTAATATAATAATAATAACCTATGCTCTCTTTCCGTTGAAGGATTTCCGAAACTGTGTACTGACCACAATTTCTAGAATTTTTGTCTGTCTCTATGTATGTTTCGTTTTAACTCGAGAACCACTTAACGAATTTGGATGCGGTTTTTTTTATCATCTTAGTGACTCTGGTCAACATATAGACTGTTCATAAAATAATGCTCAAGCCGAAAACGGGGCAGAGATTGAATAAGTGCGGGAGGAGCCACGGGCAAAGGCTATCTTAAAATATTATCTTTTTCATAAAATAAACTTGTTTCAATGGAAACCTACTTCATATGTAGAGAAAGTACCCGCTAGTAACTAACACTAGTCAGTTTTCCGTATTATTAAGGGGCTTCAGGACAGTGGCGTGCATTGAACTTTTTGCTGGAAAAGCATTGAGAAGGTCAAGTTTGACGATAAAAATAACATGAAAAAAATTAAAAACCAATTTGAATAAAAATATGTATGGAATCTGCCTACCCTGGCGTCATACAAAAAATGATTTTTCAAAGTGACATTTACATTTTTTCATATTTTTTTATTTTCAATCTTGACCTTCTCATCGTAGTATACATTATATTCTCTTTGCTTCTCATTGCATTTCCAGCAAAAAGTTCAATGCACGCCACTGCTTGAGGAACTTTTAGATGAGAGTACGATACTAACCTAAACTTAGCACTTTAGGGTACCGCGCAGGCAGATCAGCTCATCGGTCGTCATCGGTAAAAGTTTCAGCGGTGCAGTGGTTGCGGCTCGCAGTAAAACTTCTGAATACGAGTGTTGTACGTCTTCACTGCTCAGCGGAATTAGGGTTACCAGATCGAGTAACCTAAGTTCCTGACAAAATCCCTGATAATTCAATAAATTCCCTGATATTTTCTTAAACGTATCATTGCGGTATAAAAAACCAGTAACGTAAATCTGGACGTAAGGAGCTCTGAACTGGGATTTATTATACTGCTTTTCTATAACGCAATTATATGATGTTGATTTGTTATGTACTTGCGATGAATAAATCGCAGCGTTTAATTAAAATTTAGAAATTTGTTTATATTACTGTTTAAGTCAATGCGGAGGCAGCGCAATTTTCAACAGTTTTTGTTACGATCAAAATGTAAGTTAATTTTAAGCATTTATTTATTTACCCTTTTAAAAATCCCTGAAAAATTATATTTTTTTCCTGTTTTCCTAACATAGGGCTAACTATGATATGTCAGGAAAATTTCTGTCATCTGGTAACCCTAACCGGAATCCACTCTGGTTCAGTTTTGGTCGAGTAATTGTGGACAACAGGACAGGTGGACATTGTGGACAGGTAGGTGGTAGAGCTGATGCCGGGCTCGACTGTGGAGGTACCACCATCTTACTCGCAAATCCTCCCGAAGTTATTCGGGGGAGAGTAAGAGAACAGCTCTCGGGCAAAACCAGGCGGCCCACCATTGCTTGGGACCGATGGATGGCGGTATATCCATCCCCAATTCCGGGCCTTATCTAAATCAGACTGGTGACGGGCAGCGGCGTTACTGGTGCAAGGGTTTCGGCACCGCGCTCACCAACCCGCCTGCCCAGCGTGTGTGAGTATGGGCATTTCTTCCAGGAGAACCGCCAAGAGTGGCGAAATCCTGGAAAGGCCTATGTCCAGCAGTGGACGAAACAGGCTGATGGATGGATGGAATTGTGGACAACAATGGAGTTAGATTTTACAGTACAAAAAACAATTTGTTCGTAATTAAACAAATCAATCAATATAAATCAATACTTATAATAAAACAATAGAAACCGCTGGTTACATTGAAGAAAAGTAATAGAAATAGAAAGGGGGTGACTAAAGAACAGCAATAGAACACAAATCAACGATTTTTGGAATTCTTTTCTATCTGTCTGTCCGTCTGTCTGTCTGTCTGTTTGTTCACGCACATCTCTAAAACTACTAAACGGATTTTCATGTAGTTTTCACAGCTGTACAGAGCTTAATTTGGAATAGAATAATAGCTTAACTTTATTAAAATTGGATCTCGGAAAAAAAGTAATCGTCATTTAATGATTTTTGGAATTTACTTTTCTACTAGTAGTAATTAGAAGTTATGGTACGGGATCTCCACAACTGATACAGAGTTCGAGTTAGGGCTTATTTGATTGGTCTTTATTACCACTTTGGTAAAACATGGAGACCAGGGTCTGATGACGGGACTGGAAGGTGGGGGGATCTCATCAACAGACAACAGCAGACCCTTCGAGTTTGGGCTCATTAGATTGGTCTTTATTAGCACTTTGGTAAAATATGGTGAACAGAGTCATATGATGGGACTGGAAGGTGGGTTCGGGATCTCCTCAACGGAGAACAGCAGACCCTTCAAGTTCGGTCTTATTTCGTTGGTATTTATTTGCACTTTGGTGCAACATGGTGACCAGGGTCTGATGATAGGACTGGAAGGTGGGTACGGGATCTCCTCAACGGAAAACAGCAGACCCTTCGAGTTTGGGCTTATTTGATTAGTATTATTTAGCACTTTGGTAAAACATGGTGACCAGGGTCTGCTGATGGGAAGTGGAAGGTGGGTACGGGATCTCCCGAACGGACAACAGCAGACCCTTCGAGTTTGGGCTTATTTCATTGGTGTTTATTAGCGCTTTGGTAAAACATGGTGACTGTTGCACATAATCGTTCAAAAATTCTATTCTTTTGTTTTTCTTATTTCCACGAAAATCTCTTCGACGCGGGCGGAGCTACCGGCAAAAGCTAGTAAACAATAAATAGAATCAACAATTTATTCTAACTTATTAAAGAACCGGTTCTATCCCGATCAGGGCAACAATAAATACAAATTCTTCCAACATTATATGAAATTCACATTATATCTCAAATTAATAAAATTCTCTTAATCCATAAACTTCTTGGTGAAATAGTCTAATCAACCACTATGTACGTGACTCACATTCGTTGAATAACTAAAAATAATTCGCTAAGTAAATCAGAATATTGTGTTCAGGATTAGAAATTTAGCACAAACTAGGCTTTGCCAGTGGTTCCGCCCACGTTTAGACAATCTTTGCCCCGTTTTCGGCTTGGGTGTTATTTTACGAACACCCATTATAACATATATGTTGACCAGGGTTCCAACGATAATAATTAAAAAATCCGCATTTAAATCCGTTGAGTGGTTCTCGAGTTAAAACAGAACATACAGATAGACAGACAGATAGAAAGAAATACAGACAGATAGACAAAAGTTCTAAAAATTATTGCTTTTTATCCATTTCATTTAAAATAAAAATATTCAATATACGTACAGACACGACTGTTTTATCTTTATTATTAGTATTGATATTAAAATTATACAAATACTAAAATCTGTGACATGGTTATACGTATATATACCGGGTGTAAATAGACTGCTACCATTAAATGAAACCACATATTCTACCGACCCTACTGAACTGAACCACTTTTCCTAAGAATCATACCCGCGGACTCCCTTAGTTTGGGAAATAATTGAGTTCCAAACAAAAATGCGTGTAACGTTTCACGGACGACGCTCTTTCTAAACTCGCCCGCATGTCGGTGCGTTAGGGTTCACGCATTTTTGTTTGGAACTCAATTATTTCCCAAACTAAGGGAGTCCGCGGGTATGATTCTTAGGAAAAGTGGTTCAGTAGGGTCGGTAGAATATGTGGTTTCATTTAATGGTAACAGTCTATTTACACCTGATATATAGGATAAGATCCCTTTGCCTTCCTACTTAGTGGAAGAGCAACCAAAAAAAAGTTTTTGCCGCTAGAGTCAGGTTAAAATATGCACTTCCAAAATCCGTTTTGGGGCCTCGTCTTTCAATAAAATATTTTACGGGTTTATTTTTTGCAAATAAACCATTTTCGAATCAATGTTTGAAAACACGTTTTCTTTTTGATTGAAAGTTCTTGTCACTTCAATAATATGTATACAGCTTGTTTTGGATAATGTATAGCACAAACATTTTCTTTCTAGTCATCTAGAGAGATAAGATAAGATAATGTTTATTTCTTGCAAACATAAAAAGAGAGAGTAAATTAATTTTTTTTTTTACTATTCGTTCAGGACTATATCAGCTTACTATATCATGTTTCTAGAAGCAAGTTAAAATTTCTGCGTGAGTTTGGCGCCTCTTAAGAGTGTTTGGCATACCCTAGGAATTTTTTTTTATTACCCGTCCAACACAAAAAGGCCAATGTCAAATACATTATTAGCTTTCGATAGAGGCCATTATTGGTTAGCTAATTGACCTATTTGTCTAGGACGCGTAATACTAATAATTACACGCGAAACAGCAGATCGGGGGTTTTTTAGCATATTTTGTAGGGAAAAAGATACTGGAATTTATGAAAAAAAATCAAGTTCATCTCTTAGACGCGTTCTTGAAACGAATGTTTAAAAATAAAAAAAGAGGGTGGAAAACATTTTTTTTTTGGACAAAAGTATAAATCATACTTATATTGTTTATAAGTAGATCCCCTAGAAAAAAGATCAATAAATCAAATATATTTTTTCCAATGTTAAGATAGTCCTACTTTCGTCAAAAGAACCCTCGAAAATCTGGCTTTTTTCATATTCTAGGGTCAGGTACAGCCTTAAGTCAGAAAGAATATTCATCGTTTCCCACGCCCGGTTTCTTTCCAAAATAGTATATGGGGCAAGATAACCATTCAGAAAAAAAACAACAAGTTGGAACCATGTATCAGGCAATTTATTATTAAAATTGCTAATAGTAATCTAATTACAACGACGATAATATAATCTGCGTAAACAGATATCATTTTAGAGGATCAAAACAATATCTAGATACTTTACTACATTGAAAAACTAATAAACTAAAACACCGGTATAATAATTAATGTAAAATTATAAATATATAATAACTATTATATATTTTTTTGGGGTTCAGTAGTCAACAAGGAACCCTTATACTTTCGCCATGTCCATCCGTCCGTCCGTCCGTCTGTCTGTCTCGGAGACCCTTAGTACTAGAAAGCTGTAATTTGGCATGGATATACATATTAATCCCGCCAACAAAGTGGAAAAAAAATTTTGAGAAAAAAATTACAATCCCCTACGAGTAAAGTGGGGATGAATATTTTTTTTGCGTCTATCTCATTGTGTGGGTGTCGTTGGAGGTCTTAAGAAAATATGGTGGGTGTGTGAAACTATTTTTCGAGTTAGGGATCTGCTTGTGAAATATTAAGCTTCAAATTGCAAATTTTTGTAAGAGTCAAGTGTCCTCGTACCTGCGAGCTAAACGGCTATTTTAGGATATGTGAAATTCACGACGGAGTAATATGTCACAGTTAAAACCCGTTTTTTGTTAGTTTTCCCTAGTTAACAATGGCATCTAGTAAAAACTAGTTTTAACTAGGGAAAACTAGTTCTAACGAAAAACGGGTTTTAACTGTGACATATTACTCCGTCGTGAATTTCACATATCCAAAAATAACCGTTTAGCTCGCAGGTATGCAGGACACTTGACTCTTACAAAAATTTGCAATTTGAAGCTTAATATTTCACAAACGGACCCCTAAATCGAAAAATAGTTTCACATATCCACCATATTTTTTAAAGACCTCCAACGACACCCCACACAATGAGATAGACGCAACCTGAAGCTGTTACACGGACGAAGACGTTCTCTCTAAACTCGCTCGTATGTCGGTGCGTAAGGGTTCACTCATTTCTGTTTGGAACTCAATTATTTCCTAAACTAAGGATTTCCGCGAGTATCATTCTTGGGAAAAGTGGTTCAATAGGGCCGGTAGAATATGTGGTTTTATTTAAATGGTAGCAGTCTATTTATACCCGGTATATAACGAAGTTAAAAAGGAAAACTATGACAGCTAAGTAGGCTTTCTAAGTTAACAACTAATAGTCAACCAATTTAATTTTGCAGTCTTGTTTCATGTATTTCACAAGTTTGTAACTTTTATCCAAATAATTTAAAACTTACTTGAATGCTACGGAACCCTCAGGCGCGAGTCCTACTCGCACTTGAACGGTTTTTTGAATGCTTTTCGATATTCATATTCGATTCGTAGTTACTCCCGTCTACATGGAACGACACTGCGATTAGCTCAACTTAGTTTTCAGCACGAACGATTCTGTGGATGTGATCTTTCAAGCGATGATACTATTTCCCCTGAGGGCCGTATAGAAGTTTCTATGATACCTACTTTTGTCGTTGGTGGCTGGACACAATTATACTAGTAAGTTTTCAAAATTGACAGAAGATATTATGTATCTAGATTGTTCTAAATTCATCGTTTGTAATTTAGTTTCGTCATTTGACTGTATATAAAAATGAACTGGTGTTTGATAAACCCCCTCTAGCCAGGTACAATTTAGTTTTTAGTTACTGGGCCCATTATATTGAATAGAATCTAAACCCTACTAGAGAAGGGTCTACAAAACAAGGAAACTTCTATACTAAATCTGGTTATATGGATAAACGATTCAAAAACTCACATTTCTATAGGAATGTTCACCTTCCTGTCGTTGACGCGACCTCGGCGCTCGATCAAGGTCGCGACTCAACCTTGGTTCAGAGGAAAGCACAGATACACGAATACACACAGGTACGCCTTAACAGTCCGAGCGTTGCGAAGGCTAGACGTTACGACGAAGAACGGTCCCCCCATGTCCGTAGCCACTCCATCAAAGGGTCTAGACTGAGTGATCCTATCAGCTGGCAGATCTCCCATCTGCGGCTGCATCAACGAGGCTCGCAGCCTGTAACAAGGAACACAGGAGAAGTGAACATTGCGAATTACCCGGCGAGCAGACAAATTCCAAAATTCTCGCTGTAAAATCGCCAATAACGCGTTGCATCCCGCGTGTGAGTTACGGACATGTCGGTCGGACGACAAAAGTTTTATCAAAGGACCCTCCTTGGGTAACAGCAAAGGATGGCGACTTCCGTATGGCAAGTCAGCTTTCCGAAGTCTGCCTCCAACACGCAGAAGTCCCTGTGAATATATAAAAGGATTCAATCTAGCGATCGCTCCCTTCAGCTTGGCACGCCCCTCGCGAAGGATCTGAAATTCAGATTTGAAGTGGTCCGCCTGCAAAACATTGACCCAGTGTAACAATGCATTCTGACGCTCCTCAGCACTCACCACCGGTGACAACTGTTTATTCTTTGGATTACGACAATTATTGATAAAACGTTTTACCCAACTGGTAACTGCCAACAATTTATCTAAACTACTATATCGTCCAGGTAGCCATTCAGGATCTAGTTTGGTCCCTACAACCAGAGCATGCACACGCAACCCGGGTAAAATCTGGGGTGTCCTGTCCAACTGCTGGACAGGCCAAGAAATCTCCGCTTCTTTAAGCCACTCCGGCCTCCACCATAGATGGTGCGACACCAACTCCGGTGCTGTGCAGCCCCTCGATGCGCAGTCTGCAGGATTACATTCACCTGGGACGTGCCTCCAATCAATGTGAATACATAATAATTCTGAATTTGTGAAACCCGGTTTCCTACAAAAATCTCTAAAGTATGTGGGGACGCACGTAGCCATGCTAGCGCAACCTGACTATCCGACCATGCATACACGTCTTGAAATTCAACAGTGGCAGTTAACTCGCTATGTAAATGGTTCAATAACCTTGCTAGAAGATGAGCTCCACTCAATTCTAATTTAGGAATTGCAAGAAGTATGGGAGCAACCTTGCTCTTTGCTAAAAGTAATACAACATCGACGTGACCCTGACAATCAATCGTTCGTATATATACAGCCCTGGGCACCAGAATCTAAAAGAGCTCTTACTCTAACTGAATCCCCCCGGGGGCCCCAACTACTAACTATTGCGGTGGGCAGCAGAACCGTCCTCGGTTTCACACTGGTAGAGGGGCAGACTAGTTATTGAGGGTCCGGCCTCTCCAATCCAGGGTGCATCCATTGCCCCATATATGGTGAGTGAGTACACCGAGATGGTGCGTAATCCGCTGCCCTACCATATCTAAAATAAGGCGGGTGATACTCTAACCGCGGATACTCGTGCATCGGCGGAGAGTATCGCTGTGGCTCCGCCCGGCTATACTGTCCTACAGTGGGCGCAGGCACTGGTTCGGTAAACTGGGGTCCACTCATATAACCTAGAGTGGGGCCCCCGCCCGATGAGCCCCCCCCCTCAGGGGGTCCTTACTCGGGCCCGCAGTATAGCTTTGTACCGCAGGCGCGCAATCCACACCATTATCAAACTGAGCACGACTCACGCGAGGGCTTTCTCCACTCTCCAACGGGTGCGCTCCTCGTCCTAGAGAGGGGCCACTCGACGGACGTGACTGATGGGTGGATGGTGACGCGGCTCCCCCGCCCGTAGCGTGACCGTATGCTCCAGACCAGTTCGCACAAATTAAATCATGATGCGGCCTGCCACATTCTCTACACATGCGCTGTCTGGAGCACTCGCGCGCTAAGTGGTCTTCCAAACAAAAATAACACAATCTATTATTTTTTACTAAGCGCCGTCTATCTACTACCGGTAATACCGCAAAATCATGATAACGCGTGTCCTGAGCGCCCACACTGGGGGCAATTTGGGCCTTCAGCAACAGCGGCCAGTGCAGCCAAACGTGCAGCAACGCGTCCCCGGAGCGGTTGCACTCCCTGTGGCCCCTCTTCGCCCCGATATACCGGCAGGTTCCCTAAAACTCCCAGTAGGTAGCACCACCTCCGATTTTGATGAAGATTCCATGGCCCTAGCCTCAAACTCTAAGAACTTCATTAGATCAGGGAAAGTGGGGAGCGACGTGTTCTCCCTTTCCGCGGTCTCACGTTCGAAACGCGAACGAGTATCAGACGGTAACTTACTTAAAATAATATGTACCAACAAGAACGACCACTCATCCACTGGCAAGTCTAACGCGTTACATGCTACTGTAACCGGGGTCAGTAACTGCGTTCTAATTTGAGCCTCATTACCTACCCTAGGCAAACTTAACAATTGGCTCGTATGAGCATCGGCCAACAGACGGACATTCTGATATCTATTATTTAGTAGTTCCCACGCTATACTGTAGTGGTCGTCCTCTACTCTTAAATGTTGCACTATGCTCCTTGCCTCACCCTCTAAAGTGGACATCAAGTATGCCATCTTCTGTGCATTTGTCAAATCCTGCCTACTGTCAACCAAGGAGGTGAACATATTTTTATAGGCCACCCATAGCTCCATGGTACCATCAAAGTGTCCTAACTCCAGAGTGGAGAGCCTACTGTGCAGCGATGGACCGTGCGCTGCACGACCTACATCAGGCGTGCTCGAAACACCTGACTGTTGCTTTTTAATCAGGCAGGCGACCTGTGTGACTTCATTATAAATACCCATAATTTGACCCATGTCATTATTAATGGAGGACATCCTGATCTCCATCCAGGAGATCCGCGACCGCCGTTTCCACAGCCTCGAAGCGATCCGACATCTGCTCGTATCGCTCGACAATCGCCTCGTCTCAGTCCATCCAAACAGCATTCCCTGAACGCCAACAAACCACCGCAGTTGACTCGCCAAAGTTTTCCTCGAAGTTTGCTTCGCCATTGCGTTAGACCGGGAAATCAAAGAAAATACCAACAATTAAAAACCGAACTAACACTGGCACGAATAACAGGCGTCCCGTAAACAATACTATTGTGGACTTAAATGTACTAGACTCTAGTCAGTATGTTAACTTCAATATATCAATACATAATACAACCCTGTTGTGAATTATGTAAGTTCAACAAAAATCTAATTTTTATCACTTAAATGTTTTCAAATAAACACAATATCAAACTGTATGAACAGACAGACAGACCTTTTTTTGTTGCTATATTATATAATTCATACAACATAAGCCAGTTACTTACATTTATGTTACACTTTTGACACACAACTATGTCCAAGCTTTAAGCGAAGGCTTTGACAAGTTAACCTAGAAAATAAACAATATAAAACAAACAGGTTAGCACAAACTAACAGTATTTTAAAGTACTTGGCTCCTGAATGTATGTACTCACTTTATACACTTGTAAAAGACCAAACAAACTCCAAAACAAACAAAATTTAACAATTCAAAGTTATAAAAATACTCACATACTCACATATGAAAAAGCAAACTTATTTCAAGGTGGGTATTTGTTACTATTTGTTATGTAGAGTTGATGCTCGTGATTGTTGGCACTTGGTGCCAACATTTGGACAAACACTTAAAATAATAACACATAATAGGCATAACATAATCAAAAATAAATTCCATGTTTCCGTCGAAAGTTTCCCGTGATTTACGCAAGAATTTTCTCACTCCTTGTAATTTTCTCTGCTCGAAGAGATTTTAATGGTTCTTTCACCATACTGGACAATTAATAAATGTACATAACTATTGTACAACTTTTTTTTCCTTCCGCGTCGTCGTCGTGTGAAAGCTATTATTTTCTCCTATTTTGCGCTATCTGGGAACGCAGCGATCGTCATAGCAGCCACTTTGCATTGCAATACGTGCTGATATGAATGCTATTTCAATGTAATTTCCGTCGATTTTTGTACTGAGATAAATTCGTAGAGTCGCTAATTTAGCGTAGGCATGCGCCTTAATGGTGTCAAAAATTACCTGCTAGTCTAGCATAGCAAACCATATCGAGCTCGATAGCGCTTGATACAGTGCTGTGTCTCACTCTGTTGATCTACTTAGAGAGGGACAGACAGTGTATATCGAGCTGTCAAAGCTCGATATGGTCTACTATGTCTACCCTAGAATGATGTTTTCTAAGTAGGGCTCGCTCCCGATATGAAAAGAAGTCTTTAGAACGTAACTGCTGCTATATATCTATGTATATATAGGTATATACATATATCTATACTAATAATAAAATAGTAAAAATTTCGTCTGTACAATATTTTAGTGAAATATCAAATGAAATAGGTTCTTGGTATTGTACACAGGCCAAAACTAAAAAAAAATTGAATGTTTGTATTTCTATCTATC
Source organism: Ypsolopha scabrella (assembly GCA_910592155.1). Classification (NCBI taxonomy): domain Eukaryota; kingdom Metazoa; phylum Arthropoda; class Insecta; order Lepidoptera; family Ypsolophidae; genus Ypsolopha; species Ypsolopha scabrella. The sequence goes on from OU342967.1 coordinate 20,599,159, forward strand.
TGTATGTTCCATTTTAACTCGAGAACCACTCAACGGATATCGATTCGGTTTTTTTAATATCATCGTAATGACCCTGCCCTCTTATTGTCTTACTTCAATATCTATCGCTATAGCCACCAAAGGTGTCGTAATTGGCTAAACATGATGTGTGCTGTCATTACTAGCCAATCACGATGTGTTTGAAGATGATTGCGATGGATGTTAAAGTTAGACAATAAGGCCCCTGGTCAACATATAGGTAGGCTATAAGGGTGTTAATAAAATAACGCTCAAGCTGAAAACGGGGCAGAGATCGAATAAACACGGGCGGAGCGGTAGGAAAAGGCTAGTAGATACATAAAAACGCCATCTATTATTCTCAGAAAATGATTAAATAACTGAAAAAATAGAATTCGGAATCAAGCATCTAGTTAAAGAGAAAGAAAATTTTATTTTGGCGCCAGTCCAACTGTGCTGCCATTTGCAATTGGAAATAATTATTTGAGAAGCCAGAATTATATTGGATTGGTTGGTAATTCAACATAAATGGATTCAAAAAGTTTTTCATGTTTCGAAAAGCTTAGAAACATACTCGTCTTGTTAGAGATGTTTAAACTTCGTTTTAAAGTTATCCCAGGGAGAAAGGACAAAAATAAGGGACTTCAAAGAATTTTAGGAAATTACCCTTTATAGATTTTATATCTGCATGCTAAATCAAAGTTTATAAATAACTAGCCTTTGTATGCGTCTCCACCCGCGTTTATTCAATCTTTGCTCCGTTTTCGGCTTGGGCGTTATTTTATAAACACTCATATGTGTTAACCAGGGTCACTACGCTGAAAAAAAAACCGCATCCAAATCCGTTTAGTGCTAAAACGGAACATACAGACAGACAGACAGACAAAAATTCAAAAAATTGTGGTTTTGGCCTTTGTCGGGCCGAAACCACAATTTTTTGAATTTTATAATTCATCATTGAAAATTTCGCGTAAATATAGACCCGACTTTTACTATTTATTATTAGTAGAGATAGATATAGATTCAGTACAATTTTTGTTATAGCAGTCAAAAAATTTAAAATCCCCTCCGATCTTCCCTGAATAATCGCCGGTTTAATTCCATCAGAGCGACGCCGTGGCTTTGATATAACGTTCAAGTAAACAAGGAGGACAGTCCCCCCACCTCCCCCCTCTCCAGATTAATTGTCCACATGCCTCAACGTCATCCATCGGGAGGACGGACGCTAAAAATCCGTGTGCATTAATTCAATCCGGTTATCTGGTGACTTTCTCTTTTTGTAAAGGCTGCGAAGCTAATGTAGGGTACTTAAAATGCGATAACAGTGAAGCAAAGTAAGGGCTAGGAACTTCCAAGTACTTCCAACATTAATACATTGATCGCCAAATATTTTGGTGACCACGATGGATTACTGCAATGCCTGCACATAGAATAGTAGTTTATGCTACACGTGCGGTAAGGAGGCATTTAACTTACGAGGACGTTCGCTCGTATTTTAAACGTTACGAGTAAGTTATTCCCCTTACCCACGTGTATCACACTATGTTTTTCAATGCATAGTGTGAGTAAATAAAAGAAACAAACAATAAATACTCTAAATAAACTTTAGACGGGCATTCTTTTTCTCTGCACGCAATTTGCCAACATGATGCAAATAAACTGCGATTGCAACTAAGCACTGCGTTTGGAGCCTGCTTTTAGTTTGATCGTCGGGTGACACCCACCTCACAGGCCTTGATACTGTCCTGCTGTCAGTGGTAGGCGGATGCCATCCAACGATCAAACTGAACGCAGTTTATTTCCGTCAAGTCTTTCTATGGTACATAAGGAAAGAATACCAAATTTTTTTATAAATTAAAATTGGGCACTGGTGTGGTAAAAATTACTTCAAAAGTTTTGATGCATATAAAATGGGTCTTTACGAGCACTTGCATTGAAAAATAAATATAGGTAAAATGTGACATTATAGAAAAAAAAAATCCCACGTAAATTCAGCCTTTTTCCAACTATGCCGTACGTCGTGGAGGAGAGAAGAAAAAAATGTAAATGTATGTAAAAGTTTATGTCTCTACATTGAAATAAACTACTGTGGGTGGGCCATATCTGTCGCCGATGTGATGGCCGTTCGGACCAGAAGGCGTTAGAATGAAGAACACGTACAGCAAAGCGTAGCGTAGGCCGACCTTGTGCCCGTTGGAACGACGATCTGTAGGACGTAGCGGGTGGCGGTTGGGTGAGGAGGACGGAAGACCGCCAAGAGTGGTGTAATATTGGAAAGACCTATGTCCAGCAGTGGACCACGACAAGCTGATGAATGCATGGATGGATATTAATAAATAAAAAATAAAATAATATAATTTTGTTAAATTTTACATGTAATGTTAACGAATATAACTTATTGATTTTTTTGTCTCTCTGTCGGTCTGTCTGTATGCTTCGTTTAAAATCGAGAACCACTCAACAGATTTGGATGTAGTTATCTTTATTAACATTGTAGTCACCGTGGTCAAGGCGAGAACTGTCAATACTATGAAACTATCAAATACTATTTATCTTAAAGTGCGAGTGAAGCAATGGGGCCTCGCATCATGTATTATTAAACTGATTTAAACTTATAACATAATCCAAAATTCTAATTTTATGACATAATCAAACCGAGTATTAATTTTGTATCTAATGTCTGATTAAAATTAAAAGCCAAAAAATACTATTTATTTTGTAACAGTAACAAGTACTGAAACCCTGACGGCCGCGGTAGGTACACGCGTATATAGAGTCGCAACGTATTTGGAAAACTTTGCCCTCACAGCGCCATAAAACTTGCTGAAAATCTGGAGTAAACGGCCGTTCCAAACTTTTTAATAGACCATCAATGTAGTCGCCCATAGCATTAAGCGACTTAGCGATTATTGAAAATACTATTTATTTTGTAACAGTAACAAGTACTGAAACCCTGACGGCCGCGGTAGGTACACGCGTATATAGAGTCGCAACGTATTTGGAAAACTTTGCCCTCTCAGCGCCATAAAACTTGCTGAAAATCTGGAGTAAACGGCCGTTCCAAACTTTTTAATAGACCATCAATGTAGTCGCCCATAGCATTAAGCTACTTAGCGATTATTGAAAATACTATTTATTTTGTAACAGTAACAAGTACTGAAACCCTGACGGCCGCGGTAGGTACATGCGTATATAGAGTCGCAACGTATTTGGAAAACTTTGCCCTCTCAGCGCCATAAAACTTGCTGAAAATCTGGAGTAAACGGCCGTTCCAAACTTTTTAATAGACCATCAATGTAGTCGCCCATAGCATTAAGCGACTTAGCGATTATTGAAAATACTATCTATTTTGTAACAGTAACAAGTACTGAAACCCTGACGGCCGCGGTAGGTACACGGTACACGCGTATATAGAGTCGCAACGTATTTGGAAAACTTTGCCCTCTCAGCGCCATAAAACTTGCTGAAAATCTGGAGTAAACGGCCGTTCCAAACTTTTTAATAGACCATCAATGTAGTCGCCCATAGCATTAAGCGACTTAGCGATTATTGAAAATATCGTTCGCGCTGTTTTAGCGCTGTTTCAGTCAGGCAGTTCCGAAAGTTTTCCTTGAAAGTCGTAAAGAAGGTATTTGACAATATTAGCTGCCGAGCTACCCAATTTTCTCTTCGTATTTTCGTTGTTATGGAACGCCTTTAAACATTTTTCATTAATTTTTATCTACATGTTTTTTCCAATTTCAATGTAAAAGGCAATTTCAAAATATGCACGCATTTCCGCAAAACGTTTTCGTGAACGTTATTAGTATCGAACGTTAGATATTCATTGAACATTATTCGATTTTCAGCGAATCGGTTCCATTCGATTTGCACTCGTTGCGGGCCATGCATAACGAAATTGTCATAAGCGGCTTATAGTGGCCTCCAATCTATCTACGACATGAAGAAGTGGATATTTATTGCTCGTCTTATGGCATGGAGTTAAGTATAATGTTTATTTAACGTGTTTGTATTTATTTATCAACTTGTTGTATTTATTGCATTACATTTATTGTTTTTAGGGTTCCGTACCCAAAGGGTAACCAACGGGACCCTATTACTAAGACTCCGCTGTCCGTCTGTCTGTCCGTCTGTCACCAGGCTGTATCTCATGAACCGTAAAGTTAGATAGCTTAAATTTTCACAGATGATGTATTTCTGTTGCCGCTGTAACAAAAAATACTTAAAAAACAGAATAAAATAAATATTGAATTCAATACAACAAACGTGATTTTTTTGCTCGTTTTTGCTCGATGTTGATAACGGCAACATGTGGACGCTTGAAATATTCACAGAAAATTAAGTTATATATACACTTAAAAAAAATGAAATTAAAATAAAATTAATATTTAAGGGGGGCAAAAGACATGATTTTTTTGCCGTTTTTATAGATAATGGGTAGGGAACCCTTCGTGCGGTAGTCCGACTCGCACTTGGCCGGTTTTTTCCTATTATTTTTATTAAATTCAAGTAAGTCCAGCTTCATGATTTTTTATCCGCTCCCACGCGCAGCCATTAAAATTAATGGCCACTACTGTGCGTCGGAACACTTATCTTAATTGCCGCGTGGCGGGCGCGCCACTTAATATCTACACTCATGGTGTTTTATCCTATGAAACCATAATAAACTTACTACAGACTTGTGGTGTCAATGGATTGATGTTGTAGATTATTTATATTAACTTGAGAAATATGACCCCTTTGTTTATTTAATATGCCCACTTAGGATTGAAATACGTATGGTAAAATAATGGTACAATATTTTCAAAGATGGCTTTTAAATATTTTCCAATAGCATGCAAGAATTATTCCTTATCTTTGGATTCCAACCATGAAATAAAAAATCCGTTTTGAATTTGTTAGAAAAACTTACCATTGTACCAAAAAGGTAGCAAAAAATATTAGCCAAAAGTATCGAATTTTAGCATTTATTCTGGTTTTAGATGCTTTGTTTATTTTCACCAAACAAGGCACATAGCAACAATAATTCACGAATCTACAAAATGTTTTTTTTGTACTTCATCAATACATTTAATATAACAATAAAGTTATGACGACGCAATTGAGCGCGCACGCGCCGCAAAGCCACTTTCGTGGCTCTTGCGCATTCAAGGCTTTTTTTAAAAGTCACTTTTAAGCTCATGCGCTCAAGCTCATTTGTATTCATATTATTTTTAGTAAAATTGTTTTTATTCTGACTTGTAATACGTGTATATACTCGTAAAAAGTGCGTATATTACATAAATAACTACAAAATATATCTATTTCTATGACCGTACACAATAGAATAATATTATAAGATGTCTATGCCGTACACGTACTCTGAATGGATTTATCGTATATTTGTAGGCAAATTAAATTCCTTAATGCGAAAAATAAAATTATATTTATGAAATATTATGTCCCAGGTGACCTAAAATTCTTGTAAAGAAAGGAAGGCGCGGTCCTGGATTCAGTGATCCATCACAGAACGGGAAACAGGTCAGAGGTATAACAGCGCCGTTCGTTTGAAAAGCGTACCTATCAAAGTAAAGAATATGTGGATATTCCTATAAATAGAACGAGAGCTTTACGTCGATTCTAAAAAGTTGATGCTCGAACATATTACACAAATAAGTTTTCTCTCAGGTGTGGCAGCGAGATTTACATATATAGGTAGCTTTTACAAAATGTTTATGATTTGTGTAGTAAACGAGGTAGTAAAATATCACAATTGAACCAAAGTAAACCTGTAATTAAACTTTGTGCACCCTAGAACTGCGTTATTTCTTTTAAGGATTCTATTGTTGGTCAGGTTCATTTGCATATAAAGTGTTCTCTTCAGGCTTGCACAAGTGGCTAATTACACCCGGCTGGCTACGATACTCAAAAATTCGTAGCAAACAAGCCTGGGGAGTGTAGGTGTAGGCACTCATATAAAATGTAAATATGCGTCCAAACCACCCGCCGCCGCGCCGTCGAGGCCGGGAAAGAATAATTCATATCGCGGCTGGGCGCGGGCTGAGCCGCTCTGTGCGGGTGGAGGGGACATCTATTTTGCATGCTTATTTTGGTGGAATCCCCGCGTATCCAGCTCTCATGTAATTAAGAGATTAAAAGATCAGCGGCCGGCGCCGGAGAGCTCAGCGAGATTTTTATGAAAACATTTTTCATTCAGCGCATGCAATATTCAATGTTCTCTGTTTAATTTTCAGTGCAGAGGTGCTTGCTGGCTTTATTTGAGCTTACGCTTTATTGCGAGATATAAAGTTTCCAGCCTACGTTTCAAAATGAATTTCCTTACATTAACTCTGTAGCGGTTCTTTAGATACCTTTGTTCTTGGAGAAACCAGTTTTGTGGAAAGTACGAAGATTAGTTGAGCTGCGGTGAGTGGTGAAGTGTAATGCTTTAGCTCAACTCGCAAAACTCAAGTCGTATGAAAGTCAAGAGCACGTTGCTACTTCAGATATATAGTTATAAAAAGGTTCTCTAAACAGTTAAGTGAATTCTCTAAGAATATATTCTTACTCTGCTTTTAGATGCTATAAATATCGTAAGATCATCGTATGAAAAGTCAACACTCTTTGGTGCTATAATTGAAATCTCTGTGCCGTTCACACGAGTTATTGACAACTATTCGGCTGCAATGCCTCCGATACGGCTCTTTGATTGTGTGATTACAATCAGATAGCACTCATAGAACATTTTATTCGTGAGCCTGCTTCATGAAGTTCAGTTACACTGAATCAACTAAAATAAAAGTAAGTACTTTATGTTATCCATACAATTCAATGCCATTTTAGGGACTAATGAAAATAAATAATGAGCTTTCAAAGTTAGTTTGCTGCCGCGTTGTTCATAGACATGCGGAATTGAATTTTTTGAAGTAACTCTATTGACTTTTGGTCGCGTCGATAAGTTTAAGCGAGATGTTTACGTAATCAAAAAGTGATAAATGCCAATAAATCGAGCAAGATTCTTTTACACGACTAGTTTGCATATTATGATCTTTCTTTCGATTGTTTTTCGACCAAGTAGTCCTAAAAGTGGTCGCTTATAGGATCTTTTTGCTAGAGGGGAAGTTACGAGGTCTAGTTAAAAGTGTGAGTTGCAATAAAGCACTCACCACAATTTGTGTGTAATGATAAACTAAGGTTAGTTTCGTATGTACCTTGTGAAAAATGTGAAACATCTACGAGAATCTAAGCTTGGATTACATTCCGTGTAAGTATATTTTCTCAACGGAAGATTCTATAATAGCTTTAAACATGTATACATTGTATACCTATTGTACATATGTATTATTTTGTGTTGCGTGATAGGAATGAGATTTTATTAATTACTAGCCTTTGCCCGCGGCCCCATCCGCGTTTTTTCAAACTCTGCCCCTTTTTCGGCTTAGGTTTTATTTTATGAACACCCCTTTAGCCTTTATTTGGCCAGGATCACTACAATGATAATAAAAAAAACCGGATCCAAATCCGTTGAGTGGTTCTCGAGTTAAAACGGAACATTCATACAAACAGATAGACGGACAGACACAAAAATTATTAAAACTGTGGTTTCGGCCTCCCAATAACCCATTCCATTTAAAATTTCGCGAAAAAGTTCAATTAATACAAACACGACTTTACCACTTTTTTATTAGTACTGTCCAAGGTGACTACGGTGATAATAAAGAAAACCTCATCCAAATCCGTTGAGTGATTCTCGAGTTAAAACGAAAAATGCATATCTACAGACAGGCAAATATTCAAAAAACTGTGGTTTTTGCTTCAGTGTAACATACATATTCCATTCAAAATTTCAAAAATATATATTCTATGTACAGACACAACTTTCCTACTATGTACTTTATTATTAATATAACAAGTATTTGACTTTGAATTTTGGTTTTCATGAAAATTATTTTTTATGTGACCGCCTCTGTAGCTTATCATATCAGATTAAAACAGTGAACGACTAGATTAAAATGATAAAGTTTATCTCGTATGGGAAAAATCATTACTTAAACCTGGCTGTAATAACTTTTTCAAGCTAAATATTAGCAAGAGGTGTGTCAGGATCGTTGTATTAAAATTAGATATAGCCTATGTTACTCAGCAGTAGTGTAGCATTTTACATAGATAGCATTTTGAGAGCATTTTGAGAAAGAATTTTTAGAATCGGTTCAGTAGTTCCAAAGATTACCTCAAACATACAAACAAATCATATGAATATAAGTATTTATAGTGTAGACGTAGATAGATAGTGTAGAGGTGTGGATGTAGATTAAACAGGTCATACGCAAAAGCGAATATTATTTTATCATATTTTTTTAATGAAAGAACGAGGTCAAATTTTAGAAAGCAGTAAAGGTACAAAATTCTCTTATGTTATGTATGTATGACCTAATGAAATTTTAATAAGTTTGTAAACAAGATGTGATAGACAGAAAAATACCATTCTTATAAAAAACTGCTTGGAAATTTGAAGAAGTACCCTGTCTGTCGGAAAATGGCGTTCTGGTTTTTATTATAGTCTACATCATTTCCAGCCGGATTGCAATCTTGTCACTTCAGTAACTATAATAAAAAGTTTCAGGAAACCTCTCAATCAAAAAGAAGGGAAGTTGCACGCTTGAAAGTTCACTTTTTATTCATCAAAGGCTTTCTGCACCGTTCCGAAGCTAACAGCAGTGACGCAGAAAGCAGCAGCAGTACAAAGGTTCTTGAACACAGCTAATTAGTAGTGCAACGCTGGGAATGCAAAACAAGGTTGCCATGGCAGGTTAGAGAAAAACCCTGCTGAATAATGAAACAACATGGGAACGAAGGGATCGTAATGCTTGATATCGTTTATTTGATTGTCACTTGGAAATAAGATACAGTTCATGAGAACCAAAAGTCAAAGTGACTGCCTAGAACTAATCAACACGGGCAAAGCCGCGGGCAAAAGCTAGTATTCTTATATTGTTTTTATCATATCAATACTACTGTAGTAAGAAAAACATTTTTTGATAATTGGACATTTTTAAAATACAGTTTTATTTATTCTCTCAACAAAATTAAGTAACATTTATCTTTCTTTGTTTGATAAACACTTGTACTTGTCCACTTATTTATATTAATTTCCCTTACCGGTTTCGCTGTTAATGCATCATAATGCTTTAACAGCGAAACCGGTAAGGGAAATTAATATAAATAAATGGACAAGTACAAGTGTTTATCAAACAAAAAATGTTTCAAAAGTTCCACCAAGTGCCAACAATCACGAGCATCAACTCCATTTATCTTTCTATTAACACATTGAAAATAAAGTGGTAGTCATAAATATTTATTTTATTTATTTAAGGAAAACAAACAGCTATTCTATAATACTCTATTAACGATACAAAAAAAAGTAACAATAGCCTTAACAAGTTTTCGCCTATACGTGAACATAATAATCAAAACAGTGTTGGATAGAAGAAGGTGGTAAATACAGATAATTTGCAAAATTACACAATGCGAACAAGTCAGAAGTAACCAATCCTGACAGCTTAAGTAAACAATAAAGTATGTAGGCATTTTTTACAATTAATATGGTTAATTGTATTAATTAATAATAAATTAATGTGGTTAGATATACTAACAAAAAGTACAAAAGATAGACATATAAAAATAAATATATATATTATGTAAATTACTTATTTGTTGTGTACCCTGTTAAAATGCTGGACCGTCATCAGTTGTCGCACCTTGGAGCAGCTAGAATTGAACAGATCGTACGCCACTACAATTCACTACATCCTCCATCCATCCTATTTCAAACTAGGCAAAGGTTCTAACCACTGGATTTCAAGGGGCAAAGTGCAAGGTGCAAAGAGAAGGAAAAATGCACGGTTAGCGGTTAATTTTTTATTAATCTAAGCCCTTGTCGACAAGCAGCGATTTAAACGCGCCAGAGGCACTCGAACGTATAGGCACCGATACTTTGTGTCCACATACTACGTTTGTAACTCGCGAGTTGGTTCGCGCGTATTATGTGGACGCAATGTATTGGAGCCTAGTACTTTGACTACGCGCGGGTGCTTACACGCGAGGCCTCGCGTGCCTAAAACGCTGCATCTGGAAAAGGCGAAAGGCTTTCTGCACCGTTCCGAAAGCTAAGAGCAGGGATGCAGAAAGTTGCCGAAGCACAAAGTTTCTTCAACACAGCTAATTAGTAGTGCAACTCTGGCAATGCAAGAGATGATTACCATGTCAGCAATATATAATATCGGAAGGAAGCGTTATTGTTGTACCAAGGGTTTATAGTATCAATATTGGTAAAAAAAAAAAAAAAAGAAAAGTTTTGCGTGAACTCAGACCTCGATGATTGAGAGTCTGGCATGAATTTTCACAGACATTATCGCCGCCTCAGATCTAAGGTGGCATAAATCGAAATTTTTAATAATTTAGTTTTACTCATAAAACGCACTAAAATAGTGGTCCGCATCGGTACTGCTCTCACACCCGTGTAAATGCGCATCTCCGATAGAGAAGCATGACTTTGTGTCTCTTTCACACTTGTGAATTTTCGCTTTTTGCTTAGAAATAAACTGATGCCAGTTAGAATAGCGCCTGCATTTGCAAAGTTGAGTCGCGCTTTTTATGTCCTATCTCGAAATGTGTCCTTTTATGACAAAAATTCTCCGTTTTTGTAGGAGCATTTTTAATAAAGAAATGAACTAATTGTAAAAGTGGCTTCTTATTACAAAAAACGCGTGTACTTTTAAGTATTTTTTATTTTATTAGTTCATTTTATTGTTAATTTTGTTTGATTTTTTGCTGAATTTACTTGATTTCTGCCTTACTTTGACTAATTGTATCAAATTAAAGTAGTATTAGATGGGACTTGATTTTTAGAATCTTTGTCATTTTACTTTATTAAACAATATCCAAGTACATTTATACAAAATTGTATCCAAAAAAAGATATACATTATAATTAGCAGAGCAGATTTTAGGCATGCGTTATAAATATTGGTAATACCATTTGATAGAAGACGAAGTGTCAGAGCTGTTGAATCATAAATTGCCGTTTCCCAAAAAACATAAATTTTGAGTTATGCCATCTTATTTCTGAGGCGGTGATATAATTATTACATTATACGTCTGTATGAATTTTCTAATCTGACGCTACTCTTCATTAAGAAAACTGAAAGATCAAACGTGTGGTGCAATCCCAAATAAATCGTAGGTTTATGGAAATTCCGTGAGAGCTGGCAACTCAGCCGTTCTGGGGAATGCAAAGTATTGCAAAGTCACCTTTTAGAGCGCAACCTGCACTTTGCTGTACATTTTTACGTTGTAACTCAAACGGAGTCGGCCGTTTTTCCCGCTTTTTGCGTAGTATATTTACGTGTTACTTTGACAATCACAGCTCGATATTTTCATGCGTAGGATTTTGCGTCTTTTTTGCTGTTATTGGATAGGTTGTAATAAGAAAATTAAGTTTAATAAATTACTCTGGAAAGCAGCAACGGTTATGGAAAAAAAAACTTGTATATTAGACATATTTAACTCTGGAGTAGTCAGAGGCGTAACTAAGGTATATTTTTTTGCGCAAAGGAAGAAACTGACATTTAACATCTATTGAGGAATTACTAATAAAATAATTATCGACTAGCCAATTCTACTCTACCATTGATGGTACTAGTGGGACAAATCAGTGCCATTTGTACCATTGATGGTACTAGTGGGACAAATCAGTGATGGTACTGTTCAATGGTACGAGTGTTTCGGAGGCTTTTTTTCAAAGACCATGTAAATGTGTGTTACTTTACATTTTATGCTTCAATAGAGCGTGATAAATAGATGCAGCTATTCAACATTTTCCTTTTCGATTACCGAGTTATTTGAGATTTTAAGATTTAGAAGAGTGATTTAAATCTTCTGAACAAAGATTTATAAATCATTTTTCCTTCAAAAGATTAATCTGCACATCTCTATCGTAGATTTAAAGAGACCCATAAAAGTGTACGTGTATAATACAGCATCATAGTAAAACAAGGCTTCACCCCGTTTTATACATAAAGAATAGAGCGAAAAAGCATTTTACACTGCATCAGCAAAATCGAAACTTTTTCAGCACTCGTGTAATAAATTAAACGCTCTCTGCGAAATGTGCATAATCTTTGGATATGGACGGTTTTAATTTAATTTATAGTGGAAGCGCATTGATTTTATGTTCAAATATACATTTTATAATGTTTTATAAAAATAATAGCTTTTGCCCGCGGTTTCACCCGCGTTGAATTAGTTTTTGTGTACTTCTATAAAGTCAGTCAATATTATTCGGACTGTTACCTACCGTAAACACAGCTGGTGAAATGTGTGTGTTATGCGCCTCCCTTTCCCATTTTGTGTGTCTCTTTTATACTTTTTCTATGGGAACAAAGGGCAAAAGTAGTGTTTGTCCTATTCAAAGTCTAGAACTACATTTATGCAAAATTTCAGCCTTATCGGTTTCGTAAGCATGGCGTGAAAGGAGGACACATCACTTTTCTATAGAAATTTAAAAGCTCAATCTCATCCCATGGGAACTGATTTATGGGATAAAAATTAGCTTATGTCTTATTCCAGGTCTAGAACTACATTCATGTAAAATTTTAGCCCAGTCGGTTCAGTAGTTACGGCGTGAAAGAGCAACAAACATCCATCCATCCATCCACCCATACATACATCCAAACTTTCGCGTTTATAATATTAGTGGGAAGTGGGATTAATTGGACGGGAATTTTATTCGATGAAGAGCTTTGGTTGCTTTTTAAAGTTCCATACCTATGGGTGCCAAACGAGACCCGATTACTAAGCCTCGAGTGTCTGTTCGCCTGTCCGCCTGTCACAGGGGTCTATAACTTCAGCCATATTAGGTAGCCAGTTGTAATTTTCACAAAAAAATTAAGAAACCCATACATAAATTACGTTTTTGTCTGAGCATTAATACATACAAGTTTCAAATTTTGGTCAGACAGATTGTAGCACATACTCTATTATTGTAAAACAAGAAATAATAAAAAATTGGGTTCCATACTCATAGGATGCCAAATTGTTTGCTACCTTTTTTTGACGCCTTGTTATGCATCTACCTATATTGTTATTTACCGTACCAATTTATTAGTATTTCGTTTAATGAGTAAAAAATTGTTTGTTATTAATTTGAAATTAATAGTTTATTTCTTTACGTATATATACTATAGAAAAGTAAGTAATAATTATTTATTATGTAAGGAATAATCCTAAATTAAATATTACTTTTACAGGTTTCTAGTTTTTTTATTATGATGAGTTCATAGTTTCTACTCATTGGTTTATTTGTTCCCAAATGTATCCCATCCCAGAATATTTCACACAAAAGATTCTATTTTCGATCCATTACTTCATATCGACACCACTTGCTCGTTGTAAAGGTTTCTAAACCCTACCAATACTTATTACAATATTTTATATGAAAAATCTCATCACAAAAATACGCATTGTTATGCTCATCTAAATCGTTTTTTCTTTAAGGTTAAACAAAAACTTTTGCGATGCTACGCCTATACTTCAAGCACTTCAATATGAACTAACGGGAAAAGTTTCGTACTCTCATTGCAATTAGTGCGAAAAGTGTTGACATATTTTTTACGAACCGCTAAATCGCAAAGAATAGTAGGCGAATAGTTATTTGTACAACAAGAGAGCAAAGGTAGTTTTTGTTGCGAGTGCCGAGCTTACACTTAGGTACACCTGCGAAAAATAACATGAAATAATAAAATAAAAAGCAATTTGTTGCAAATCAAAACAGATACAAGTAGACAGAAGAAACGCAGTTTGGTTGGCGCCAATCTGTACTACAAAGACCAATGTCTCCTTCTAAAATCTTTTTAATAATAATTTCTAAGATAGTTAAAATAGAATATAAACTATGACGTCTAAAATTGTTTTGAATTATTAAAACATCTTTTACAATTTAAAATATACAATATATTTAATAATTCTACTAATCCTATCCTACTAATATTATAAATGCGAAAGTTTGTGCGTGTTGTGGGTGTGTGTATGTTTGTTACTCTTTCACGCTGAAACGGCTGAACGGATTTGGATGAAATTTAGAATGAATATAGCTTATACTCTAACTTAACACATAGAATACTTTTTATTCCGGAAAAAGGCATGGTTCCTGTAGGATAGATCAATATCATTGAAAAATCAGGTGTCTAATTAGCGCGGTCAAATCGTGGTGAAATAAGATAAGGCTTTGTTATTTCATACATCAGGTGAATAATTAGCGCGGTCCTTAATCGTTTGTGGTGATGAAATAAGACAAGGCTATGTTACCTCATCACACTTCACACTAATATTATAAATGCGAAAGTTTGTGTGTGTGTGCGTATATGTTTGTTACTTTTCACGCTGAAACGGCTGGACGGATTTGGATGATATTTTGAATGGATATAGCTTATATACCAACTAATATATAGGTTACTTTTTATCCCGGAAAAAAGCATGTCGTTAAACCGAATAACACGCGGGCGGAGCCGCGGGCAAAAGCTAGTAAAATATAAAAGTTTGAAAATACTCATCTTAAACAGTTTTTAGTCCGGTAAACCAAAGAGATTTTTAGAGTATCTGGTAAAACAAAGGTTTACATGCTTACTAAATGATTTGGCCGGCCAACCCTAAATGGCGTCAGTAGGAAAAACAAAAAGCACGAGTGCGAAATATGTCATTTTACGCACGCTAAACAGGCACGTAATCTATCATATTTTGAGCAGGTGTATTAAAATAATACATTTTGATGCAAGTGCGAAAAGGTTGAAAAATTTTCGCACGTGTATCAAACGATGTTTTAATACACCTGCGAAAAATTACATGAAATAATAAAATAAAAGCAATTTGTTGCAAATCAAAACAGATTCAAGTCGACAGAAGAAACGCAGTCAGGGAGTGTATTTTTGAATCATTCGAATTTCAATTCGCATACGAATCCGCATGATTCGCATAAACTTAAAATCAGTATTTTTGAAAGTTCATTCCGTAAATTCTGCAACGAGTGGTCTGACCCACTCGTTTTCTGATTTCTACTAGTAGAATCTACGCAAGAATGATACATGATTGACATTGAATTGACAAGTTAAAATGTTTTGATGCATATTTACATAATATATATATATAATATTCATATTTATTTTTTATTTTGTGTTTTATAAGTTCTATTGTAAAAATCCTTTTGAATGCTTGCTGCCAACCTATTTCGTGTATTCTTTCACCACAGTATTGGTTGGCTGGAAAAAACCTCTTGAAGAGGCAAGCTCGCCTTTGAGCATATTTTTCTTTTTGTAATCTTAGTTTAAGTTTCTATGTGTGTACAATAAAGGATATAATAATAATAATGATAGTAATAATAATAACCTAAAATAGAAGTAAAAACAGACAACAGAAACGAAAACAATCAAAAGGAAAGGAAACAACAACGTGAGAACGAAAACGTCGATGAGAGACTGACATTATAACTTTTAAATTTACATTCATTACCGGTATTTAAAATCGACGAAATATTGCTTTCCAGTTCTTATTTATTCTGCGTAAAACGAAAACCGTTTCATTGATTTCTACTGATTCAAAAATACGTAAAATCTTGACCAATTGAATTGAATTTTGCACGTGAATTGTTTTCGAGCGTGAATATAATGATCCATGGCAAGTGATTCAAAAATACAGCTCCTGGTTGGCGCCAATCTGTACTACAAAGACCAATATCTCTTTCTAAAATCTTTTTATTAATAATTTTTAAGAAAATAGCATATAAATTATGACGTCTGAAAAGGTTTTGAATTATTAAAACATCTTTTACAATTTAAAATATACAATATGTTTAATAACTAGCTTTTGCCCGCGGCTCCGTCCGCATGTTATTCGGTTTTAGGACATGATTTTTTCCGGGATAAGAAGTAGCCTATGTGTTAAGTTAGGGTATAAGCTATATCCATTCTAAATTTCATCCAAATCCATCTAGCCGTTTCAGCGTGAAAGAGTAACAAACATACACAAAACCACATACACACACACACACACACACACACACATACACACACACCCTCACACACACACACACACACACACACACGGACACACGCACACACACACAAACTTTCTCATTTATATTATTAGTGTGACATATAGTACGAAACTCTTCGTGCGTGAGTCCGACTCACACTTGGCCGGTTTTTTCATCTATCTAGGATTTATATTTTGGTTTATTATTAATATGTATGAAATAACATAGCCTTGTCTATTTTCACCACAAACGTTTAAGGACCGCGCCAGTTAGACACCTGATGTATGAAATAACAAAGTCTTGTCTTATTTCACCACAAACGATAGAGGACCGGGCTAATTAGACACCTGATTTTTCAATGACATCGATCTATCCTGCAGAAAAAATGCATTTTTTCGGGATAAAAAGGAGCCTATGTGTTAAGTTAGAACATAAGCTATATCCATTCTGATGTTCATGCAAATCCGTTGAGCCGTTTCAGCGTGAAAGAGTAACAAACATACACACACACATAAACTTTCGCATTTATAATATTAGTAGGATAAATGAGGGGTATAAAAGCAAAATCAGCAATCTCCACCTTTTATTAATTAGAGTAACTTGAATTTTTCTATATTTTTTAATATTCCCTCTTATTAAGATACACGATTATGCGTAAATAAATACTTCAGACACGACTAAGTGACTTCGGAAGTAATTTTAACTCATATTGGAGAATGCTGAGTTTGCTTTGAAAACCGCTTTTTGGTGCTTATTTTACAAGGGATATTGCTTACTCAGCAATGATTTAAGAATAGGAGCAAACTGTTCATAATTTTCTCTTGTCTATGGTATACCCAACAGTTTTTAGAGTATCTGGTAAAACAAAGGTTTAAATGCTTACTAAATGATATGGCCGGTTTCTCCTAGATGGCGTCAGTAGTAAAAACAAAAAGCACAAGTGCGAAATATGTCATTTTACGCACGCTAAACTGGCACGTAATCTATCATATTTTAAGCAGGTGTATTAAAAATTTTCTTTTGCTCACTGATTTTAAGCAACAAAGGCGCGCTTTTTGAGCTAGTGAGGTGAAAACAAAATTACTCGTCGTCGCCCTATATGGATAATAAAGTCGATTCGCAAGGCCTAAATTAAAGCGCCGTTTTAGTACAATATTTGATTCTGGCAAAATAATCAGTATCAGATGATAGAGGCGTTTTCTTACCTATAACAAAATTTTACATTTCTGCCAGATAGTGACTGTATTTAAAATAGAGGTTTTAAACTTTAGTTCTATGATGAAAAACAACAGAGAAAAGGGGGTTAACAAATTTGATACTAAAACGGTGGCATGTCTACTTTAGCATTGAACGCATTTTTAGGGTTCCGTAGTCCGACAAGGAACCCTTATAGTTTTGCCATGTCCGTCTGTGCGGCTGTCCGACGATTAATACAGGAAAGTTGTAATTTGGTGTGGGTATATACAAATTAATTAAGTTAACAAAATGGTAAAAAAAACTCGAAACATTTTTTTAAGGTATCTTCCATACACGTAAATTGGGGATGAATTTTTTTTTCTCGTCTATTTCGTAGTGTGGGGTATCGTTGCATAGGTCGTTTAAAAACGTTATGGGTGTGTAAAAACCAATTTTTCGATTATGGGATTCGTTGGCGAAATATTAAGCTTTAAAGTGCTAAGTTTTGTTAGAGTCAAGTGTCCCCCCCTCGCCGGCTAAACGGTTGTTAATGGATATGTGGAAAAATTCACAGAAGTAGTTATATAATAAAGTTTAAAGGAAAACTATCATTTTAATCCCCTCTAAACACGACAATGTATGGGCCGTTCTTCTAAATGTCTGGGACTAGAAGTTTGGCGCGATCTGTATTACTAGATCAACTTATAAAATGTACCGGGCAACTACGGAACCCTACACTGCGCGTGGCCTGACACGCACTTGGCCGGTATTTGTAATTTATTCCACACGGTGTAATAAAGTTTGGCGTCTGAATGTGCGAGCGAACAGCTGGTGCACTTGATTGTTTTATTAAGTTTGTTTACTTGGCTCAACTTTCAGGTCAACACAGGTTGATCACATTTTGTTACAGAGATTGATATTACGGAATTCACACAAGCAAATCTGTTCCTTTCAACCATTTCCTAATAAAAAAAGGGACTAGGAAGTGAGAGAGAAGTAAGTTAACAGGAAGCCCTCGAGCACTAACAGTCAACAGTAACGTTTAGAAAGGAAAAAGTGTCGCCTCCGTGATTGAGTTAGCGCCTGGAAATGGACATCCGATGTCGTCTCTGTAACGTGATACCGCCCCCAGCCAGCCCATTTACTGACTATTGAGTTACACCACTCGTCCGCGACACAAAGTTACCGCTCAAATTCAGCGGAGGAGAGAATGAGGTTTCGATGGATCCACGCCACTGTGAAGGCACTTTTGACCTCGTTACTAGTTCCGAGCAACTTTGTACCGACGTGAAATAAAGCAGCAATAATTTTGGTCAGCCGTTAGCGCCTGTATTGCAGATCAATTTTCGATGTTTGCACTAACTAGTAGTGGTGCTGACCGCTAATTTCTAAATGGACTGATTAAATTAAGTTGGTAAACTTAATAGTCGACCGTTAACTTGTAAAGCCTGCTTAGCTGTGACCTTTTTCCTTTTTACTTATTTATATACTCGTATACAACTGCCGTGAAGTTTTTCACACATCCAAAAACAACCGTTTAGCTGACAGAAGGGGGGACTTTTTGAAAGTTTTATTTTACTACTTTGTCGACGTGATTAATATGTATGTATACTCATGCCAAATTACAGCTTTCTGTTACTTGAGTCTCTGGGCTAAGCTGCAGACAGACAGAAGGATTTACACTGCGAAACTATAAGATTTCCTTGTTGAATACGGAACCGTAAAAACCATTCCAATAGATGTTGTTATGCGGCTATAAATAATCCTGTTTGTAGGTAATATTGTAATCTTCAGTTATTACCACATTTTATAAAAAAGCCTTATAAATGATGGAACCTTATCTATTACCCCAGCTTCAGGTCCATTATAAACATATCGGAGCCACAAAATGATCGATACTGTGTAAGGTATTCGTGAAACTTTGCACTTTATGGACAAAGAGGCAAACAATATTTTTCATCTAAAAGCTCGAATGAAAACGCTACACTTCAAAACCTTTTACCAAGTTATCCAAGTTACCGTTTTTTAAGGTTCTGTACCCAAAGGGGGCCAAACGGGATCCTTTTACTAAGCCACCGCTGTCTGTCCATCCGTATTGTGGGGTGGTACGGAACCCTTTGTGTGCGAGTTCGACTCGCACTTGGCCAAATTATTCATTCATGTATGTATATTTCGCGACAGGCGGGAGTGCGGGCCATTTCATACTGACATGTAATGTACCATATGTGTGGTTACTCTGTTGTTATGGCATCTATAAAGGTGACATTTATGTGTGCAGCCAAATTCATACTGAAGACTTGGTAAGTGCTCAGTATCAAGGTAAGATGATCCGGCCGGCTATTCAGGCATTATTTGACACTCGCAATATCAGTCACTATACATTTGTTTAAAGTTTGATAAAAGCCATGCGATGGAAATTAAAGTGGCTAAATCACATCAAATAAAAACTATAGGATACAAAGAACGCTCACTTTAAGTTTTCAATAAAAAAAAAACAATACTTATCCGTTCAAGATCCCTTTTAGATTCACTCGCAATCTGCCTTAGAAATTGTTGCGCATGTGCCAGAATTGACGGCCGGTTTTCTGAAATTCTTAAATTATTCCTTTGGTGTTTTCTGCAAACGCAAACGGTACCACTGGCCCATACCCCTAGGGGTACGGTGGGGATTTTTTTTGGACCTACCGCACCCCTGGGGGTAATGTGAGTATTTTATTGTCCCCACGGTACCACCATAGTGCAGCCCATAAGATACAATATGAATGAATACCCGATAAGTCATTGCAATATTTAATATTATTTAATAAAATACCAATAGCACAGACGGACGTAGCCAGGTTTGAGTATAAGGGGCTGTTTTGTGGAAAAACCAGAAAGTTGACAATTCTCTAGCAGCTGCTAGTTAAAGTGGCACTCGAACCGGAAAACATCAAAACAGGGAAGGGGATGTAATATTTTACATTTTTACTTTACACCGCCTTACTATAGGATTATTCCAGAAACTATCACAATTCACGAAACTTCAAAAAGACATCAGCTTGGCTGTCAAATGTGGTAGATGTCAAACATTAAAATAAAATTAAAATTTGCCTTAGTAAATTGACAAGCTGTCAACTGATACCAGTAGGACCCAAAATATTTCTCGAGTTTTTTTTTTCTTTTAAGTTATGTTCACCTGTCACAAAACCTGTGTCAACATAAAGTATAAATATGTCAAAATAAATCATCAATCACATTTAACATGTCAGTGACATGTCACCTGACATAATTTTGAAATTTGTGTTTTTTTCGTCTATATAGCAGGATCAAAAATATACAATGCGCTTCCTGATGCAATCAAATCTTGTAAAGAAACCACAACATTCCTAACTAAACTAAGAGCATGGCTAATTGAAAAATCGTTCTATAGTATTAAGGAATATTACACTTCAACAAATACAAAATAAACTAAAAATAAATTAATTAAATTTGGGTTTCGGAGAATAATGTAAAATGTAAAATACTATAATCATAATGAATATAATTTGTTAAAGATTTAAATGTTAAGTATAATATTTTTAACGTTAAGTATAATTTATTGTAATAAAATAACGAATGTCATATCATATATCCTGACCTAACAATTGACCTGTAAATAATTTTATTTATTAATAAATTGAGTTTGAGTTTGAGTTTGAGTTTGTCACCGTCACTTTGGACATGTCACCTTGAATATTGAAATTTTTGATTTCGTTGACACCTATCACATCCGATACCTGCCATTATCTTAAGATTTAAGATTTTAATGACACCTGTCACTTTTGACGTGTCAAGTGATATTAACTTAAAATTTAGTTTTTTTTTGACACCTGTCACTGTTGACATTTAAGATGACGTTACCTTGAAAATATTATATGCCTATAATCATTCTCAAGAGATCCTAGATCTTTGTCTTTATCGACAGTTCTCAGTAGATCCATGATCTGAAACCTGAATCTAATGAGAACAAAATTCATTTCGAATTTGAGATATGATCCCACTAATAATGTACCAATGTAGGTGGTAGAGCTGATGCCGAGCTCGACTGTGGAGGTACCACCATCTTACTCGCAAATCCTCCCGAAGTTATTCGGGGGAGAGAAAGAGAACAGCTCTCAGGCAAAACTAGGCGGCCCACCATTGCCTGGGACCGATGGATGGTGGTATATCCATCCCTAATTGCCAGGCCTTAAACAGACTGGTGACGGGCAGTGGCGTCACTGGTGCAAGGGTTTCGGCACCGCGCTCACCAACCCGCCTGCCCAGCGTGTGTGAGTATGGGCATTTCTTCCAGGGGGACCACCAAGAGTGGTGAAATCTTGGAAAGGCCTATGTCCAGCAGTGGACGAAACAGGCTGATGGATGGATGGATGGGAATAATGATCGTTCCCAGCTGTATTACTCGGTGGTACGGTTTTATTAAAGTCAGACCCACGGTACCACCAGCTGGTACCCACCATACCCCCAGGGGTATCCGCCAGTGGTACCGTGGGTCCGACGCGCGCAAACCCAGCCCTAACTCAATTACTATGGGACGTCAACATTTTTTTATCTTGCGAAATTAGCAAAATGTGTTATCGATCCGTGATTACTGATGTGCGTAATTTTAATTTTTTCCCGCTATTTGCAACATTGTTAAACTTGGATACTAACAATAATATTCAGCAGTATACGAGTGTCTTTCATCCATCGCGTCTAGTCCCTGGCGAATTAAACTATCGTTGTTCAGAACTGCATAAACTACTTAATTGTCACTCCCAGGCCATGTATTTTAAATTATACAGCAGCGCGTTGTGCCTCTTTGTTGCTGGGGATATTATAGGTACTTTATTATTACACTGTTGCTTGGAAGGCAATTTTTTGTAGGATATTCCATGGATTTTCAAAATAAAATACCATAGTTTGTACGATGTTTTATTACAGTGGCACATAAATAATTAAAACAAAACATACACGAGTTAAAACGTCTAAAAATAGCGTAAACCTACCAGATGATTTGAGTAATTGGTAACAATAAACATTCATTCAAAACTTAAATGTAATTACTAAAGGCTTCTCGGCTACCTTGCTTTTGAGCCTGTGACAGCCTGCAAATTGAACAACTGTTTTAATGCGCTGAATATCTTGCAGTATTTCGAGGAGTTTACTGAAGTGTCAGATTTTATTTTCCTGCATCTCATTTTTCTGCCGCCTGAAAACCGGAAGAGCCCTTGCTTATACGAAATAAAAAATAAAGCGGTTAAAAAAACAACGAATCGTTGTGCGTGTGATATTTACATGTTCTTACCATCTCGTATCGTACTTCTTCGTTGATGCGGTCGGCCAGGTCGGAAGGGATGTCCTCTGACGTCACATCCTGGAGTACGTGTCGAAGTTGAGAGGTTCTGGCGGAAAAAAGCAAAGAGTAATCATTGGCTACAAACATCGAGGTAGTGCCGGCAAACTACGGCACTAGTTCAACGGTACTACGATATTATGGGACTACATGTGTCAAAAAAAATTGTCGAAAAAAATCGGGCGGCGGCGCGCCAAGAAAAATTCCACGGCGGCGGCGTAATGTCGGCGGCGTGAGATTTTTCAACTTTTTAAATAGGTATTGCTTTCATAGGGATAAATATTAAGACTTATAATGAAAAACCACACATTAAAAAGGACTAAAAATAAAACACTTCTCCTTTACTCCTTATCTACACTATTATCTAAAGAGGAATAATTTGTTTGTTTGTTTGTTTGTATGTTATGATCTTGAACTGAACCGATTATAAAAATTCTTTATTTTGTAAAAAGCTACACTATCGCTGAGTAACCTAAGCTATATTTTAATTTAATAAATGTATATTTTTTAGTTGTAAAATTCATTATTTGTGAATCAAGTCGGAAGAAAAAACGCTGCTTGGCTGCTTTATCAGCGTGCGTTGACCAGATGGTTAATTATATGTGACAAAACCGTTTGTTTAATCTGAAGAAATATTTCCATCTACAACGATCTTGACAAACCTCTTCCTAATATTAAGCTTGGAAAAGTGATTACAGTGATTACAGTAATGATTTTTCCCTCCTGTAAAACTGTATCAATTTAATCTGACTATAGATTTCCATCTACAATGATTCTGACACACCTCTTGCAAATTACCACCATAGAACTCAACGGATGACAGCACATAATTCAAGATTGTAGCAATCACTGTGTGTTAGCGTGCGTTACTGGGTATTACTTGAAAATTGAAATTATGCCACCTGACCTTCAAATCTATAACTCTTCAATGGATGGCAGCCCACCATTTGCGATGGCAAGAATTGCTTTGTGTTACGGTGCTGATTGTAGTGTACTTAAACATTTACAATCTTCGTTTCATATGAAAAACGGGCCTATAATAACTACCCTATTTCACAATTCCACTTGTGATTATAATCGATACGACTTAAATCCTCGAAGGGGTTTCTAAGTGCAAAAGTGTGAAATGCGAGTCACAGTCCACACTTAGTACACTCGCTTTTCACTAAAAATTGTTACGTCCCAAACGTAATGGGTGGTGAGTCCCTTCGCCGTACTTCAAGCACAAATAGACCAACAGCTTATTGTACCTTTCGAAGCACGCAGACCGTACACAAATTAATGTGCACCATGGGGATTGGGGATTTTGGGTGAGCAGGCGAGCGCTCTACCCAGGGTTGAAATAAAAACAGTTCTTTTTAAAAAGATCAAAACATCCCGTTTAGAACAAAATTAAAAAAAACAAGAAGTTTAAAAGAAATATTTACTGATGATTTTTTGCGGCTGTTTTAAACACATTTAAAACATGCTTAAAACATTTTTTGGGCATCGTATTGGTATATTATAAATGTAAAATTGATTAAAAAGCGTTTTTTAAATGCTATCATAATCTAATCATTTATTGAGTGAAAAATAATAAGTGCTTTCCCAATAAACACGAAATGTAAAAATGCTTAAAAATACAAGTACACACCGACACCGCCCGTTCTCGTCTTTATGTTTGGGGAAACCCCCACCATTAAAGGAATTTTAATCGCACCGATTAATAGAAAAGGATGCGTTCAAAAATAAAAGAGTAATAACGACGACACGTTCGATATAAGGAAAAAATAATAATTATTATGCTAAAAACAGTGTTTTATATATGAGTGTTTTAAACACGTTTAAAACAATCTGTTTTAAACAGTGTTTTAAACAAGCGTGTTTTTCCTCGGTGTTTTAAACACTGTTGTTTTAAACATTTGTTTTAAACGATGCCAACCCTGGCTCTACCCCTCGGCTACAGAAGCGATTACATTTTTTTGAATTTTTGCGTCTGTTTGTATGTATGTTCCGTTTTAACTCGAGAACCACTCAACGGATTTGGATGCATTTTTTTATTATCATTTTAGTGATCCCGTTCAACATAAAAGCTATAAAAGCTGTTCATAAAATAACGCCTAAGTCGAAAACGGGGCAGAGATTGAATAAACATGGGTGGAGCTGCGGGCAAACGCTATTTAAAAATATTGTATGTTCGGTTTAAAAGCGTTCGGAACGCGCAAGTATGTCTCAGATTCTATTTTACTGATATGGCAACACTAGTTGTAAAAAAGTGAAATGTCAAAGTTGTTTTTTCCGGTTTACTGTCAATTTTGCTCTCGAGGAGATGCGTGTAAAAAATGGGATCAACCAGTGTTGGAAGAATTATGGGTTTCAAGGAAACAAACGTTTAAAAAGTGGTAAAATAACCCAATTAATGAGCATTAATTGCGAGCTAAATTGTGTGTCCGAACAGTTTCGGGAATCGGTCGCCGGTGGAAAGTGATGTGGATGGATTTCATTAACACGATTCACGGAAATCGTGGTAGAGGTCTGGGTCGAGCTAGCTCGGGGTTAGATATTGGTGTTTAGGTAAACTCCCAAAAGCTGCTGGATGAGCCAGTAGTTTGTCGAAGACCTGTGACGCGCCAGACCGACGAGAGGAGAACGCTGTCTGCCCAGACACCAAGATTGAGTCTGGTGGTCTGTATCCAGCGCAGAAGTTCAAGAAGTAAGGCTGCATCCGAATGTGAGTCTTTGAACCATTTACCCTTCAGAAAGGAATTTTAGTATATAAGAACCCCCTTGGTATGGGAAGCCCCTTTCTGACAGGTTTTAACCTCATTATAATATTCAAATGGGTCCAGCACGCGAGGTTTAAACCATATCTGTGGAGAGGGGGGCTTTCATACACATTTTCTGGTAGCATAGCGCGGTTAAGTTGTTTAGTATCGGATATTAAACAACCCCGGACCAAGATATATTCTGTTTATATAAGCCGAACCGATATAGTAGCTCCGTTGGCCTAAGATAATTTGTGAATTATACTTTGTTAGGTAGGTAGTTTGGAACCTTGTAACCTAAAGCGAGATCAAATAGAATATTTTGTTATTTCTTATACTACAGTACTCGGACTGTGTATATGAATAGGTTTATGTAAGCTGGAAGGATATTTACACAGCTCCTTTAGCTTTAGGTATTGTATTATATGTTGTATTGTGGATAAACATATAACTTTATAAGCGCGGTTAAGCCTAGTGAACCCGGCGACAAAACTATAATAGTTTGTAAATTCATACAGCATAACCATTGCTAGCAAGCGAAGCGGCTTAATTATTAGTTATATAGTTGTTGAAAGCCTCGGCTTATATAAATTACAAAGTACATAGCAGGGCTAATGTGTAATGTGTAGTTTTTGGTTAGTGAATCATATTAACTAAGCGAGCGCTTAGGTATAATATTATAACAACGTACATAGGTTATGTTACAACTTGGAATTGTTAAATTTGTTTGTTTTGGAGTATGTTTAGTCTTTAACAAGTGTTTAATGTGATTACATACTTTCAGAAGCCAATTACCTTTGGATATACTGTTAGTTAGTGCTACAGTTTGGTTTATATTGTTTATTTTGAATGAAAACTTCTTGACACTTGCGATTGAGGCTTGGACATAGTTGTTTGTCAAAAGTGTAGCATAAATGTAACTAACTGGTTTATGTTGTATGGATTATATATATATAGCAGCAGAAACGGTCTGTCTGTCTGTTCATAAAGTTATGATATTGTGTTTATTTGAAAATGTTTGAGTGATATATAGCAACAGAAAAGGTCTGTCTGTTTGTTCATAAAGTTATGATATTGTGTTTGTTTGTACACATTTGAGTATTAAAAATTGGTTTTGGTTGAACTCGCATAATTGAACAACAGGGTTGTATTGTGTATTAATGTACTGAAATTAACATACTGACTAGAGTCTAGTATATTTGGGTCTACAATATTATTGTATACGGGGACGTTTGTGATTCGTGCCAGAGTTAGTTCGGTTTTTAATTGTTGGTATTTTCTTTGATTTCCCGGTCTACAATGTCGAGGACTTCTCCGAGGAACATCTTGGCCAGCCAGCTGCGCTGGTTTGTCAGCGTTCAAGGCTTGTTGGCTCGAGCTGATCGGGGCGATGCAGTCCTGGAGCGGTACTCACAGATGGAGCATCGCCTCGAGAAAGCTGAGCAGGCGCTCATCGAGCTGTTGGACCAGGAGCTGCCACCGGAGGTAATGGCTAGCCCTAATAATGACATGGATCAAATTATGGATATTTATAATGAGGTCACACAGGTCGCCTGTCAGATTAAAAAGCGACAGTCAGGTGTTTCGAGCACACCTGATGTAAGACATGCAGCGCAAGGTACATCGTTGCACAGTAGGCTCCCTACTTTGGAGTTGGGACATTTTGATGGTGCCATGGAGCTGTGGGTGGCATATAAGAATAGGTTCACCTCGTTGGTTGACAGTAGGCAGGATTTAACCAACGCACAAAAGATGGCATATTTGATGTCCACTTCAGAAAGTGAGGCAAAGAGCTTAGTGCAACATTTAAGAGTAGAGGACGATTCTTATAGCATAGCGTGGGAACTATTAAATAATAGATATCAGAATGTCCGTCTGTTGGCCGATGCTCATACGAGCCAATTGTTAAGTTTGCCTAGGGTAGGTAATAAGGCTCAAATTCGAACGCAGTTACTGACCCCGGTTACAGTAGCCTGTAACGCGTTAAAAATGTTAGGTTTGCCCGTGGATGAGTGGTCGTTCTTGTTGGTACACATTATTTTGGGTAAGTTACCGTCTGATACTCGTTCACGTTTCGAACGTGAGACCGCGGAAAGGGAGGACAAGGCTCTTACTACTTTCGCTGATTTGATGAAGTTTTTAGAATTTGAGGCTAGGGCCGTGGAATCTTCATCGACTTCGGAGGTGGCGCCACCTGCCGGAAGTTTCAGGGAACCCGCCGGTAATTCGGGGCGAAGGGGGCCACAGGGAGTGCAACCGCTTCGGGGACGCGTTGCTGCACGTCTGGCTGCACTGGCCGCTGTGGCTGAGAGCCCAAATTGCCACCAGTGTGGACGCCCAGGACACGCGTTATCGCAGTGCCATGATTTTGCTGCATTACCGGTAGTGGACAGACGGCGGTTAGTTAAAATTAATAGACTGTGCTATTTTTGTTTAGAGGACCACTTAGCGCGCGAGTGCTCCAGACAGCGAATGTGTAGAGAATGTGGCCGGCCACATAATGATTTAATTTGTGCGAACAGGTCTGGAGCCTACGGTCACGCCACGAGCGGGGGAGCCGCGGCGCAGTCCACCTATCAGTCACGTCCGTCGAGTGGCCCCTCTCAAGGACGAGGAGCGCACCCGTCAGAGAGTGGAGAGAGCCCTCGCGTGAGTCGTGCTCAGTTTGAAGTGGTGTGAATCGTGCGCCTGCGGTACGAGGCTATATTGCGGACCCGGGTGGGGGACCCCTCATGGGGGGGGGGGTTCAACGGGTCAGGGCCGCACTCAGGATATTAGGAGTGGACCCCATGCTTCCGCGACAGCGGGCCCGAGTAGGGACCCCCCGAGGGGGGGGGGCTCCACGGGCGGGGGCCCCACTCAAGGTTGTATGAGTGGACCCCAGTTTGCCGAACCAGTGCCTGCGCCCACTGTAGGACAGTATAGCAGGGCGGAGCCACAGCGATACTCTCCGCCGATACACGAGTATCCGCGGTTAGAATATCACCCGCCTTATTCGAGATATGGTAGGGCAGCGGGTTACGCACCACCTCGGATGGCATTGTGTATACGCTCACCATATATAGGGCAATGGATGCACCCTGGATTGGAGGGGCCGGGCCCCCAATAATTTGTCTGCCCCTGTACCGATGCGGAGCCGAGGACAGTTCTTCGGCCCACCATATTAGTTAGTAGTTGGGGCCCCCCGGGGGGAGATTCAGTTAGAGTAAGGACCACTGTTGAATTTCGGGACGTGTATGCATGATCGGATAGTCAGGTTGCGCGAGCATGGCTACGCGCATCCCCACGTACTTTAGAGATTTTTGTAGGAAACCGGGTTTCACAAATTCAGAATATAGTTATTCATATTAAATTGGAGGCACGTCCCAGGTGAATGTAATCCTGCAGAGTGCGTATCTAGGGGCTGCACAGCGCCGGAGTTGGTGTCGCATCATCTATAGTGGGGGCCGGAGTGGT
This sequence comes from Ypsolopha scabrella, assembly GCA_910592155.1. Taxonomy (NCBI): domain Eukaryota; kingdom Metazoa; phylum Arthropoda; class Insecta; order Lepidoptera; family Ypsolophidae; genus Ypsolopha; species Ypsolopha scabrella. Next base: position 20,627,947 of record OU342967.1, read on the forward strand.
TTAAAGAAACAGATTTCTTGGCCTGTCCAGCAGTTGGATAGGACACCCCAGATTTTACCCGGGTTGCGTGTGCATGCTCTAGTTCTAGGGACCAAACTAGTTCCTGATTGGACGCCGTGAGTTGGGTCACCGTGCGTTGAGACGCTGGGGCGTCGCGACGGTGGCGTCGGCACGGTGTGCGTCGGGTCGGAGCACGCAAGTCGCCATCCTTTGTTGTTACCCAAGGAGGGCCTTTGATGAGGCGTTTGCTGTCCGACCAACATGTTCGTAACTCACACACGGGATGAAGCGCGTTATTGGCGATTTTACAGCGAGAGTTTTGGATTTTGTCTACTCGCCGGGTAATTCGCAATGTTCTCTTCTCCTGTGTTTCTTGTTACAGGCTGCGAGCCTTGTTGATGCAGCCGCAGATAGGAGATCTGCCAGCTGATTGGATCACACAGTCGAGACCTTTTGATGGAGTGGCTACGGACGTGGGGGGACCGTTCCTCGTCCGAACGTCTAGCCTTCGCAACGCTCGGATTGTTAAGGCGTACCTGTGAGTATTCGTGTGTCTGTCCACCAAGGCCGTCCACTTGGGATTAGAGTCCTCGTTGTCCGTGGAGGCCTTCGTCGTTGCATTAGACCGATTAGTATCGCGTAGAGGTTTGCTTTTTTAGTTAGTTCAGACAACGGCACGAATTACAAGGGTACCGCAAATTACTTGAAAAGATGTATACATTTTAGAAGATAATTGTATTTAGTTAAGTCATGGTTATTATGTGAAATCGGCCAAGACCCACCTCCGCCGCGTCATTGGGGATGTAATCTTATTGAAAGATGCGAATTTGGAATTATTTGTATTGGCGACGTGGTCGCATTATTAAATTGGTAGTTGGCGGGGATGAGACTCCTCGCGCCGCTGAGGTGTTGGTCGAAGGTTTGATTCTGTGACGAGCCTTGGCGACTCTCTCCCGGCTCCCGGTTGAGTAAGCTAGCGGTCTGATAAGGATAACAGCCCGGAGCGGGGGATTGTTCGGTTTAAAAGCGTTCGGAACGCGCAAGTATGTCTCAGATTCTATTTTACTGATATGGCAACACTAGTTGTAAAAAAGTGAAATGTCAAAGTTGTTTTTTCCGGTTTACTGTCAATTTTGCTCTCGAGGAGATGCGTGTAAAAAATGGGATCAACCAGTGTTGGAAGAATTATGGGTTTCAAGGAAACAAACGTTTAAAAAGTGGTAAAATAACCCAATTAATAAGCATTAATTGCGAGCTAAATTGTGTGTCCGAACAGTTTCGGGAATCGGTCGCCGGTGGAAAGTGATGTGGATGGATTTCATTAACACGATTCACGGAAATCGTGGTAGAGGTCTGGGTCGAGCTAGCTCGGGGTTAGATATTGGTGTTTAGGTAAACTCCCAAAAGCTGCTGGATGAGCCAGTAGTTTGTCGAAGACCTGTGACGCGCCAGACCGACGAGAGGAGAACGCTGTCTGCCCAGACACCAAGATTGAGTCTGGTGGTCTGTATCCAGCGCAGAAGTTCAAGAAGTAAGGCTGCATCCGAATGTGAGTCTTTGAACCATTTACCCTTCAGAAAGGAATTTTAGTATATAAGAACCCCCTTGGTATGGGAAGCCCCTTTCTGACAGGTTTTAACCTCATTATAATATTCAAATGGGTCCAGCACGCGAGGTTTAAACCATATCTGTGGAGAGGGGGGCTTTTCACATACATTGTATTTATAACTTTTGTAGTTGTCATGCACAAATATTATTTTATTTATTTTGATTTTATCCCGCTACTTGTTACGTTACGCCTCTCCACGCATCGCACGCGCGTTTTTATTAATTATTTTTAATTGACTCTTAATGGCGCCGCGGCGGCGCTACGAGGTGCTACGAGGTATTGGTGTGATGTACTGCTACATATTATAACACTGCGCAGTTATGCTACGGCGCTACCTGTGGTGCATCGAAGGTACGACGTCGCAGGCAGTAGCAGTGCTACGGTACTTAGGCCTAGAACACTTGCTGCTTAATATCACTATTACATGATGAAATTCGAAAAAAAGTCGAAAAATTACACACCCATTATTGTTTAAAACATATTGTCCATTAGTAAAATTTTATAAGTGTTTTACAGAGCTTTAGAGTAAAGGAATCCTAATTGGTTATGAGTGGCAAATGAAAACACTGGTAAACAAAATCGCACCTTTGATCTGTTGCATGGAGTTTTTCAATTGTTTTTTACTAATTTGACGTCCCTGATTACAAATCTAACCTCAGGTATTTTCTAGCAGCTCGTGTTTTTGAGATACAGGTAAGTACCTCCGACAAATTAATCTTCCTAGTATTGAAAAGTGAAAAGCTGGAATTTTTATGGCTCACGGATCAGAAAATTAATAAATGATTCAAATTCCACCAATATATAATATAAATAAATAATGGTATGACACTAGCTGAAAAATCTGCATGGGATAAGTTCGTTTGGGTAGTGAAAAAATTTTCGGAAAATAAAAAGTCTAGTGACTACTCCCGCTTCCGACACATTGGCAATTAATGCTGCGTTTTCAGCGACTTGGATGCAACATAAGCATTAAGCTACATTTCCTCTTTAGCCATTTAGACTGTTTTCCTGAAAATCTTGGCGACTTAAGTGAAGAACAAGGGGGAACGCTTTCATCAGGACATTCGCACTATGGAAGAGCGTTACCAGGGATACTGGAATGCAAATATGATGGCTGATTACTGTTGGAGCATTCAGACTAGTACTTCTAAGTTAGCTCATGCAAGAAAATCATATAAAAGGGAGTACTATTCAAATTAATTAAGTGTAATAAATGGTTGTAACTAAATATTGGTATATTTTTTGTAAAAGAGCTACTGTAAATATCTCCTCAACCAGAGCTGCTACTAATAAAGGGACTTCATATTTGAAATTAAAGAGTAAAGTACATCTAGAAACAGGAATAAAACCTGATGCAACGGGACCACTGTTTAACAGTGAAATCAACGAGCGCTTGCTTTGCATTAACACATTCATAGAAGAACAGAAGCGGTAAAGTTGATGCCAGGCTCGACTGTGGAGGTACCGCCAACTTAGTAACTAACCCTCCCGATATTTTTCGGGGGAGAGTAAGGGATAGTTCACAAAAAGGCACAATAGCCGGCTTATATGAAACTGGTTAGTGACGGGCAGCGGCGTCATTGGTGCGAGGGTTTCGACACCGCGCTTACCAACCCAACTACCCAGCGTGTGTGAGTATGGTCTTTCTTTCAGGAGGAGTGGCGAAATCTGGCCCATGTCCAGCAGTAGACAAACCAGGTTGATGGATGGATGGGAGGAACAGAGAGAATTTTCGCGTATGTTTTCAAATCCAGACAGCAAATAAAATGGGTTCTTACTGTATATAAATGAGCATGTAAGCACTGGTGGCCCTCCGGGCGAGGTGTGGAGCATCCTCCTTGCCGCCGAAGTTGTACTCGATGGCTTCCTGCTTCGTGCACCGAGAGACCACGTCGTCGTCGAACTTGCACCACTGCGGATACGAGATATCAACGATCAATAAAAGGCCGCTAATAATGTTTATGTTGCACACAATGTCGAGCCCCTAGATTATGCATCTTTGAGTCGGTTGCCATCAAACCTCAAAAACATAGATATAGGTAGAGTCTGTCAAGCGAGTTATGGCAACGCATTTTTGGTGGGGAAAGATGAAATCGACAGTATTGCACCACTGTAGTATACTCTGTCTGTAAAAAACCTGATAACTGGTGATGAAAAGTGGATCACATACGACAAGAACGTGCGAAAAAAGTCGTGGTCAAAGGCTGGTCAGGCTTCACAGACTCTGGCGAAACCCGGTTATCTCGCAACAAGGTAATACTGTGTGTAAGGTGGGATTGGAAGGGCATTATTCATTATGAGCTGTTACCGCCAGGCAGGACCATCGATTCTGAACTCTACTGCGAACAACTGGTGAGATTAAAGCAAGAAGTTGAGAGAAAGCGGCCGGAATTAGTCAACAGAAGGGGTGTGGTTTTTCATCATGATAATACTAGACACATCTTTAGCCACTCAGCAATAGTAAATCCGCCGTATAGTCCTGACCTTGCACCTTCAGATTTCCACTTGCTTCGGTCTCTTCAGAATTCTTTAGGCAGTGTCAGGTTAACATCACGAGAGGACTGCCAAAACCACTTGTCGCGGATTTTTGATCAGAAGCCCCAGAATTTCTATAGCAATGGGATGATGTCCCTACCTACAATATGGCAAAAAGTTATCGAACAAAATGGCACTCAACATACTTTAGTTAAATGTGAATAAACTTTATTAAAAAATGTTTTGAATTTTCATATAAAATGCGAAGAAACTTTTTCCCCAACCTATATTGGCTTAGTATACGCTTACTATATTAGTTCCTTCTTTGCTATACTATATAGCACAATAGTATAGCGTAGTCTGACTAGCTTTAGCTCTTGACAAGATTGGCTTGACAGACTCTACTATCGAATTTCGATTACTTATCTAAGGTTTACATTCGTATTAAAGTAATATATACTGAATATATATACACACTGAAGGCAATTTTGAAAGTTCACTTTTTATCTATGTTTTTAGTTCTTGACAACCAGTTGGCAACTAATACAATGTTACATAATAGGCCCGCTGGATTTGCCAACGTATATAATCAGCTACTTGAAAAAATAGTAAACATAAAATCTTCATGATTTTCACATATTATGATCATTATAATTGGGTATCTTTCTACATTTGGACGCCTTTGTAGGCTGTTGTACTAACGTCGGCTCGCTATGCATATTTTGCTGCTTCTCTCACCAGTTAGCAGTGACCAACAGGACAGCCTACAAGGACCTTGAAACGTCAAGCCTATATCAGAGAATATAAGGTATTCCATATTTTGTTTAGGTATGTTTTTGTTTTACGCGATTAAAACCCGATTTTTATTACACGATTCATGAAAAAATGACCTAAACGAAACATAAAGATATTGTTCTTTTCAAAAACGAAATTATCGGAATTCGAAATTCGGAGAGCCTCTTTTTACCCTAGAGGACAAATAAATGTTTGAAAATTCATTTTTGCCCTCATGTAAAATAAATAAATAGAAATCATAAACTTTTACAATTAGAGACCGAGGGAGAAAATGCAGTATAGCCCAGTGGACACTTCGTTTTTCAATACACCTTTATTCATCTTTGAATAAATAGGCAAAAGGGCATTATCCCATGCAGCCATTTTTCAATACAGAGCGTGTTAGTTTTTTTTAGAAACAAAAAATTTAAGAAGTTTTGAAATGGTGGCAAATTGAGTTCATTGTGCATGAAACTATCTTATTGTTTTATGAATAGTTAAAAAAACCGGCCATGTGCGTGTAGGGCCACGCACAGTGTAGGGTTCTGTAGTTGACCGGTACATTTTATAAGTTGGTCTATTAATACAGAGATTATATATTAGAGGGGATTAAAAGTTTGGCGCGACCTATACTCGTAAACTTGTAAAGCCTACTTAGCTGTGATAGTTTTCCTTTTAAGTTCATTATAAATATATATTCTGTGAATTTTGTTCATTTATCCATAAACAACCGTTTAGCCCCCAGGATGGAGGCACTTCACTCTAACAAAAATTTGCACTTTAAAGCTAAATATTTCACCAACGGATCCCTAAATCGAAAAATGATTTCCATCACATGTTCATGTTTTTGAAAGACCTATCCAACGATACTCAACACTATGGGATAGATGAGAAAAAAATTCATCCCCCATTTACGTGTACCCTTAAAAAAATGATTTTATTTTACCGTTTTGTGGGCGTGATTAATATGTATACTCATGCCATATTACAGTTTTCTAGTAAGAATAGTCTCTGAGCTAAGCCGCGGGCAGACGCACGGATGGACGGATGGACAGACGGACATGGCGAAACTATAATAAGGGTTCCTTGTCAGACTACGGAACCCTAAAAATGAGTTCTAGTGAAGAAACTTGCATCTATGGTAGCGTGGATCCGCGCCACCTCGGCAAGCCTCGGCTTGCTTACTCACCTCGTCAAGCAATACCTTACTTTCCAGCCCACGGAAATAATGAACTAACGTCATTATGTTTTTTTGCGATCAAAAATAAAGTAGTGAAAAGGTCTTAACTAAACATTGAATATTTTCGCAAAATTTATAATGAAATGGTTTATTACAAGTAGTATTGTACTGAGGCAAAAACCACAATTTTTTGATTTTTTGTCTGTCGTCTGTCTGTATGCATGTATGTTCCCTTTAAGTCAAGTACCGGATTTGGATGCGGTTCTTTTGTGATCATCGTAGTAACCCTGGTCAATTTAAAGGCTAGAAGGGGTGTTCATAAAATAACTCCCAAGAGGAAAATGGGGCAGAGATTGAAAAAAAACGCGGGCGGAGCCGCGACCAAAAACATGAAATGATGACTTCCTTTGTTCTTGTATAACGTATTTGACACTTCGAATGTACCAGAAATAATGGTAATATGAGTTTAATATTTATCGATGAAGCCTACGGTATGATAGACAAATTCAATTACACTCAAAATTTATCGTATTTGACGGCACCCATAAGCAGTTTGCGTTTTTAAATATTTTAACTTGTAAATCTATCCCTTCTTGTATCTTGAAAAAAAAAATGCTGGTAATTATATGAAAGTAATACGTGATTTATACATATTGTAAATAATAAATAAATACAATATTTGTGATCGATATTCCCAACGAAGTATCCACGCAGCACGTTTACTGTGCCTCTTTTCTCCAGATACATTACTCAAATTAAGATTAAGGTCAACCTTGAATTCATGCTATCCCTTACATTTAATTTGAAAAATAAAGTGACAACATCAGTTGAGTGTCAACTTTAAACGGCTCTTGTTTTCTTGTAGGTGGAAGTTTAAATATAAAAAAGAAATAATTTGAATACGTGAGTAAATTAAGCACAGCCATCAAGCTAAGCGGAAACCATTGGTGATCATTAATAATCAAATGCGAAATTGTTAGGTATCTATATTAGTGCTATTTATTTTGTGTCTATTTATATAATATCATTGGTGTCTATATAATGTTTTAATTATATTTGAGGCTGAATCAATATTGACATTGCCTTGATCTATGCCAAATCGTGACTAAAAATCGGGAAATTTGAATCATATCTTAAAAACAAACTCCCAAATAACGTAAAATTAACGATTTTTCAGAAAGTGTGTATCCTAATCTATTGTTGTTCTTTAAAAAAAAACAGCTTTAAAAGTATAATGCTTAGCAATATTATTTTTGAAAACATTCCTAATATTGCCACAATTTTGTTTCTTCTGAGACACATTTTCAATTTTGTGCCCGCGACGAAATCGGTGCGATTGTATAACCTTCGCAAGATTCATCGAGCGTGCACGTAATAACGAAATGAAAGAGCATCACAATTTGGTCCAGCCCACAAGTGAGTTGCTGCGCTCATGACGAACGTCTTCAAAGTGTACCTTGCTACGTGATGATAATTATAAATTAAATGAATTACTCTGGTCAGATGGTTTACTCACTTCATCAATTATCAACGTAATATGTACCTATTTGTAATAAATATGAAAAAGAAAACAGAGTTAGGTTTCAAACCAATAGGCGACAGCGGGTGGGTTGCCGACAGCGCGGGAGGTAAGGCCCTCTCGCTAACCTCCCACGTCCTTTGCCGTCTGTTGTGATGTTATTGGCAATACAGTTGATGTGTACCTTGCCATCTCCCTTAGGGTTGATAAAGACCACGTAGTGCCCGCCGTGGTTGTCTCCCGAGTGCACTAGCACCGCGTGCAGGGTGTAACGTGCTGACATCTGAGAGGCCTCCTGGAGGTACGGGTCCAAGTTGATCTCTTCGAAGAACTCGAACCTGGGACAACATGAATTGTTTAACTACCTCTTGACTGCGTTAAGTTTGAAACTTTGCACTTCGACTTGTTGTTTTTTAAAATGGACAAAGCGCCGTGGCACGTTCTATAGTTACTGCTACTTAAGTTGATTGTTCCGGGTATCAGTTCCAATCACTTATAATTGTTGTGAAGGATCATTTATTTGACATTAATGTTAGTTTAAACTATTGCATTTTTTTTCAGGTTTAAAGTCATGAAGGTACATGAAAATTGCATTTGCAAAATTTGGACTATTTTGTTTCTCAAGGTACAAGCTTACATCCATCCAGTTAGGCGTTTTATTCTTTACATAAAGAAAAAAAGTCATGAAGATAGAGAAGGTTAGTAAAGTATGGCTTCGATATGAATAATAGAGGCAGAAAGGCCAAGACAAGTTCAGATAAAATGCACTAAGTAAACCAAGGAAAATACAAAAAATGTGAATTCTTACACCTTGAAGGTTTTCAGGCCAATCAGCCCATACAATTTTGGACAAAGCTGTAGACGCTATGGCTACTTCCTCAATAATGGGTTATTCTCGTGGTCTAGCTGCAATTGCAATACCGCAGGGTATTTTACTTGCTCTTGGACCAACTAAATAAAATAGATCATAAGTTCTAGGGTGATACGTCCCTACCTAGTTATTTGTCCCTATTTCAAGGAGTGACAATTAAAAGGCAGGTATACGTACAATAATATAAATAGAAAAGTATTAGCGGCCACAGGCCACACAACGGTAGGACTCAAAATAGGTCGTTATTATAATTCGAAAGCGATCTGGTTCTACTACGCAGCCTATGTACTATCCTGGATGCGTGATCGGGCAGGAAGAGGCCGCTCAGGTGCTGTAAGGACTCGGAAGTGGATGTTTCCGTGCTTCACGGTAGGTCCAGCAAACTGCGGAAGTGAAGCAGGAGATGTGCGAAGCGAAGTGTTTTTTTCGACCTCAGACCTTGAACCCCAATTGGAGTGGATCAGAATGCACTATAAAACGAACATGAAATGTCCGCATCGGTAGGTCGTATAGCGGACCCGGAACGTTTAGGACGCCACAATTAAATTAAAGCACAATGCATTTAAATAAGTGCACCACAGTTACGTACGTGATATTTATATAAATATCTGATGTCGAATAAAGACCGTGGAGATGAACGTACGTTTGGTCCCAAGCGCGAGGCAGAGCGAATGTATCGTGCGTGAAGTGAGTCAGCCAACCGAAATTAACGAACGAATGACCAGTCAAGAGATGGATTTCGTTTGCGAGGTACACTCGAGCAATAAATTCATAGTGAATCGCGTACATAATTATATAAATGTCTGATCATACTTAGGTTTTAAACATACAACGTTACAAGGGTTATCAATTATTCTGTAGAACTGCAATGAATTTTTGTCTGAATATTAATCATTTAATATACACTCTCAACAACTGATGTGATGACATGATATTGGTTTTGCCATGTTTGAAAGCTTTCTTAGGGAAGGACTGTACAATATTTACCGTCGATTTTAGGGTTGAGGGGGGGTTGGGGGGGAGGAGGAGGGGGGGGGGGGGGGTTGGGGCTCAGCCACCCCCCTTAATATGGTGTCACGAAAATCCATAATTCCTGCAAAAAATTAAAATGAAGTTTTGAGGTTATGTTCATGGACTTGGTCAAATTTCGTCCATATTTTAGGTTTTCATTGGCTGCCTGCACTTTATTACAGCGGGCGGGGGCTGCCCTCCCTCCGCACCTCCGGCTTTTTATATACACTCTAGGGGTAGTAGCCAAAAGACTGTATAGAGTCGGGGTGCTCTGAGTCAGTTTTTGAAGTGTGTTAACCTACCAGTACAGAAGTCGCTCTCTCAATAGCTACGAAAATTTTGAAAAATATTGATTGTCTTTTGTTACCGATTTTATATGTAAACTAGTATAGAGCAAGCTTTCCGTTAAAAGGAACGTATTTCCGCCACAGATTACGAAATCTGATAAAATGTCTAAAATAATTGTCAAAATAATGGAAATTTAAGAAAATTCTAAAAATCATATCTGGAAAACTATCGAGTTTCGTGACGCGAAAATTCGTGTATACAAAGATCTATATGCTAAAAAACATGGACCTTTAAATCGACGGTAAATATTGTACAGCTGAGCCAAAAGGTCCTCTATAACAACCAGTTGGAAATTTCCGTTGAACCACGCAGTAAAACCTTAAAGATCAAGCCAGACCTGTCATTAAACTTGATAGAGGCGTCGCTTTGCGGGTCGTACTGGAACCGCATGAGGTGTAGATGCAGCACTGGGGGGAACACGTCGAACCGCACCCCCTTCTCCGCCTCCTGCAGACCGTGCTCGCCTGCGTCATACTTGTTGTCTCCATCCAGGAGCTCGATGCTGATGTAGTCGTTGAACGACTCGTAGACTGGAAATTTTAATTATTTATTATTCTAAAATGAATCGTCTGATAAGAATTTATCATAAGCAATCTACGGGTGTCGTTTTATACTTGTTTACAATGCGTGTTCTATTACTTGAAAGCTTTGTGTGTAAGTTACTTACTGTTGGCCATTCCCTTGACGGTAAGTTGTATATCGTAGTAAGTTTCAACTCTTGTACTGGTACAATTTACATTTTTGCATTTTATGAACGAAGTCATTTTTCCTTCAAACAATTTAGGCACCGTACCCTCCACTATCGTCCCTTTCATTTTAGTTTCTAGTTTGTCAAGTAACACCTGCAACGATAGATCGAATAGTTATTCCTTAGCTATTAGAGTATAATTAAATCTACTATTTGATTATGGAAGTGTGTAGATACCCTTAAAAATTCCTGTACATCATGCTGCATAAACGAGTCTAGCGTCTCCCATCCGAAACTTTTAGTCAGCTTCTTAGTGGCAACTGGTTTTTGTGAAAACTGCAGATCGTAGAAAACCCGCTGAAGGGCGAAGGCAACAGATCGTGAACTATCATCACCAACTGTCGGCATCTTATATACGGCTTTGCGAAGAATATTTGTAAAAAACAGCGTTTGCAGGAGCGAGTTCATGTAGCAAGTTGCTCCCTGATTTTTTAGCCCTGAAAAAAAAGCACATCATGAGTGGCTTTCCTTTGAGGTTAGCGAACGGTTCGACGCATACCCTACCGACATATCCCGTGTGTTTCTTCGAGTCCCATGATACTCCATGAGGAGCCTCAGCTAACACGTGAGCTTCTATAGTGATCGCATCATCCTTCACAAAACCATTATCAGGATCCATCAAATCTTTCCATGGTATGAAATGTGTGTATCCCCAATCATCTTCTTTACTGCAATAAAATAATAAAAGCTGCACCAGTACTCAGTGTGTAAACAGGAAGAGACTGTGGTTCTCTACGAGATTTGTATCTATGAATTATGTCGCAGGTCTTAGAATGAAAAAAAAAACTACAATAGTTGAAAACTCCTTAAGCGTTCAGTGCAGGTTCGTGTATTCCCAATATCCTAATTATTTTTAGTTAAAGTATTATCTGGTTCGTTCTATCATAGATTTCAACAAACACGGCTATCGGTTAAAGACAAAGGCTTGCGTATTATTGGAAATAATACCTATGATACATATGATGTAGCTTCCTGCTAAAATGCGAAGGTTCAGGCTTGTGCGATATCAGTTTCAGTTCCCCAACGCCGTAGCACGACCATCCTGAGGAGTCACTTTCGCCGTTACATTGTAAGAAGATGCCGAGAGCTTTCTGTGGCTGTCGGTCTGCTGTGGTCGTGTTCCTGACGAGGACCAGGATCTTCCAGGGCAGGCATCGCGCGTAGCAAGGAGGCGATAGCACCTGCTCTTTCAACTGACTAATGTTTTGTACAGTGTATCGGAATTTAGCTTCTGGACGGGCTAGATCGTCGTCATCATTAAGAATGTTCTGAAATATGAATTAGTCATTGGCATATTTGAGTTGCACTTAGCTTTTGAAGCAGCTGTAGCTCAGTGGGTCCTTGCAAAGTGGGCAAGAATTTATCATATCGTCTACATGTGCTTATAACTTACTTGATGCACGGTGAATCAGAAATAACACTGAGGTAAAACTACATTTCTAATGACACTTATTTGTGACTGAAGTACGGGAACAGATTAGGAGGCTAGAATAAATCAGAAAAAAGTGCGTATGTAAGGGTATTAAAAAGTCCAGTCGACACTTCGAACACCCAAACCGCTCAAGGAAACGTGTCTTGATAATACCGTTAATTATGATATTTTGAATGTTTGTGGTACTGTAACAATCTATAGTGAGTTTCTTTAACATACTAGTGCGGTGGCTGTAGTAGTTTTTTCGGTGTCCGCGCTGCTTGCTTCGATCATTTTCAGCAGTCAACTTGTAAAACTACAATCAAAAACAAACTTTCGTTTTAGTACACGAATAAGACGCGGAAAAACATTTTCTAACGGTATTAAAACAATATGCATATTTACCTTGTTTTGTAGTGAGTAACATAATGGATGATATCAAATTAAAAAGATAGAATTTTGTACGTTTTTTGTAAAATTTTATTGAACAGCGACAGGTGTCATCTTGTGATTTTAGTTGACGGTTTGCATTTGTTCTTATTTTGAACCTGACCACGGACAATAAAAAGGTCGAAAATTTATAAAGTCAATAATATAGTGTTACAGGGGTACCTGGTAGGTAATGCCTACAGAGGAAAATGACCATTAGAATAATATTATTATGATTCCTATGAACAATAACCAGGTACCCACAAGCAAACCACAGCCTGTTTTCATAGATATCATACATAACAGTAAAGATATAACGTTTTTTCCTCAAACTCAAACAAATAGTATGAGGTTGCGATAATAAAATCAGAACTCTCTGCAGATTACTCCTCAACACTGACCTTTATGTGCCTTTACAGAGGTCGGTGCCTCTATTATACAAAGATCAGCCTTCTCTGACTGATTCTGTATCATAGAATCAGTTGTCAACCGAGTGCCTGTTGTCGCAAACATACTATACTATCGAATTCCGCTTATCTAAGGATACGTTCGCACTTGAAATGATGTCACTATTCGTAAATAGTTAAATACCCATTAAAGGTTATTTTGGAAGTTAATTTTTTATCTGTGTTTGGTGAATAGCAACCATGGTTGGCAACCGATTCAAAGATACGTAATAGGTCCGCAGTGCTACTCCATTCAGTTATTATTACTACATTATGCATAGTATACATTATACTTCAATGTACCACAAATAAAATTGACGTAATAATAACTTATGTAACTACTCCTTACTCCTTTTAAAGAAAAAATATAATTAAATAATTTGTAAGGATAAAAAATACTCACATAGTATAATTATCATGAAGGTAAAGTTCCACTGGAGCGAGTATATAACCGCTTCTTTTGTGGATCTTTTCGGTTCCATAATAATTTAAAGTTTCTAAGGAAAAGCTGCCCTTTCGTGGCCAATAATAAAGTTAAATATTAGTATAGTGAACTGACTAAGAAACATTAACAATTATTATAAAATTTGTTGGGATTAAGTTTATACTTACATTAAATTCACTCTGATGGTGTAAACACAGTGCCATTACGCAATTAAACGAAATAATTTTCTGTTAAAACTAGGGGGGCCGTCTCGCTCCGCTCCGCCCCGCTTCGCTCGGGTTCTCGCGAAAAACGGTATTCGTCATCATACGACAACATTTATGAACTATGACGAGACAGAAGACCTTTTAAAAAAGACTATCTTAAAAGTTATAAAATATATGAGTAAAATAAGAAAATGAATTATACTATAACTAGCTTTTGCCCGCGTTTCCGCCCGCGTCGAAGAGATTTTCGTAGAAATAAGGGAAACAAAAGAATAGTACATTACGATACGAGTCGAGAAAAAGTTTCTCGCACGAGTATCGTATAATATTTTATAGCAAAAGTGCGGAAAATGCCGACTTTACGCAAGTACAGCGTGCGTAAAGTGGTCATTTTACACACGGTGTGCTATAAAATTATTTATATTAATAAATAATTATTTTAATAATTATTAATTAATTATTTAAAGCTGCGCTTGCGTAAAGACGGCATTTTCCCCACTTGTGCTATAAAATATTATACGATACTCGTGCGAGAAACTTTTTCTCGACTCGTGTGATTGCAGCACTCACCTTCGGCTCGTGCCGCAAACTCACACTCGTCAGAAAACGTTTCATCGCTCTCGTATCGTAATGTACTATTTTTTAACGAGTATATGCAACGGTCACCATGTTTTAGCAAAGCGCTAATAAATACCTATCAAATAAGCCCAAACTCGAAGGGTCTGCTGTTGTCTGTTGATGAGATCCCGTACCCACCTTCCAGTCCTATCAACAGACCCTGGTCACCATGTTTTACCAAAGTGCTAATAAAGACCAATCAAATAAGCCCAAACTAGAAGGGTCTGCTGTTGTTCGTTGAGGAGATCCCGTCCCCATCTTCCAGTCCCATCATGAGATCCTGGTTACCATTATTTACCAAAGTGCTAATAAAGACCAATCAAATAAGCCCAAATTCTATGGGTCTGCTGTTGTCCGTTGAGGAGATCCTGTACCCACCTTCCAGTCTCATCAGCAGACCTTGGTCACCATGTTTTACCAAAGTGTTAATAAATACCAATCAAATAAGCCCGAACTCGAAGGGTCTGCATTCTAACCAAACTTACAAACGTTCGGGAATTATTATTTACTACATAATTTCTAATAGTTGCAGATGTACAAATATATCACACTACAAAAAAATGAAGAATACGGCTTTTCCTGAACCAAAGATTTCCTTTGACAGGATTAATCTTTGGATCTCTAAGATGGTTTACGAAGTGGATCCACCTGAATTTTTCAAGCAGGTGGGGGGAGGGGGAGGGGGTTTAGCCTTAAGAAAGTCAGAGGTTAATAACTGCGTAGGGCTTAGGTATATAGTCGAGTTTGGTATCATTTTCGATTCAATCGAAAGTCTAAATGTCAGTTCTGGAATAATATTTAGGTCAACAGATAGAAAAAATTTAATTAAATTAAAAATTTGTAATTTTAATTTCAAATAATACGTAATTCTATTTAGGTATGTATGTACATACCACATTGCCTCGCACTCACACTGATTGATTCTGACGTGCTCATAATTGCCAGATTGGAAACTGGGTAGGAAGTTGCCGAGGCACAAGAATAAAATCGCAAATCACGTTAAGGCGTAGTAGGTCGATCGCACAACGAAAGAGATAAGCATACCCGATAAAGCGCGCGTCTGAGCAGTGCGGTAAATCAATAGTGGATAATGCTGTTTTTCAATGAATAAAGTTCAATATAAATTCACACAAGTGCGTTTAAAATTAATCGCTTTGCTATCGTTCGAGAAATGTCATAACTAACTTCTGTAGCTGTTTCTGAATCTTGAATGGGTTTTGTAAACATAGCTTGCTGACCAATAAGCTCCCGTTTTAAAGACAACATTTTTTGCTTTCTTAATTCGCCTGTAAACTTGGTAAAAGTAGGGTGCTGCGTTTCATAGTGCTTTTTTACATTGTATTCCTTTGCAATCGCAACAGAATTCTTGCAAATTAAACAAACGACTTTGTTATGCGACCATACAAAAAAGTATTTCTCAGTCCAAATTTCTTGAAACTGCCGATTTTCATCTTTAACCTTACGTTTTCTACTAGGCCCTGGCTTATCCATGTTGCGTTCTAATCCTGGCTAGGATTAAGACAGCACCTAAAAACAATTACAGTACCTACTTAAATTACCCACCCTTTTTTAAATTAACAAAAATAATTCATCATCATCATCATAAATACTTTATTGCACAAAAAAAATAAGTACAAAAAGGCGGACTTAATGCATAAAGCATTTTCTACCAGTCAACCCACAGATGGTACAAGATAAATAGGTAGGTGGGCGTGCAAGAAGAGTAAAAACTTAAAAATTACAAATTAAATGAAGATACTACTCTAAATTAATAACTATAGGTAACAATACCTAAAAAGAAATTTAATACATAAATAAATACAAGTTTTAATAAGTATATTGTAAATAAATACATAAATAAATACATACCATGACTGCAAAAAATAATAAGAATTAAAGAAATTCATATATGTGTGTTTTTGGAGAGGTAGTGTCTGTGCACAGAATACTTAAAGGAGTTACGGGAGGGGGCTTTTCTGACATCGTCGGGAAGTTCGTTCCAGAGACGAACAGCAACCACACTAAAAGAATTGGATACAAATCCGGAATGATGTAAAGGAATCGAGAGAAGAAGGTTATTTGAGGATCTAAGCATTCTATCGTGATTGTCAGACAAGAGATGTATCATTGACTTGAGGTATGAGGGGGTATTTGGATCGGTAATTATACTATAAAGAAGGCAAACAATTCTTAGGTTTCTACGGTCGCGAATAGGAAGCCAGTTGAGTTTTGCACGAAACTCTGAAACGTGGTCATATTTCCTCAAGCCAAATATGAAACGGATGCAGGTGTTAAGCAAGCGTTCCAGTTTATTGAGATGCTCTTCTTTAGCATCCAAATAACAAGTATCAGCGTAGTTAATAATAGGGATGAGAAGGGAATTGGCGATAGAGATTTTCGTTGAAATAGGTAATACGTTTTTCAGACTTAAAAGAGAATGGAGAGAGGCATAAAATTTTCGAGAAACTTTTTCGATTTGAGCATCCCAATTAAAATCCTGATCGATAACTAAACCTAAGTCATTAACGGTAGAAGAGAAGCTGATACCGCAATCGTTATATTTCAACTGTGGCAGCGTGTCAAAGTCAATTTTTGTAATTTGTGGGGAACTTCCGACAATGATAGCCTGACACTTGTTAATATATGTAGGGAAACACTTATTAATAACAGAGTTTTACTTACGATTTCACAACACAATTATACACGGCACTTGACGGGAAATCTACGTTGAATGTGGATCAAAATATATGACACCGGCTAGTCGAGTTAAAATCTACACTAGAACTATTGACACTTCACTCAAATTAAAACCGAACTGTCGGTCGCTGCGATTAGCGTGGCTTTTATACCGCGCGTATAGAGTCGAAAACTGTCTGGAGAAATCTCGAAACCGACTCTGGAAGCTTCGTGTATCTACCTACGCGAGCAAACGGGAATTCGGGACTATTGCTATCTCGCTTGCTCTAACAATATAACCCGTGGATAAGCCGCCACCGCGCTGCCATCGTGCCATGCACGGCGCACCGATAAGCGCACTTAGGCGCGAGATTCAATTACTTTTTGAACATTTTTTTTTTGGTTTTTGCTGTCGGCGCGTCGGGCCACCAGTATTCGACCAGTATTCGGCGGGCCGTGGTCTGTGCATCCATGGTTTAGATAATGGGTAACAGTAATCATTGTTATTTTTCCTTATTTAGTTTCGACAGCCTGCTTGTTTGAAATGAAAAAATAGCCTCCACTTTGCATTTTTTTTCGATCGAGCCAATTTTTCTCTATTCGCGTTTTGGGCTGTTACATCGCCTTGAAAAAGGCTTTGCTTATAACATGCATTTATTTCAGAACCATATCTATTGTAGTTTGGGAGCACTACTTGTTCAAAAACTCCGTTTTTACTATCTACGTCGTCTTAATGATAGGCTCAAACAAAATCCAATAAGTACTAAACTTATAATTAATAATTACAGGGATTGTGTGTCAAGGATGTCTCTTGCCGAGGGTTCTGTAGACTCCCAATTTGCTGTTTCCCAGATATAATACCAGATATTAATTAATTTCTGGAGACATTATATAGGAGATTGACAGGCAGCTGGTAAGGACCTTTAATTAAACTAATAATGACTTTTCTTTGTTAAAAGCTTTGAAACATTCAGAACTTAGTTTAACAGGTCCTTAGATGTTTCACGGTCATAGAAATATGGCGCAGTTTTTGTTGTTGGTTGTTTTGAAAAGCTCAAACTAAACTTAAAAGTTATTATTTTCATTTATACGAGTACCTTTAACAAAAATTTGCAATTTCAGGTTACATGTACCTTATAATTTATGAGGTAAAAATAAATAGTAGATTGCGTATATTTAGCTCGATTTGTTGCCAAAACTAGCCGCCTGAAAATTCTGGGAAAAATATAAGTAATTATAGATTATGTTTTTATTGCGAAATCCATCGCATTGGAATACTCTAAATATGATTATTAGAGTGCATTACAAACTAGAAAAGATAAATTAGAAATAAATTTAGAGTATTCCAAGGCGATGGATTTCGCAATAAAAACACAATCTTAGTCAATGAGAACTGTGAATTTCTTAACTGTCTCAAGCAACATATATTGTAGCGACGACAGCGCCATCTGTTCCTAAGAACAAGGCGTGAAATCACATAACGCCCTCGCGAGCGTCCAGTATGTGCTTTACAAGATGGTTAGATCAAATAGTTACAAAAAAAATTCAGTGGACAAGTATGGTGTAAAAATTCAATGGTCTAGGTAAGTACCTCGGTGGCGCAGTCGGTAGCGCGCTTGTCTTGATAACAAGAGGTCGCAGGTTCGAATCCTGGCCTGAGGAATTTTTTCAAATTCTTGTCTTTACATTTGTTTCTAATTTATCTTTTCTAGTTTGTAATGCACTCTAATAATAATATTTAAGTAATTATATTAAATAAGTAGTAATAATAATAAAGTATAATCAACATTTTAAAATTAAATGTGTTATTTTGTTGATGTTTCTGTTTCTGTTGATATTTTTAAATTTATTGTTTTATTTACATTTACTCTCTGTCTTGTGTTTTGATACTGTACTGTTTGTTTTTTAATTTGTCTGTCTATGTGTGCAAACTTTGTTGGTTTTTGTAAATTTTTTTGTGTAATGTTTTATGCAATCGTGTAACTGTTTGTTTCCCAAATATAAATAATAATAATTAATTATACATTCAAAATTTAATAGTTTATGTTATAGCCAAAAAAAACTTTATCTACGTAATTTCACTCCGTGAACTTATTTATTATGCGTACGAAATTAATCCTTCGCACGAAGAAATTCTCATCATTATCTACAAACGTAAGTTTTTAGATAATTTTTCGCATGTGATCAGTTTTTTTTCCCGTTGTGACCTTTTTGCGCGGCCAGCGAATTTTTGCATTCATGTAAGTCCCATTTTAGTTTGGCCGTGATCTGCTGATGGTCTTCAGAGATAGGCAGCAGAACTCCTCAACGGATGATGACATTCACTGGATATTGCGGCAAACATCTCCTTTGGAGGAGTTCGCTTCTAGCTAAATCCCATTTTAGTTTGGTCGCGATCTGATGATGGTCTTCAGAGATAGGGAGCAGAACTCCTCAACGGATGACGACATTCACTGGATATTGCGGCAAACATCTCCTTTGGAGGAGTTCGCTTCTAGCTAAATCCCATTTTAGTTTGGTCGCGATCTGATGATGGTCTTCAGAGATAGGCAGCAGAACTCCTCAACGGATGACGACATTCACTGGATATTGCGGCAAACATCTCCTTTGGAGGAGTTCGCTTCTAGCTAAATCCCATTTTAGTTTGGCCGCGATCTGATGATGGTCTTCAGAGATAGGCAGCAGAACTCCTCAACGGATGATGACATTCACTGGATATTGTGGCAAACATCTCCTTTGGAGGAGTTCGCTTCTAGCTAAATCCCATTTTAGTTTGGTCGCGATCTGATGATGGTCTTCAGAGATAGGCAGCAGAACTCCTCAACGGATGATGACATTCACTGGATATTGCGACAAACATCTCCTTTGGAGGAGTTCGCTTCTAGCTAAATCGCATTTTAGTTTGGTCGTGATCTGCTGATGGTCTTCAGAGATAGGCAGCAGAACTCCTCAACGGATGACGACATTCACTGGATATTGCGGCAAACATCTCCTTTGGAGGAGTTCGCTTCTAGCTAAATCCCATTTTAGTTTGGTCGTGATCTGCTGATAGTCTTCAGAGATAGGCAGCAGAACTCCTCAACGGATGACGACATTCACTGGATATTGCGGCAAACATCTCCTTTGGAGGAGTTCGCTTCTAGCTAAATCCCATTTTAGTTTGGTCGCGATCTGATGATTCTTTGGAGGAGTTCGCTTCTAGCTAAATCCCATTTTAGTTTGGTCGTGATCTGCTGATGGTCTTCAGAGATAGGCAGCAGAACTCCTCAACGGATGACGACATTCACTGGATATTGCGGCAAACATCTCCTTTGGAGGAGTTCGCTTCTAGCTAAATCCCATTTTAGTTTGGTCGTGATCTGCTGATAGTCTTCAGAGATAGGCAGCAGAACTCCTCAACGGATGACGACATTCACTGGATATTGCGGCAAACATCTCCTTTGGAGGAGTTCGCTTCTAGCTAAATCCCATTTTAGTTTGGTCGCGATCTGATGATGGTCTTCAGAGATAGGCAGCAGAACTCCTCAACGGATGATGACATTCACTGGATATTGCGGCAAACATCTCCTTTGGAGGAGTTCGCTTCTAGCTAAATCCCATTTTAGTTTGGTCGTGATCTGCTGATAGTCTTCAGAGATAGGCAGCAGAACTCCTCAACGGATGACGACATTCACTGGATATTGCGGCAAACATCTCCTTTGGAGGAGTTCGCTTCCAGCTAAATCCCATTTTAGTTTGGTCGCGATCTGATGATGGTCTTCAGAGATAGGCAGTGGAACTCCTCAATGGATGACAGCATATCACTCGATATTGCGGCAAACGATTTTTGAAGCGCTATTTTAATATATTATTGGGTTTTTAACCTGTGTTTACAATGTATATTGAATCATATATTTTATTTATTGACTTTATTACGTCATAGTATAATTTACGAAACAAATTGCGTTTATTTAGCTAGAATATATAATTAAAACCGTAAACGTCGTCATTGTCGAGGCCCGCGTAAACACGATAATCGAACGAACGATATATACTATATACCTATAAACGTATGTGCGCGAGGTCTTAAAATCATTTCAATAACAATTATACCGGTTGAAAATGAGCCCTCTAGCTATAATAAAGGAAACTGTTATATGTTCCAAATAAAAAATACACGTTTTTCTACTTTGTCATTCATGCATGATTCATAATATCGACCGCCAGAAGTATGTTCGAGTTATCATGATATGGGTGGCAGTTCAAAGTTGTCAGTTATAGTTATGTGCCCTAACGAAATAGAATCGATTTTTTTTAGTATAGAGAAAGTTAACAAGGGCTATCAAATCGATTTTTCATTTGATTGATCTTTGATTATCCAAACTACTTTTTGTTAGTTTTTAAATCAATTGAATTAAGCGAACCAATAACTCCCGAGATTTTTTTTTCTCGGCATTTCAACAAAAACAAACAACAATAACAAAACAAAAATCAACAAAAACTAAATAAACGTCAAAACAAATGGCACGTAAAGCAACCGCAACAAAACACAAACCGCATACAAGATGAACTCATACTGACGCGATCATACTCGTATAAGAGTCTGCACCGATTCATCGAAAATTTTCGATTATGTTGTGTCAGTACCTATAGGTTAACGTTCCGATCCACGCATCAAGTAGCAAAAAGACATTATTCTTTTCTGAATCTTTTTTTGTTAAATTTAACTAATACACTGTGATTATTGTTTCGATTTATAGATAAATAATTTATTGCATTTTTGCAATAATGATATACATTCTTTCAAAAACCTAATATTTTCTTTTGCACCTGGGTGTATGTAGTATGGTGTGAGTAGTATAGGTGAAACGGAAAATTACGAACTGTCACCCATATCATGCTATCTCGAACATAGACGCTCTACAAAACCTATGTGTACAGAGCCTATGTGCATTATTTACCGCCGGGAATATGTACTGTCTATTGTCAGTCACATGTTGCGTCGCGTAAGATAGCCATTTTTCGAAATTTGAAAACCAAAAAAAAGAAAAAAAAAAAAAAAAAAAAAAAAAAAAACTATTTTACCGTATTGCGTTCTGATTGTGATACTGATTCGTGGAGTTCAATAATGCTAGAGGGTTGATTTTCAACCTGTGTAGTTTTTACTCATTATAGAATAATTGTAGAATTTGGGCTATAGCATGTTCGATAGAAATAAGCTGCCATCTTGAAATATAACTCCCAATAATAAATCTAACTTGTACGGGTATTCCTTCCAATCGAAAACTTCTGTTAACGTACCAAGCTTGTTATAATTATATGTCTGTGGTTGTTATAAGTGCTTTAGAAGACGACATATTAGAAATATACTTATATTTTTATTAGATTTCAGTAATTGAATCCCAATAGCCGCTTGTTTCAATAAAAAAATTGTATCTCTAAGAAATTTAGTGATTTTGTCTGGTGTGTCTACATACTCAAACGGCCCTACTACAAATTTCGCTTAGATTGTAATCCCAGCAGTAACGAAAGCATTAGGTAATATAATAACAATAAAAGTAGAGTCTAAGGTGGCTCGACCGGAGCCGACGCGGCAGGGATCAAATCACCCATTAGACACCGGAGATTTGCGTCATTATGGCTAATGGAAACATCCAATCCTGGCCTTAGCGACTCATTACCGCCAACTTCTTTATTGTAATAACTTGCCTCAAATTAATAATAAAATCGGGTTCAGTAATGGACCTTTGTGGCCGACGGAACGTTGAGGCTGGATAATGAACAACGATAGCAACAAATATATTATAATAACCTGTCATAATTATATGTCGTGAAATACAAAGGTATATATATCTAGTTCATAGATTATAATGTTTATATAGTATAAGGTGACATTCATTTATGCAGCCATATTTATACCGAAGACTCGGTAATTAGTCTGTATCAAGGTTCGATGATACTTTTTTGGAAATTTGAAAATTATTATTTTCCCTTTACCTAGACGTAAGCCCAGCCCCGATTGAGTTCTATTGTAGATAAGAGGTTACTGATTAGTGATTGTAATCCAAATTTTTTTACAATTGTTTTCGTCTACTGCCCTAGTAAACGGTACGATTTATTTGTGGGGTATTGGAATTAAAGATCCATTAAACTTTGGTATAGTCTAAAAGAACGATTGTTTTTTATATTTTTTCATTTTATAAGCGAAAAATCTCTGGATTTCCTCAAATTTGGTTGGCAAATGTATACTCAAAAGATAACAAAATTGTTTTTGTTCAACGAAAGTAGTTTCCTTGAATTGTAAGACTTATCCACTATAAATGATAGTCGATCGACCTTCTCTCAATCAAATCGCCGAGTAAGTCAGAATTGTACAATTAACTAACAGCCAAAGCCGAGGAGATGGTTCTACTGAGTCGACGTAATCGACCCAATTGTGAGCTACAATTACCTTGGGACCTGGAGAAGGGTAGGGGGGAAGGGGGAGAGATTAACACTAAATGGTTTTGTTTTAACAAGCTTCAAGAAAATCCATTTTGAAAATTATTTAATACTTTTACTATTTTGCAGACATTACATTTAAAATCCGCTTTCAGGGAATAAATACAGTAGTCAAATTTTTCAGATTGTTTCATTATTTTGATAGTTTTCAAGGGAAAGCTTTGCCCTTACATTGCTTTTTATTACAATAAATAGCCACTACGACTCCATTTATTCTGCTTTGTAGATAGACATATAAAATTCAAAATAAACTTATAGTATATTGTACGTTTCATTATCTAGTTTCCGCTGTAAGTCGAACTACAAACCACAATAATAATGGCTTATAGCTCTGACATAATAAGGCCGTAAACAGAAAACAGAAAATTGCCTTCCGCCATCTCGGTATCCTCAGATTGACGTCTAGTCGAGAACGAGAAAAAAATCCCATCGCATCGACCCGATTTCAATCAGACTTGCTCATTTATTCTCCAATTGGCTGTTCATCGAAGATTTCTTTCTTGTAATTCAATTTTTAGTCGTTCTTTTTTTGCGGATGCTGACGCGCTGCTAGACTGTTGCGACTGTAAAATTATAAGTATTTTTGCTTTAGAGGGACGCGTCCATAGATTTTGACATAAAACTCTCTTTTCAAGAGAATAGTCCCTGCAAAACCGTAATTTATTTTTCATGGTTTGAAGAATGTATCAAAGCTATAACTTAAAAAAGAGCTTTTGCCAAAAATATAATGCACTCTCTTTTTTTATTTTGAAGTCATGCCAATATTGAGAGAAAAATATCGAAGATGGCTCTAAGAAAAGTTCAAGATTATTTGAGCAGAAACCCATAATTAAATAAATCCTTCCGAAGTTATTCGGGGAGAGTAAGAGAACAGTTCTAAGCCAAAACCAGGCGGCCCACCATTGCCTGGGCCCGATGGATGGCGGTATATCCATCCCCAATTGCCGGGCCTTATATAAATCAGACTGGTGACGGGCAGCGGCGTCAATGGTGCAAGGGTTTCGGCACCGCGCTCACCAACCCGCCTGCCCAGCGTGTGTGAGTATGGGCATTTCTTCCAGGAGGACCGCCAAAAGTGGCGAAATCCTGGAAAGGCCTATGTCCAGCAGTGGACGAAACAGGCCTGATGGATGGAGTATGGAACGCCGGATTGTTCAAGTCGACTTGGAGAACTCGTTAGGTTCGCTCGCTCGTCGTCGTCGTCGTCGTCGTTATTTAGGGATTAATTTTAGTTTTTTTTAAATAATAAATTCAGTAACTAACACCGACATTTTACTATTTTTCAGAAAATCATCCCACTCGCACTGCGGTTCTTTCTGCATGGAGTAACAGTGATTGATGCAAGCGTGACCTACCCTCTGAAGTGTGCTAAGAAACTTTCTCTATCTCATTTCATAAGATTTAGGTGTTTATTACAAAAGTACTAGTCACAAAAACTGAATTTACAAAATTTATATTTTAACTTTTAAATATTTCAACTTTTTAAGCCAGGCACATGTACTTGTAAAATCAAAGCGAACAAAAATAAATTCATCAACAATTCACCAGGCACAATGGAATTGTCCCTTTGTTATAAATTTTTATAGCTCGTTGGTCTTTATATTCAAATTCTGCGTATCCATTAATATATTACATTTTTTTTAGGGTTCCGTACACCTCTGGTGCAAAAACACACAGAAAACCTCGAAAATATAGCATTTTTTCAACGTTATTTTTTAAGCTCTATCTTAAAAACCGTAATGCATCCAAGTTACAATTTGGTATAATTGTATTTTATTGGTAGAATTTATTAATAAGTTAAAACGTAAGTTATTTAATATTTACTTATTGAATAAAATTATACCAAAATTAAAATACATTCTAAAAAAAAATTACTTAATAATATAAAGTAAAAGTTAAATTAAATAAAATACTTTATTTAAGTCGTCGCTGCCACTAGGCAGTGGGCTGTGTACCCAAATTGTTGTACACGATATATAAAGTTAATCGATCAATAATAGAAATCTGGGTTCTATACTCAGAGGGTGCCGAATTGTATGTAGGCGCTACCATTTAAGGCCTTGCTTTCTGTCACCTCGATGTTACTATTTTGGCATCTACATTTTTATTATTTACCATAATTCTTAGGGGTTCCATACCCGTTTTGTGTTGTGGTATGGAACCCTTTGTGTGCAAGTCCGACTCGCACTTGGCCGGTTTTTTTAATTCCCTCCTGAGATTCAATCAAACCCTTCTACGTCAGCTTTCAAATGTGAAGTTAGGTTTTTAAAATGATTTTCCTACAGTAAATTTAATACAATTTATACGATTCGCAAGATGACGTGAGATGATAGTAGACGCCCCCTCGGTCCCCCTGTGAGATTTGGTCCGACCCTTTCATCAGACATAGGGTAGTGCATATACCTATATGTCGCAGGGAAGCAAAGATATTAAAAACACCACGAAATCACGGTAGATGTCGAATATTCCAATCAATTTGTCGACGATGCTGGCCATCATTTTGTAAATAGGTTCTTTATGTATGTATTAGACATCTAAGCAAATTCAAACCTACTTCACTCATCGTTTGGCATCTTTCTCGGCTAGTTAAGTTTTAAGATAAGATTCTAAATAAATACCTTTAAAGTACTCAATGGCGTGGTGCGAGTGGCCGATGTGCAAACAACAGCCGGTGTTCACAAACGACCAACTCGAAAACTGGTAAACCTACCTGTAGAACCGGAAGCCAGCTCGTCATCGGGACAGTAAGGCCGGAGCCCTTACGGAGGGGGCCATGTCTACGATGCTGGCCATCATTTTGTAAATAGGTTCTTTATGTATGTATTAGACATCTAAGCAAATTCAAATTTACTTCACTCATCGTTTGGCATCTTTCTCGGCTAGTTAAGTTTTAAGATAAAATTCTAAATAAATACTTTTAAACCACACAAAAGCCTGCCTTATCAATTTGTCGGCGGCACAATTCTTACTAAAAACATCTACCGTACGGTCCGAATTAGAATTACATCGCTCAAACTGTGAGTGAGTCAGAGATAGCACACTATTTTTTTAGTAAGTGCGATAAGGACGGCTTGAATTTGAATGAACTGTAAGATAGCTTACACTTAATTCGGACCGCAGGGCTAGTGATAAGTCGTTTCACTAGACTGCATGATGAATGAGTCTAGTAAGAAGTCAAAACAGTGAAAAACGATCACGTTGGTGTACGATCTTTGTTGTCGATCATAGAACTTCTATAATATAGGCAACGAGCTATAGATACTTAACTACAGTACTCCCAAAGTTATAATGCGCATACGAATCTTCGCCACTGCTCGGCAAAGTTCGTATTTCCCTACACTTTCTATACAAGCAGCAAGGTCACGTGGTACGTCCGGTCGCTCGGCTATAGATTTCTATGCGCATTGTAACTTTGGGAGCACTGTATAGGTATTCGCGGGAGCAACCGAATCATACATTGTAGGGACACTAAACATTTCACTTGCATTAATTTGTTACCTTATTTTTAATTTAAATTTATCAAGGCATATTTGGTAGAGAAATCGCCCGGTAAGCGAGAGGTCCCGAGTTCGAATCCCGGTTCAGAACTCCTCACGTCCAGATTTACTTTTCTGATTTTCTATACCACAATGGTATAAATTTAATTTGTTATCTCCTTGCGATGGATAAATCGCAAAGTGTTGAAAATATATATATGTATTTCTATCATAGCATAATTATACGATGGTGATTTGCTAAATTAGTATCTATCTTGCCCCATGCTTTGGTTGCTTATTAATTAAAAGTAAAATAAGTGGTCAAGTTCGAGTAGGTTTTGGGTCCTGAGGGTTCATTTGTGTTCTAATAAGTTAGTAGATTTATAAAACTACAATAAAGGTAACAAACTTATTTTATCTACAAAATGTATAAAACAAAACCGCAAAGTTAATGTGGTACTTTAATATTTTTACTACTAAAAGATTCGTGCCCCCTGATTCTGTATCGTAAACTCAGTTGCCAAACCAAGTGCCTATCGTCTAAAACATACATATCCGCTTATCTAAGCATAAGTTCGCACTTGAAATGACTTCACAATTCGTAAATAGTTCAATACTCAATAATGGTTATTTCGGAAGTTCATTTTTTATCTGTTTTTGGTGAATAGAAACTGTAGCTAGCAACCGACACTGAGTTACATAATGGCCCCGGTGGTTTAGATTCATAATGCTATTGAAACGGCTACTCACGATTTTTAATATGTAATCAGATTTCGCCTGACTAGTTTGACTGTATTAATACAGTTTCTTAATTATAAAAATCGCGAGTAGCCGTTTCAATAGCATTACTTCAGTATTTGTTGTTTAAATATACTATTATGTTTTATAATACACAAAATTGAATTTCCGTACCTTTTTAGTCTTATAGATATAAATCGTAACAAAATAGTCAAAACTGACAACATTGGCGGCCCGCCACTTCTTAATTTTTGGAGATAAAAAATAATAATAAATAATTTAAAAAAGAGTAAGATTATTTTATTCTGGAAAGGATTAAAATAATTTCCATTATTTTATTGATGTATTTAGTATCACGAAATCACTGATATCCTCATTTCTCCGCGACATATACATATAAGGTGACTTTAGTTGATATAGCCAAATTCATACTGGAGACTCGTTAAGTGATCAGGACCAATTTCCAATGGTAATGTAATACGGAAAAATACAAATAAAACAAAAAGTTTGGCAGATTTAAATTTCCTACAAAAAAATACAACAAAGTTAATAAATAAATCTAAGTGTAGTTACTTAGTACTCAGATTATTAGCCCGCCTGCCGAGTAAGGTGATTAAGGCGAGCCCTCCCTGTACGCTTACATACCGGCCTCCAGTGTTGTGGTGGAATGGTAAAGGCATTAATGATAATGAAACATAACCTCAGATAAAGTCCACGAGCACCTGCGCTGAAAATTGCATTGGGATGAAATTTTATGATTTTGTACGTTTTCATAAAAAATCTTGCTGAGCTCTCCGGCGCCACCGGCCGCTGAACTTTTAATCTCTTAATTACATGAGAGCTAGATACGCGGGGATTCCACCAAAATAAGCATGCACAATCTCTGTCCCTCTTACCTCACCCCCGCGCGTGCCTGCGATCTGAAATATTCCTTTTCGGTTGCAGCGGACGGAATCGACGTAGATTTAAATTCTATATGATCGTCTACACCGACACTCTGCAGGCAGGTTCTCGATGAATTTTCGAGCAACGTGGCAAGCCCGTGGATTCACCCGGTGTAATTAGCCTCTTGGAACGGTCTGCAGGCCTGAAGGATACACTTTGTATGCAAATGACGCTGGCCTACAAGGTAATACAGGTCAGACGAGTCTTCTGTCATCCTTTTGGTCATGATAGGTTCGCTTCATTGGTCGTGAAATATTTAGCATTTTCTGTGAAACAGTTGTTGTCTCCGCGATTTCAGGGTGTGTACAATTGTTAAGTTGTTAATAAACTATGGGCAAGTGCTAGGAGTAATATAAATATTAACGGTTAATTAAATAATATAAGTTCGCATAATTTAAAACTCTCCCTTCTATGACGATCAAATTTTACATTGAGTGCACGGTGAAATTCGCCATCTTTCTGTGTCAAAACGAAATTTAAAAAAACAGTCAAGTGCGTGTCGGGCCACGTGCAGTGTAGGGTTCCGTAGAAGCCCAGTACATTTTATAAGTTGGTCTACTAATACAGATCGCGCCAAACTTCTAGTCCGCTCGGAAGTTGCTCTCCCGAAGAACCGGCCCATACATTGCCATGTTTAGAGGGAACTAAGAGTTTGGCACGACCTGTACTCGTAAACCTGTAAAGCATACTTAGCTGTGATCATTTTCCTTTTAACTTCATCACTTCTGTAAATTTTTCCACATTTCATAAACAACCGTTTAGCCGGTAGGAGGGACACTTGACTCAAACAAAAACTAGCACTTAAAGCATAATATTTCGCCAAGGGATCCCTAAATGGAAAAATGGTTTTCACACGACTATAATGTTTTTAGACGACCTATCCAACGATACCCCACACTATGAGATAGACGAGAAAATAAAATTCGTCCCCAATTTACGTGTATGGGAAAAAAAAGGGAGAGTTTTTTTTTACCGTTTTGTCGGCGTACTAAATATGTATAGTATACACATACAAAATTATAAATTTCTAGTACTAATAGTCTCTGAGCTAAGCCGCGGACAGACGGACATGGCGAGACTATTAGGGTTCCTTGTTGGACTACGGAACCCTAAAAATAAGTATCCCCAAAAAAGTCTGATTTAACTTTAGCTACAGAATGTTCAATACAAAAGCAGAAAGAAAGAAAATTTAAATTAAATTTTATATTGAGTGCAAGGTGAAACTCGCAAATGAAATAAATGTATTATATCTTTAATTATATCATTGCGGTATAGAAAATCAGAAAAGTAAATCTGGACGTAAGGAGCTCTGAACCGGGACCGGTCCCGAGCTCCTCACGTCCAGATTTACTTTTCTGATTTTCTATACCCGAATGATATACAATTTAATTTGTTATCTCCCCGCGATTGATAAATCGCCAAGTGCTTAAAATATAGAAAGAATATAGAAATTAAAATATTTGCATAAATTGTGGTATGCTTGAAGGTGCTGGTGAGGTACATATAGGTTCAGCATAGTGTACCTTATTTTGTCCAGATATGCAAATTTTTAGAGCATAACTAACTAAAATATTAACGAAGAATATCCTACATCTACACTTTAGGAACTTTAGACTTTAATACTTGGTAACTATAGATTAAATAATAAGTTTGCAATATTTCAATTTGTGAGTATGGGCATTTCTTCCAGGAGGACCGCCAAGAGTGGCGAAATCCTGAAAAGGCCTATGTCCTGCAGTGGACGAAACAGACTGATGGATGGATGGATGGATTTCAATATTTCTTAAACAAAAAAAAAATATTATCATAAAAAGTTTCTTAATAAATATTTAATAAAAAAATTGTAGAAAATTTCTTTAAGTTGGTATGGTAATTTATTTAAAAACGTATTTGCATATAATGTGTAATTCTTTGGCAAAATCCTGTTCTGTATTCTAGAGTTATGAGTTTGTTAAGGTATTTAGTACTAAAATTATATTTTTTTAAAAATCGCTTTAAAATGCTATATGTATGTTCACTCCAACTTACTACAGTTTTATCATTACAGCTCAACTGCTCCCTTTTTAGCTAGTCGAGTCCATTCTGGGTTTTGAGCTTTGTCAACTAACATTATTTAAACCTGATAGCTTTTTCCTGTCCGGCAGCGTGTCAGGTACTATTTTATAGCTTTCAGCAATGAGGTTTTTAATATCGTTGGCTTTCAGGAAATCTGCTCTAGAGTTGGATGTGATAGTTGACGCTCTGATGGTGCTAGAGATTAACTCAATTTGACTCTAGCACGAACTATTGGAAAATGTGAGCATTGATATTTTGTTACATTAAAATCAAAAAACTAACTTCAATGACCCACCATTTACCAAGGCACATTATTTTCTTTCATAAAATCAATAAAGAATATGCATGTAAATTTTTAATGCACAAATCGTTAATATATATGATAAAAATTAGGGCTATGAATAAGAATTTACAACTAAATTATCCATATTTCATAGTTATAAATTCCAATAAGTTTCATAATAATCTTCTACAATTCAAACGGCTGCCATTTTAGCGCGCATCAAGTGACGTCACATGATACTGCTCTTGCTTGCGGTGTATGGCTAGTGGCCGGTATATTTCATTATTTTTGATTAAAATTGTATTTATTATTTACAATTAAACAAAAGATAATAAACTAAAAATCCTAAAAGTAAAATATATCCTCTTTTACTTTTTATCCTCTTTTATTTTTAGTTTATTATCTTTTGATTAAAATAAACTATTACAAAATATTATTGGGTATATTTTACATTTATTAATTTTGAACTTAATATTTTATGATGAAATGTACTCACTTTGTCACAAAAGGCAGTTAGCCAATGGTGACGCGTTTTGCATTTGCGTATCATTTCATCAAAATGTTGTATTTTTTAAATGGAAATAATTACAAAACTATAAAATAAAATAGTTTCCCATGGTCACCATTAAATACTACTAAGTAAATAGAATACAAAAAACGTAATGTATTACTTATTTAAACGACACGCATATTCTCAATTGTCTATCTTTAACAGAAAATGGTGTCGATTCGGTGCAACACAACTTAACTTATTTGACAGGACTAACCTTATTTTAAGCATCCTGTCCTTGTCTTTTCGATACAGTAAAAAAAAGACAGGATGCTTAAATTAAGTTTAGTCCTGTCAAATAAGTTAAGTCGTGTTACACCGAATCGACACCACTGTAAAACATAAGTGGGTCATCGAAACTTTAATCGTCAGTAAACAGAAAGTTCTAACGTAATTGTTTATATATGTCAGCGTGAATGTTAAATCCGAAAGTTATTAAAGCTAAATTATTATCTAAAAAAGCTACCGTGAAATTATATCCTCACTAATAAAATTGTAAATTATCGGATTTTACAATCTCGTGATTTTTGATAGAGAGAAATTGAAAATTACCCCAAAAAGTAGTCAAAGTAGATAGATTAATAGAACAACGGAAAACAGTACAACAATCCCAAACTCTGAAACACAAACCCCAGATCACACGGGCACAAGTTACAGTAACCACCGACTGAAACCACACAGGTACAACTTGAAAGATCCTCACAAACTCTCAGCTGATGAATCGGTCCACAACAACTTTGGGTGAGGCCCGACTCTCCATTACCAAAACCGCGGAATCGAAACTGTTAATTTCACTAAGTGAAACTAACTCCACTCGATTTCGAAGTAATATAACCTGAAAAGTTTTACTCGTAGGTGTAGCGCAAAGATATTCTACATATTAGTGAACGGATTTTTTGCAAGTTAGGAAATAATATTTTGAAGGATCGAAACAGTGTGCAAACTGTCTGACGCGCACAAAGTAAAGTTTGTTCAATCGATGAATATTTTGTTTGCAGCTCGTATTTCGTCTTCTTTCAACGAAGGATTTTTTTGATTTTGATTTCTGAATGTAGATTATTACGTCTTGTAATCGTTTATTATTTATTCTGGTTATTATTCATGATAATGAATTATAAATAATTTATAATAAAAAAGATAATAATTCGAAATGACCTTGTAAGCGAATGCGCCGCCATTATTGACATATTGTTATGATAGGCTGCCATTAATTCCTACCTTTTTGGTTGAGTAAAGAGGCGGCATAAGAAGTATCCACTTAAGTAATTTACCCACTACCTATATACGGTTGTATCTCAGACACAACCCGCTGTTTTTTTCTTGGGATACCAGTATTTACTATAATGTACCTCTACTGTTTAATTCTTAATGTTAATTAACTCTCTAATTGTCTGTTGTCTGTCTTGTCTGTTTAATCTCCGCTAAATCTATTCGAGGCTGGTTAAATCGGCCCTTAGAATCTATAATAGAGTATTATTGTTCGACGATTGGATTGGGATTCAAAAGTACCGTTTGCATAATAGTACAAATGAATTTATAACTTAGGTACTTAAACCCATCAAGTAAAATAATATTACATTTTTTGCGTTTCATGTACTTACTGATGTTTATGAAAGTTTATTGATCAACAATATTGCTTCTCCAAAATATGAAATGATCGCTGATTTTATAAATGAAGTTTTATAAATGAAGTCTTAAAATTGTCTTTTACAATTCTGTCACTATTTGGCATTGATGATGAAGTTGATGAACCATGAATGAGTGATGATTGATCATCAAAACAAATGGCGAGCTGACAATTTTTTTAAAGAATATAATGTTATTTTAATTCCACGAAATATTATTTTGATTAAATGTTACTTTTTCTCCACATTATAATTTCGAAGTACTGAAAAAGTTTTAACGTATTTTTGCACATCCTACCTTTGGTAAGTGTCATTTCAAACATTCGCGTAAAGTTGACGTTAGCACCTCATTCCCAATCCAATCGTGAAACAATAATAGATAGAATGTAAAAAACTATTTCGATTAATTTTAAAGTTATTTTCTAAAATCATGGTTATGAAAATACCCGAGGTGTACCAGAGGTGTTTCCAATCGTGGAGTGTTCAACAGTCAATAACCGCACACCCTTTTTTCAGTGGTGATTTTTAGTCAATCCTTACGAAATTCGGGGTTTACCTTATCGTCGTAATATATTGGGACAAAAACACAAGTTTTTTACGATATGCATCCCTCAAAGTGTTTCCTTCACCGCCCAGCAACTGGTAAGTGTACAAATACTACACAATTTAAGAGAGCGCTTAAACTTTTATGCGAAAATTTAAAATTTCCAGCGCCTCTAAGACTTTAACTTTCTTGAATTGTTAAACATGGACCAATCTCTCACATTGAATATTAATGTACCTATATATTATTTATACTTATAGTATCTATTTTTTATAGTAGTAGTGTTTATAATAATGTAGTTATAAAGCAGTATTTTGAAATACTGCTTTATATTTTTGTGACGCAAAACACTTGTACTTTTCCACAAATAATATTAAATATTACACTACCCAACCGGTTTCACTATTGTAAGCATCATCAGGGGCTTGTAAATCAAAGTTAATACATATTTTTAACAAATTTGTATTGCTAGATGTCCGTGCAATAAACGATATCGTTTGATAAATAATCAGACATTATTAATTTGTTGATACATACATAATCTACCAGAGTTTTTATTATTTATCTTATCATCACATTAACTGTTGAGAGAAAAAAAATAAGTACTTCCGTAAATTTTTCTCAGTGATATCGCCAGTTTATCACGATTTATTGTATTGGGTAAAGCATAATTGCAATTAAAATTTCATGTCACAATAACCTTTATGACTTTTAACCAATCGAATTCTGCAATGCAATTATATTATATAATTAGACCGTAAAACATAATTATTATCATTCCAAATCCCAAGAAAATTACGATTCACAAAACCATACAAAAAGCTTAATTTGGTGGAATGGCTCGTAATCCTGAAAAACTAGACCAGGGAGGATTCGAATCCGAGTCTCAAGATTGAGATTGGCACTCTACCGACTGGGTTACATCTGCTATCTAATAAAACGCATTCGATACACAAAAGCGTCGCATAGAAACTAATACCAATTACCACCGCGGTATTACAGGCACGTCGTCGTAACAGTGCTCTGGTCAATTTCGGAACGTTGCATTGCAGAGTATGCGGCGCATTTTGGACCGCGCGGCGCGGCAGCCATACTGGTGCGATATTTTGAATATTGCAAGCTCATGAAACGACTGCACAGTCATTTTCATAAATGCTAAAGCACTCTTTCTGTCCATTTCACTTCATTTACTTGAATTTTTACGTTGGCGTTGCAGATGTAGCCTTTCATGTTAATATTGACAAAGAAAAAACTTAAATTCTCATTCGATCACGAATGTTAGTCGTTGTAGCGTAGCAATACTGCGATAAGTGTCAGTAATAAATGAAAAATCCTCTGGATATTTTCTTTTGTGTGATCCGTTTCAGTAGGCGGAAACAGTTGTAATAAATAAAATACCTTGACCGAAATATAACGCTTGGCTTAAATTTTTAATCCTTTTTTCCACCCAAAATAAAGAGTTCGGCAAAATAAGTTTCTTGAAGCGACTTTACCCATGGTTACTTTCCCGCTTTATCAGCTCCTAAAATTATAAATATCACTGCTAACAACCAGCTAAAGCCTTTTATTGCGGACGTGATTTTGATAAGGATATTAATGGGACAAGATCACGGAGAAATCCCGGATTACCGTTAACTGTGGGCAATAACGCGGCGTCGCAATTTGTCCGTGTTATATTAACGTGTTTGACATAAATCATGTTCAGCTCGTTATTTTATAGGTTTTAATTTCGGGGCTTTATGTTGTGATAACATCTGTGCCGGGTAATGGCCCTGCCAGCGGCCGTTTTACGATCACCATTTTATGGTCTGCGACGCGGCGCCGCGCTTTTCGTAAAAATACGTGTAGCCATTTTAATGCCTTTCCTGTCCCATTATGGTGCAGAATTGAGCCGTAATTTGAGTGAAAAGTTTATTCTGGTTTGTCTTGGGTGGACTTTTATCTCGTATACTTGGCTGAACATAATAAACAAGATTACTGAAAAAAGTATACCTACTTGCGCTAGTAAACTTTGTATAATGCAAAGGTGCAAAGTTTTTATTATTAGCGCAATTATAATTTTTCAGTAGTAGGATAAAGAAATTCAAAACAATTTAATCCCTGACTTTTCTGAACTAGATTTTTGTTTCGTTATGAGGTGAATTTTCATTCTTTAGATAATTTTCAAAGATTTATTCTAAAATTTCAAGGATTATTGGCTGTTCAAATGGAAAATAGTCTACATTTAACTTTACCAATTTCAGTTTATTTAACCCACTATGAGGTCAATTATCGCGAGAGAATTGTTGCAAATGTATTTGGCAAAAAACTCAACGGAATTGTTCATCAAAATGCAAAATAGCGCAATTTCCCGGACCTCCCGGAACGCTTCAACGGTACGGGAAAGAACTGAATTAACCGGACGTTGGAAAACAGATAACTCGATTTGCATAACTCGTTCACACGGGCATTTCCGGTTAATCTAATTCCAGCTGACGGGTTAACAGGAAAGGATAAAGTTTAAGACAGGAAAGTCGTATTGAAACATTATTAAGTAAGTATGTAGGTAGAGTAGACAATTAAAACTTTATTAGTTTGTACAGTGAGCCAACAAAAAACATAAAAAGCTGGAAAATGCGCAAATTTGTCACAGGCAAACAAAGATTTGTTAATTTATAAACGTGTAAAAATAAAAAACATATTTTGCGCATACGAACGTTAAAATTGCGTTGCAATCATATTTTCGGGGTCAGTATTCGAATTATACATATGGGAGTGTATATGACAGATATATGACAGATATCCTTACACATTCACATGTAGAAGTAAAAAACAAATAAAAAAAATACATATATTAGACAACATTTTAATCTCACAAAGTTGATCAAGAAAATTTTGTTAATTGAAATGAAAAATGAAATATTTATTAGTATTGTACTGAGGCCAAAACTTTATTTATTTTTATTTATCTCTCTGTTCCGGTTTAACTTGATAATTATTATGTTGAATAAAACACTTTTACTTATGCACATATCTAGTATATGTACAAGTGTTTTATTAAACATAATGTTTAGTAAATTCTACCAAGTACCAACAACTACAAGCATCAACTAACATTTCATTTAAAATTTCGCAAAATTATTCGATGTACATACACGACTTTTCACTAATTTATTATCTATAGATATTGTAATATTTTCAATACATGGTTTTTTTTGACAACCTCGCAGCTAGGAGTAATAATTAATTACCTAGAGGTAATTCTCGGACGCGTTTCCATTTTCTCAGGAAAACCTTTTTGTGTTTGCTTTGGTTAAGAATAGGTACTCTTTTCTCCATTAAGGACGTTATAAATTGCCTCATTGAAACAATGATTTCCGTTTTTATCGTTGCAGGTTTTCTCCAAGATCATCTAAGAATACAATTTAGAAAGTGAAAGAAAATGTTGCGATACTTTTTACGGTCGTACAGAAATGACGTAGGTAACTCTTAGAAAGATTTGTTTTGGTACTTTATTATTGTTTTTATGGTCATGGTACTCGTTTAACAAATTATAAATAAGTAAATATATAATCATAAATAAAATATATAAAACGATGTTTCACCAAGTGCCAACAATCGCAAGTATTAATCATAAAATATATAAATATATCGTGTCGACATGAATCCCCCAGGGGGTGTCAGAGGTGTTCCGGGTGTGAACTGTGAAATGCAAGTCACAGTCCTCACTCGGCACACCCGCGTTTCACCGATGATTATTACGTCCCAACGTGATGGGTGGTGAGCCCCTATTGCCGTTCTTCGGGCACAAATACACGCTTTTTAGGGCATGCAGGTTTCATCACGATGTTTTCCTTCACCGTTCAGCAAGTGGTAAGTATTAAATACTCTGCACATATATTCCGAAAAACTCATTGGTGTATGCCCCGGCCGGGGATCGAACCTGGATCTAAAAGATTGAGAGGCCCGCGTTCTACCCCTGAGCTACCGCCGCAGTTTTTAACAACTTATTTTTATTTATTGACCAAAACGGCTTTACACCATCATTATCACACTAATAATTAATATAAATGCGAAAGTTTGTGCGTGTTTGTGTGTGTGTATGTTTGTTACTCTTTCACGCTGAAGCGGGTGGACGGATTTGAATGAAATTTAGAATGGATATAGCTTATACCCTAACTTAACACATAGGCTACTTTTTATCCCGGAAAAAGCATGTCTTTAAACCGAATAACACGCGGGCGGAGCCGCGGGCAAAAGCTAGTTAATAATAAAATATAAAAAATATGGTATTACTTAAGGTCACTGGGTATTATCTCCAAATAAAGAGGAGTAGAAACTTTTCTCTATGTGTGGAAATTGATCAACGAAAACAACATCTATAGGTATTTTACTTTTAAAATGTTGAGTTATCATTAAAATAGCAGGTAAAATCGTTACACGAGGCTAACTTATTATTAGGTACTTTTATTTATTATTAGTATTCATTGAAAAACTTTTACCAAAATAACGTTTTTGTAGCTATTATGAAACCCTTGCAATTTCTCATACGAGCCTAGAGGCTTAGTTTTTCAAAAGGCGTAGATGACCAAATCCGAAACTATATTATTTGTTCCGTGACTATAGGGAAATAGTGAACAATCAAAAGGAGTCTCTGGGCCCATTTTGATGAAAACCAAAACAGCTTCATTAGATATTTGAAAAAATAATTTCTCGAGCCAAGAATCGATTAAAATGATTTAAAAAAAACACGCTGTTCGCATTCATATTACTATATGTATTAATTCTTACTCGCAAACCCTCCGGAAGTTATTCGGGGGAGAGTAAGAGAACAGCTCTCAAGCAAAACCAGGCGGCCCACCATTGCCTGGGACCGATGGATGGCGGTATATCCATCCCCATTTGCCGGGCCTTATCTAAAACAGACTGGTGACGGGCAGCGGCGTCACTGGTGCAGGGGTTTCGGCACCGCGCTCACCAACCCGCCTGCCCAGCGTGTGTGAGTATGGGCATTTCTTCCAGGATGACCGCCAAGAGTGGCGAAATCCTGGAAAGGCCTATGTCCAGCAGTGGACGAAACAGGCCGATGGATGGATGGATATACTTCAATGTCTGTTCGCCGTATATCATTGCTTCCCAGAATTTGCTCCGGCACTTAGGAGCAATAAATACAGTGTGTTGTTTTTTTTTTAAATCAACGGGTTTTATTCCCGGCTAGGGAAGTTATTTTTTCAAAAATCGAATGATGAAGTCAATGATGGTGATGATGATGAATGATTTTAGTTTTTATCAAAATCGGCCTCGAGTCACCTTTGAGCATTTTCCGCTATTCCCTATAGTTTCGGATTTTACCATC
Source organism: Ypsolopha scabrella (assembly GCA_910592155.1). Lineage (NCBI taxonomy): Eukaryota > Metazoa > Arthropoda > Insecta > Lepidoptera > Ypsolophidae > Ypsolopha > Ypsolopha scabrella. The sequence continues at coordinate 20,666,744 of OU342967.1, forward strand.
TACGCCAACTTATAAAAACGTAGTCTGTATATTTATTATAAAAAAGCTCACAACATTTATAAAACTGTCATTTTAGTAAAATGTTTTTTTAAGAGACGTTACCTAAGTCTTCCGCTTAAAGTTTACGAGTTTTACTGAAAGTAAGTAGGTACCTAGGTTTGTGACAGAGCTCCTATAATATCGTTTAAAATGGATGGAAGTTCCAGGTAAAGTAAACGAAAAACAACAAGGCCCCTGTCAAAGTGCTTATATTACTAATAAATTATGACGTAAATTTCATAACCTGCGAGACTTCTTTCGTGGCGTTTACTGTAGGTAAAAATCTCGTCTAAACATGCCATCAACATGCAAATAGCGAACGAAGTCACCAGGAACAAGAAGGCTCAAGGGGCAGCCTTTAGGACAGTCTTGCCAGATAACATTTTAAAAACAAGGACCTGTAAAGTTTGCAAAAATCTGTAGATTGACTTTTGGGAAATCCGTGGATCTTCTGTACATCTTATTTTTAAGCTATATTAACCGCTTCCTGAGGTTAAGTAACGTCATAAACCAGTAACATAAAAATGTAGAATCAGAATTTAACAAAAAAAAACTACGCACTTATTAATAAAAAAACAATACGGCCGAAATCAAAAGGTCCTTTTGCTCTACTTCGTTTTCCGATTCATTCTATTATTTTAATCTTGCCAACATGCCGTGCCTTTTTTTAAATTTTATTTTAAGGCTACTCAGTCATCTAAACTGCGTTTGAAGACGTTTTTAAGTAGTTTTAAACTTTTATTATGATTATCACAAAATTTCGAAATAAATATATGACATTTATTGACAGCTAGTCCCCGTAACTGTAGAAATGAAAAACCTTAAAGCTCTGATCTACATTAAGTTAATAAATAATAACATAATAATGTGTTTTAACTTTTTAAATTCAAAAGAGACTACGTTAAAATTCATACACACATACATACGAGCAAATGAAAAATCTAAGATAACTTGAAATTTATTAGTGTCAGTTTTTCTTTCATGAAAACAACGGTTTTAGTCACCTGCCGCCTTTTGTAAGGGGAACCTGTGTCGCTGTTCGATACCACTGCAGAAACTACTGCTGAAAATCACATTACCTATGTGTGAGTGCGTCATATGCTATTGCATATGGGTGAAAAATGAGTGATTTGCTTCGACAGCAGACCTTCATTAAAGGATTACGATGGAATATCCATTTCAAGAGCTTCAGTAGCTCTAATTGTTCCAAATATTAGAGAATTTTCTGAAAATATTGATTAACGCTTCTCCTCACTCGCCTAGTTTTGGGACGAGTGCGCTAGATCCTAGGTCTTATCGAAACTTTCCATCAGGCGGGGTAGTGGCCAAGCGTAAGCCCATTGTATGGGTAGTTTCATATCAAATTGGGTGCCGAGGTTTATAGTCGTTCCTTCAGTCATAACTGCAATAATGTACAACGTTCTTCACTTGTTTTAAATGAAAGTGTATAAGATATGCTTATATATTCAGAGTGCATTTTGAGTCCGAACTCAAGAGGAACTCAATCTTACAAATGTCACTCTAGTATGAGATCACGTCACTTTTTGACATTTGTAAGATTGAGTTCGGACTCAAAATGCACTCTGAATCTCAGCCTTAGGGTTCTTGCCACTGGATATATAGAACTTGGCGAGTGCTGCCGCGTGTCTAAATTGTATTTCGTAGTCCATTATTTTGCTGTGCCAGATAACAATTAATATCTAAGACACTTTGCAGAAAATTGACAGGCAGCTGGCGAGGACCTTTAATTACAATGTGTTAATAACTTTTCTTTAATATAAACATTACTCAACTTTTGGAGCCAAGTCAAGTCTCGTCTGGAAGAACAACCGTTTAGAAGTCACGATAGTGGAAGCCATTTTGTTTCCTGTTTTGGAAAGCTCATCAAACTGCGTGCCTAAAGTATATTTAAACCTAACTTTGTTTTAACGTTAAATAAAGTTATGTTCAAAGTTACTAAACAAACAAGGAATGAAAATGGATGAATATCCGATATTTTTAGGGTTCTGTCGAAAAGTGGAAACTATTAAGTCTTGTTGTCTGGCTGTAGGTAGGTTATATTATAACTCTTATAATATAACAGAAGAATGGCTGATTTGATTGTGCGTTTTGCATGTAGAGTAGATTCAAAATAGAATTAGTTTCCTAGGAATTCAGAGTGGCATAGGTATATTCGGTGATGATGTCACATTTTGAAATTTTTAGGGTTCCGTACCCAAAGGGTAACCAACAGGATCCTATTACTAAGACTCCGCTATCCGTACGTCCGTCTGTCACCAGGCTGTATCTCATGAACCGTGATAGTTAGATAGTTGAAATTTTCACAGATGTTGTATTTCTGTTGCCGCTATAACAACAAATACTAAAACCGGCCAAGTGGGAGTCGGTCCCGCGCACTCCCATACAGCAGACATGATTTTTTTGCCGTTTTTATAGATAATGGTACGGAACCCTTCGTGCGCGAGTCCGACTCGTACTTGGCCGGTTTTTAGGGTTCCGTAGTCCGACAAGGAACCCTTATAGTTTCGCCATGTCCGTCTGTCCGTGTGTCCGCGACTATTAGTACTAGAAAGCTGTAATTTGGCATGAATATAAATATTAATCACGCCGACAAAGTGGTAAAATAAAATATTGAAATAAATTTTTTTAAGGGTACCTCTCATACAAGTAAACTGGGGATGAATTTTTTTTCCTCGTCTATCCCATAGTGTGGGGTATCGTTGGATAGGCCGTTCAAGAACATTGTGGGTGTGTGATAACCATTTTTCGATTTAGGGATCCGTTGGTGAAACTTTGTTAGCTTTAAAGTGAAATTTTTCGTTAGAGTGGAGCGTCCCCCCCTGCCGGCTTGTTTATAGAAATGTGAAAAAATACACAGAAGTAGTATATACAATATTTTTTAAACGGAAAACTATCACAGCTAAGTAGGCTTTACAGGTTTACGAGTACAGGTCGCGCCAAACTTTTGGCCCCCTATAATGTATGGGACCAGAAGTTTGGCGCGGCCTGTATTAGTTGACCAACTTATATGTACCGGGCAACTACGGAACCCTACATTGCGCGTGGCCCGACACGCACTTGGCCGGCTTTTATTTTTTAAGCAGGTCACATATGCATTTATTGAATTCGTACGGCACTGTACGCAAGACAGATTTATGATAAAGAACGTGTTATAATCCTCGCAAATTGCTAATGCATTGGGACTTAGTCAAAATAATTCACAATGATAATTTTTGAAACAATAATATGAATGTTTTTCTTAATTTAATAGCCAAGTTACATAGATCATGAGAACACAAAATTGCAAAGTATGCATGGGAATATAATAGACATTGGGTCAGAAAAAACAACAATACTAGCTTTGTAATTTTCGTCCTTATATTTTTTCTGTAAACGAAATACAACAAACAAAGGTACACTGGCGTGCAGTAAAAGAGGCCTATTAGGCAAAGGGTAAACAGAGCTTACACTGTACAGTGTACGTACCGCGTAAATATACAGCACTTGGTCCTAATTAGTGCCGTGATGTTCTACTTTACTTTGTCTTTGCATTTGCTTTACACGTATTAAACTACTATTCTCTAAGGTCTAATATTATTCTTTTTTGGTGAGGATCAAAGTAAAAGGAAATAACTATTTCAAGATTTAATAAGAATGCAGCAATTAAACTGGCTTAATAGAGGTTTGAATACATACATACATACATATCGTCACGACATGAATCCCCGAGGTGGTGTCAGAGGTGTTCCCGAGTGTGAACTATGAAATGCAAGGCACAGTCCACACCCGGTACACCCGCGTTTCATCGACGATTATTACGTTTCTAATAAACCTTTTTATTTTACTCTTAGACCATATAAGGACCAGGCAAGCACACTTATCCCCCTCTGCCGAAGTTACATGTTCATGTAAGTTTGCTTGTGTGCGTGTTTTGTGTTTGTGTTGCAGCTTTTGATTTAGTTTTACATATCAATTTTTCGCAGGAGTGTGCGTGAATGAGTAAATGTGTGCTGTGCGTGTTTACCTCCCCTCCCGTGGAAAACGGCAGAATAATTTCAGTACTAAGAGTCGCGCTTTGCCAGATGCTGTGTTAAATGGTCTAAGATTTTACTGTATAAAACTGAATTTTTACGATGCCGGCATTTGCATATTTGTCCTTTAATAGTGTTTCTAAAATTTGGTCAGAGCATTGATAAAAAATACCTGTATACATTATGATACATTATAATGGACTTCATACTGGCAGAAAGGCGACTAGCATTGCAAAATTTTAATAGGTACCAAAATTGTTCTTTTTAGCCAATAGAATTCCTAGTCTGTTTTAGAAGTTAAAGCAAATGTGTATTTGGTGCTTAAATTTTTAGCGTCTTCATATCATATGTACCTCCTGCCTAGATCAAAGTTCAAGTTGCGAAGAAAAGTTGTATGTAGTATGACGTATGTAGCACCGTGTACGTTCCTAGAAAATACAAGCATACTGAATACTTCACTGAGAAAAATAACCCCGTTGGCGTTTGCGGGTACAAAAAACTCCAGCAGACTATGTAGTATTTTTAACCGACTTCGAAAAAGGAGGAGGTTCTCAATTCAACTGTATAAAGATACAAGTAAAACATTTTTATTAAATATTTACTTCATGTTTTATCTTAGTAGTAATTAGTTGTATTATAAAATAGGCATATGGATAAAGTAAAATAAATTAGGAAAACAGATACAAAAATACGCTTGGGTTTTTTTCTAAGTGCATTTATTTTAAATAGTAACAACATGAAGCTGGACAAATGACTAATAACGATCAATAAATTGTTCGAGAATTGTATCAGATGAAACTCACGGTAAATAAATTTACATCAGAGTAAGAGAAAGTGAATATTTTACGGTCTCAAATTAATACCTAGTGGCATGTCCACGGCTCTTTTGGTACTGCCTGACACCGGCGTGGCATTGATTATATTAATTTTTGGCGGTTCTCAAGAGAAAAAGAGTTTGATACCCTTTTCTTAACTTCGCACCAAATCAGTATATAAATATTTTAAACTTTTCAGTGAATGTCTGCGGTAACACATGAAGTCGGTTACTAGTTTTTGTTCAAAGTTTTTTTACGAATATTTTACATTTACTTATACGAGTCTTAAGGCTTTACTTATTTTATACATAAAACTTTTAAGCAATTTCGTTTCAGCAGTACTTCAAAATTCGCTAGCTTTAAACAAACTTAGTAAAGTTTATAGTTTCGACCTAGTGGTTTAGGTGATAGGGAGGTTGGCCTTCATCAATTGACTGTGGTTTATATCGGCGGTGGTTAATGTAACTTTGCCCGTGTGATTCGGCGTTCGTGTTTGAGTTTCGTTATTAGTATGGCCGCTTAACATTTTTTTTTTCTGGAAACGATCTGGGTTTGGATGACCTACCGGGAGGACGTGGATGACGTTTATCGAATTCACGTAAAAAACCGGTCAAGTGCGTGTCGGGACACGCGCAGTGTAGGGTTCCGTAGTTGCTTAATACATTTTATAAGTTGGTCTACTAATACAGATCGCTAAAAACTTCTAGTCCGCTCGGAATTTGCTCTCCCGAAGAACGAGGCATACATTTTGTCGTGTTTAGAGGGGACTAAAAGTTTGGCGCAACCTGTGTTCGTAAACCTGTAAACTACTTAGCTGTGATAGTTTTCCTTTAATTTCGTTATATATAATTCTATATATATAATTTTGAATTAATCTCTATCTCTATACATCTGTATACATATAAAATACGACGTCTGTCTGTCTGTCTGTCCGTCTGTCTGTTCGTTCGCTTATAACTTGAGAACCAATAAATGGATTTTGATGCAGTTTTCACTGAAAGATAAAGCATTTCTTCGGGAAGGTTTAGGGCTATGTATCATCACGCTAAGACAAAGGGGAGCAGCGTAATGAGAATTTTAGTGAGACATATGGAAGATTTGCCGCCGTAGCATTGTCGATCGTCGCGGGTTCAAACCCCGACTGGTAAAATTTGTTTTCACTTTTTATTTTTTATTCTTTTATTTAATTTTCAGAAAAAATATTTCCTTCTGTAAAAAAAATATTAAAGCTGAAATTATATTTCTTGACTGCGCAAATACCAATAACTAAAATATTTTTATTTTCAAGTGCTTAGAAAACGCCATCTCTCGGAAGCTATCCTGGATAACGGCTCACTAAGCTGGCGTTGAAATTGTTTGTAAGCTGGCGTTGTAATTGTTTTTATTTTAATACACTAGATGGCGCTGCATGTTTCAAAATATCGAATTTGACGCAGTCTGGTTCAAATCAACTAACTTTAAAGTTTGTCTACACTATTATATAAAGAAGAAAGATTTGCTTGGATATAATGGGTAATATCTACAACTACTGAACTGACTTTAAAAATTCTTTAAGCACTCAATAAAATTTTTAGTTCATCGTGTGGTATGTACGCCTTGCGTAGTCGTACGTATGTAGTCTCATCGTCGGGGTTTCAATCATCCACTGGTTAATGTTTTTTTTAGGAGACCTCTCAAGTTAAGTTTATTTGATCGGTATTGATGAGTATTTTTGTGGAACATGGTGACCAGGATCTAATGACGGGACTGTGGGAGGTGGGTACGGGATCTCCTCAACGGATAACAGCAGACCCTTAGAGTTTGGGCTTATTCGATTGGTCTTTATTAGCACTTTGGTAAAACATGGTGACCATGGTCTGATGATGGGACTGGAAGGTGAGTACGGGATCTCCTCAACGGACAACAGCAGACCCTTCGAATTTAGGCTTATTTTGTTGGTATTTATTAATACTTTGGTAAAACATGGTGACCAGGGTCTGCTGATGGGACTGGAAGGTAGGTACTGGATCTCCTCAACGGACAACAGCAGACACTTCGAGTTTGGACTTATTCGATTGGTATTTATTAGCACTTTGGTAAAATATGATGACCGGGGTCTGATGATGGGTCTGGAAGGTGGGTACGGGATCTCCTCAACGGACAACAGTAGATCCTGCGAGTTTAGGTTTATTTTGTTGGTATTTATTAGCACTTTGGTAAAACATGGTGACCGAGGTCTGTTGATGGGACTGGAAGGTGGGTATGGGTTCTCCTCAACAGACAACCACAGACCCTTCAAGTTTGGGCTTATTTGATTGGTTATTTTGGTAAAACATGGTGACCGTTGCATATTGTCTTTCAAAAAATCATATTCTTTTGTTTTCCTTATTTCCACGAAAATCTCTACGACGCGGGCGGAGCCGCGGGCAAAAGCTAGTTATATATAATTCTGAATGAGGTGAATATTATTATGGTGAATAATGTATGGGAAAGAATATTATTAAAATGAAAAAACCGGCCGAGTGCGAGTCGGACTCGTGCACGAAGGTTTTCGTACGAAAACGAAATCTACGAAAACGCAAAAAATCACGTCTGTTGTATGGGACTGCGCAGATCCGACCCGCACTTGACCGGTTTTAGTATTTGTTGTTATAACGGCAACAGAAATACATCACCTGTGAAAATTTCAACTGTCTAACTAACACGGTTCATGAGATACAGCCTGGTGACAGACGGACACACAGACAAACAGACAGACGGAGAGCGGAGCTTTAGTAATAGGGTCCCGTTGGTTACCCTTTAGGTACGGAACCCTAAAAATACTAATTCACTACTAAAAAATAATTAATGACAATGTCATATTTTTAAGTGTTGGGGATTTTGGATGAAATGTTTAAAATGTGTGGGCCGCGCCGGGCACTTACCTTTTTTGCCCTTAGGTAGACACGCCCCTGTGCAATAGCTGATGTAGAACACGACAAACAAAATATATTATGTAGAAATTTATTTCTTTCAAAAATACTTCTATAGAGTACCTTTTCGCAGCGGCTCCACCCGTATTTATTTAGTCTCTGCTCCATTCTCGGCTTGGGCGTTATTTTATCAACAGCCCTTATATAATGTTGACCAGGATCACTATAATGATAATAAAGAAAACCGCATCGAAATCCGTTGACTGGTTCTTGAGTTAAAATTCAATATAGTAATAAACCGTTTAAAAGACATCATGGGCACTCAGATAATGCTACTCTTTTGCTGTAATTGGTGTCAGTAGATGCTTTTCATGACTCTAAAATGAATATTCAGCTTTGGTTTCAATTTTGTCTACGTGAACAGAGATGTGGTACTGTATCCTATTCTACCGGGTGTAAATACATTGCTATCATTAAATGAAACCACATATTTTACCGACCCTACTGAACCACTTTTCCCAATAATAAGACCCGCGCCCAACCTTAGTTTGGGGAATAATTGAGTTCCAAACAAAAATGCATGAACTCTAACGCACCGACATACGGGCGAGTTCTGAGAGAGCGTCGTCCGTGATACAGCTGTTCCAGTGCAGCGTTCTAAAATAGACCTTCCTCCTACGAGTTAGAAAGTTACAGTTGAATATCATTTTCTCTGAAGATTTGCGCGGTTTTTTTTTTCGAATAGTTGTTCAGTATGATCAGTAGAGTATGTGGTTTTATTTAATGGTCGCACTCTATTTACACCCTGTATATCTATCTGTTTTTGCTTATTATTCAGAATTTGGTTTATCAACTTCTTGCTGTAACGTTTATTGAAAGCAATACTTATGGCGTTCGCGTCCTTTCTATGCTACGGCGTAGCAATTGCTACGAACCCATTGTTTTTCGGCTTTGTAGACTCGCTCGCTATGTCGTAGTCCAAACGCAAATACGTGTCACGGGTAACGTATAGGTATTATACAAACATACTTATAGTATTCGTGGTTCTGCAAATAATCTAATAGATACATAAAATAAAACTGATCTTTTTGCCACGACCTATATGATATTGAATAATATTTATTACGTCATAAATTTATATGCTATGGCAATTTTATGAAACTTGACTGGTGCTCGAACAAAATAAAACCCTGGAACAATCCCGAGTAAAAGGTAGAAAGAATATCACAGGGTCACATTTCTCAGTATTTCGTGCTTAGAGTCTAGTTGAGTCAATATTTAATGTCTTCGAAGCATCCTACTGCAACAATCCATACCATACATCATGTAAGATATTCCTCTTATGATTTCGATACTGATGGTTTATGTGTATTCAGAAGATAACATGATTTGTATATAATTTCACAGTGTTTTTAAAATGAACCGCTTACTTATTCTTATTCAACCAAAATTAAACCCCTACTCTAGGATACACCAAAAGTAAGGTAAATAATGATTTATTTGTTTTATCAGTGAATAGTCAGCTACTCTGTTTGCCAAACCACAACCAAAAGGTTTATATGTGCAGCTATATTAATTAAAGGCAGCTCAAACAGGTAACATACTCGTACTTTGGCACCAATCCAACTTTGGTAGTATTTGCTGCAGCCTGAGAATTATTGCAGAGAGCTCTCTGAATGGTAAGTGTTGATTTCATTTGAGGCACTTACATAATGTGTAACTGAGCACAGAGTAACCTCTCCTGCCTATTCTTAACCCTATATATAGGTGGTAGAACTGATGCCGGGCTCGACTGTGGAGGCACCACCATCTTACTCGCAAATCTTCCCGAAGTTAAGTAACTTCCAAGTTGGGGATTCCGATGGATAGCGGTATATCCATCCCCAATTGCCGGGCCCTATATAAAACAGACTGGTGACGGGCAGCGGCGTCACTGGTGCAAGGGTTTCGGCACCGCGCTCACCAACATGCCTGCCCAGCGTGTGTGAGTATGGGCATTTCTTCCAGGAGGACCACCAAGAGTGGCGAAATCCTGGAAAGCCTTATGTCCAGCAGTGGACGAAACAGGCTGATGGATGGATGGATGGACATAAATAATGTATAACTAAGCACAGAGTAACCTCTCCTCCCTATTCTTAGCCCTATAAACCCCTTTTGTTCTTATAATGTTCGGTACTTGTGTGGCGCTAAGACCTTCGAGCATGTTTAAGCCTTCGATACAGGATGCCTCATTTATTGTGTTATCGGATTCAACACTTGACAGAACAATAATTCCTGTCGTCTCTCATATATTAGTAAATAATTAATTAAAGGCTTGTTATAACGAAATAGATATTACAGCTAAGACTCTCTTTGATTTTTACGAGAAAACCAGACTTACTCGTACATAACTGTAATATTTATTTCGATACGGTGCTAAGTGTCCACCTATTTTGATGATAAAAGGTTTGTTGTTTATACTGTGGTTTGGTGCTTGACTAGTTGATCACCTACAGATAGAAAATATCTTTGGTCTTACTTTTGTATTTTATAGACAATGCTTATTGTTATACAAATTGAGGAAAAGAGACAGTTATTACATGACTACTTTAAAAATATCCTTCGTAAACAATAAAAATTAGAAAATAAAACAGTTTGCTACAATTTAGCTAAGTCAACTTTCATAACGCCGTTCCGCCGCCCGCCCCGCCGATTGGCCGGGCTCAACATCTGCACGCCGATTTGAATCAACGCCAAACCAATATTCAGCGAAGCGACAAATCAGCAGTTCAATATTGCCTCCATTTAGATATCCCATCTACCTTCGTGTATGATCGAAATCAGATTTCTCATAGACAGTTATTTTCAACATGTCGGAAGAACGCACTCGTGTAAGAAATTTACATTTCTTGCATTAAAATAAAAAAAAGTTTTTAGGACATTGAATAAAAAAATTAATATTTCAGAATTTAAAAAAAAGAGACAAGGGAAAATTTAATCATTTCTTAAACGGACTTTAACACTCCTTTAAGCTTACATTAAATATGGAATCATGTGCCTACAAAACCAGGAAAATTAATTTGTAAGATTATTTTATAGCTCTCTTGCTTATCAGATATTTAGAAAGGATTTTCAGAAATTGTTGCAAATAAAATTACAAGTCTACTAAACTTGTAGGTACAGTCAGTACAGTTACAGCTGTAGGTGTACAAGTCTACTAAACTTGTAGGTACAGTCAGTACAGTTACAGCTGTAGACGTAAACAACAGTCTGAAAAATTCGTATGCTATTCCAAGTCGATGGTTCATATATTTACAGTGACACGAATGTATTTCAATCCACATTGGATGCGATGCGAAGGCATGCAAGAGATGGTCATAAGCGGCTTAGAGTGGCGCCTTAACTCTGATCTCGTGAATGTGTCTTCGGGCACACAAGCTTACAGTGTGCGAGCCGCACGTACTCGTACCATCGCGAAAACTTGGGCCTCTCCAGTTTTTACTCACATAAAGAGCAGTGATGTCATACATTTGCTTTCAAAGGCATATTGGATATTTCTTGTGAAAAGATAAGACAAATTTTCAATTTACATTAACTGCAACAACCGTGGTTAAGACTATGTAAATAACAAAAATAACCGGTCGTTTGTAATTAGGACTCCTAAAATAAGGTTTTCGCAGATACCGTTTAAAACACAAAATTATTCCAAGTTCAGTTATAAAATACCAACGTAACTTGTCACTTACGATCCATTAAACTAAATGTACTCAAACTTCACTTCTTAAAATTTTTTATAATATCTACTTGGGTAATTTTCTGACTTTTCACTAAACCTGGGCTGAGTTCAGTTCGATCACCCGCCGACGCCTGGCGATCATGATATCTCTTTTGCACGCGTTGATTTCGTATATGCTATCCTGTTGTCAGTGATGAGCGGGCGATCAAACTGAACGCGGCCCTGTGGTCAGTTTATAAGTCAACTGAAAGTGCCCTATTCTGTAGGTTTTCTTTCATAGTGAGCCAATTTGTATGAAATTGATTACGTTAATAACTTTTTTAGGCCTTGAGTTGTAAGCCTGATTTCTTTAAGCGGATAGGTCACGCTTGAATCAATCACTGTTACTGCATGCGCAAAGACCCGCAGTGCGAGAGGGACGGATTCTGGAAAAGGGTCAGAATAACAAATTTTCACTAATTTTATGATTTAAAAAAAGAACTAAAGATTGTTTGAGATATCTGTTTTTTTTTTCAGAGTTTAATAAAGTTTATACAGATTCATTAATAAAATGTAGGGTTTTTGCTCAAATAAGCTTAAACCTCGATATAAAAACTTTTTTTAGGACCATATTTTTTTTAATCAATTTTGTAATCACTTCTCAATATTCCGTTTCAATAAGAGTGTGCATTATATTCTTGGCAGAAGTAGGTACTATTTTTGTTTCATATGTAGTGTTGCTAGATTCTTCAAACACGGAAAAAAAATGATTTTGCAGCACTGTCCTTTTAACAACACTATTGTGCCGTAGAATTCTGTAGGAGGTGTTAGTTTCAACTTGGTATCTTTTACGGGGTCCGCGAAAAAAGGTTTAACAGACGGACAACAAACTGATCTAAAAGGAATTAGGTTTTTTTATTTTGAGATACGGATTTCTAAAAAACGTATTCATTGCAAGGGTTTCGTTATATTTATCACGTTTGAAATAAAAACTGCCATTTTCAATTTTTTATTGTAAATATTTCATTTTTATCCAGAAATCTTATAAAATTGACTTAAATACGTACTTCAACTTGCTTGAAAACTTACAAAATATACTTGAATATGTACTCCACTTGCTTGGAAACTAACAAAATAAACTTAAATACGTATTTGACTTGAACTTAAATATGTAGTGCACTTGCTTGAAAACTTGCAAAAACACATAATTTATCAAATGTGTAATATTTTTAAATCTGCGTGAACAGAATCTCAGATCTCTCATTGATCATGGTCTGGGCCTCCGGGAAGAATGGCAGGATGTGAACCCACGCGTCCAGACTCAGCGTTAGAATAGAAACCTGCAAACAATACCCTATCAGGTAACTGGTACACTTCATTTTTGACATTTACATAATTAGTTCTATTAACAAAATCTAAGTGCCAATAGAATTGCGTGAAAATGGGCCGTATGGAGAAAAGCTTAGCTATTTCTAATATCAATTATCGGACATTACAATCTGAATAATTTTCACTATAGGCGTGACTGACAGCCCCCTATTTCAAACATGACCTTCTCATTGCTTTTCCAGCAAAAAGTTCTATGCATGCCACTGACCACCAGCCAAGGACTGCATGGAAACCAGCCATCTGTGACATTTTTATCTTGAAAGTGACTAGTGTGTTAGTCGCACAAACAGTGGCTTAAGGCAGCCCTTGGTACTGGCATAGTAAAAACTGGTAATGGCAAGAGTTTGGTTGAGAATAATTGGTTTGGTCGACAATGTCTACCTCACAACCTTTTCATGCTGGTAGCCAGGGGTTTTACTATTTTATAAGTTGAACATTAAACACGCTAGTTTTAATGCGTACGTAATATATTTACAAGTATATGAGTAATAATAGTATTGTGGCGTGTGGCAACGTCATCAACTAAAAAGAATACTGTCACTCCATCTGTTCTCGTAGATGTCGTAAAAGGCGACTAAGGGATTATAAAAAGGTATGCCAACAATCATCTGAACGTTGTATTGTCATACTAATATATTTATTAAAAAAAACGGATTCGTCCAAAGAAAAAAAACGTGTTTTGTTTTTTTAATGTGTGTGTGCTGTGATGCCGACCATTCCTGGCCCCAGCAGCTCGTGTGTGGTCTCCGTCAGGTCTGTCTGCACCGACACTACGGAGACCGTGCCTGACTCCACCCTGTACATGCGCGCTTCTGTATCTCCTGCCACCACCATAGTTACCTTAGTATCTGCTCTATAGGAGAAGCAGTACGCCAATCCTCGATTCAGGTCTTGCAAGATGCCGAACACGTCTCCTGGCCCCGGGCAGCTCGTGCTTGATCTCCGTCAGGTCTATCCGGACCAACACTACCAAGACCGTGCCTGACTCCACCCAGTAAATGCACGCTTCCGTGTCTCCTGCCACCACCAGTAGTTACCTTAGTTTCTGCTCTATAGGAAGAGCAGCACGCAAATCCCCGATTCAGACCTGATGCCGAACACGTGTCCTGGCCCCAGTAGCTCGTGCGTGGTCTCCGTCGGGTCTGTCCACACCGACACTACGGAGACCGTGCCTGACTCCACCCAGTGCATGCACGCTTCTGTGTCTCCTGCCACCACTATGTAGTTACCTTGGTCTTTGCTCTATAGGAGAAGCAGTGCGCCAATCCTCGATTCAGGCCTTGCAAGATACCGAGCACGTCTCCTGGCCCCAGCAGCTCGTGCGTGGTCTCCGTCAGGTCTGTCCGCACCGACACTACGGAGACCGTGCCTGACTCCAACCAGTACATGTGCGCTTCTGTGTCTCCTGCCACCACTATGTAGTTACCTTGGTCTTTGCTCTATAGGAGAAGCAGTGCGCCAATCCTCGATTCAGGCCTTGCAAGATACCAAGCACGTCTCCTGGCCCCAGCAGCTCGTGCGTGGTCTCCGTGAGGTCTGTCCACACCGACACTACGGAGACCGTGCCTGACTCCACCCAGTACATGCGCGCTTCTGTATCTCCTGCCACCACTATGTAGTTACCTTAGTCTCTGCTCTATAGGAGAAGCAGTGCGCCAATCCTCGATTCAGGCCTTGCAAGATGCCGAACACGTCTCCTGGTCCCAGCAGCTCGTGCGTGGTCTCCGTCAGGTCTGTCCGCACCGACACTACGGAGACCGTGCCTGACTCCACCCAGTACATGCGCGCTTCTGTGTCTCCTGCCACCACTATGTAGTTACCTTAGTCTCTGCTCTATAGGAGAAGCAGTGCGCCAATCCTCGATTCAGGCCTTGCAAGATGCCGAACACGTCTCCTGGTCCCAGCAGCTCGTGCGTGGTCTCCGTCAGGTCTGTCCGCACCGACACTACGGAGACCGTGCCTGACTCCACCCAGTACATGCGCGCTTCTGTGTCTCCTGCCACCACTATGTAGTTACCTGGGGAAGTACAAGGAGGCATGGGTGTTTTGACGGCATATTATCGTGGTGTTGAGCTAGCTTGCACAAAATTCGCCACGGGTATATGAGTAACACATGAATTCGCTTTACAATTAAAGCGTCAGCGTCGAACGATTAAAACAAATGTATCAGTCAATATCTACAAGGCCACAAAGTGGCGCTGCAAAAAGCGGTGATAAAGCTACGAGTGATTTTGAACGAACGTTATCTGTCCCGATAGATTC
Organism: Ypsolopha scabrella; assembly: GCA_910592155.1. Classification (NCBI taxonomy): domain Eukaryota; kingdom Metazoa; phylum Arthropoda; class Insecta; order Lepidoptera; family Ypsolophidae; genus Ypsolopha; species Ypsolopha scabrella. The sequence continues at coordinate 20,681,865 of OU342967.1, forward strand.
AGATGTAGATCTTGTAACTTGTTTTTGTTTTTTGTTTTGTAGCTTATACGTAATTTAAATAATTAAGAAATACAATAATGCAACAGAAATTGGTAAAAATAATACGAATTACAAATAGACCAACCAGGGAAGAATATGGTATAGTCCAAGACAACGGTGAGCTGGCGTAGGAACGGCTCCCCGGTGTCACTGAAGAGATAGCAGTTCCTCAGGTGATGCCCAAACATGGCCGACATCAGGTCGCATCGTCGGACGTATGGTGTTTGCGCTATCAGAGCTGGCAACTAGGAATAAAGTAGGTACGCGTGAAGACGAATACCATACCCCAAAGGGTAAAAAAGGATCCCTGTTGTCCGTCTGTATGTATGAACTTATGTCGCAACCTCATAACTTTTCATCTTTTTAAACTAGCTAATTTAAGTGTTTGCCCACAGTACTCAGCTCACGCGAACGTAGTTAATGACTATGGCCCTAGGGTTCTCCCGTCTCTAAGGAACGAACTAGTCCGTCTGTCCGTCTGTCACCAGGCTGTATCTAATGATCCGTGATAGTTAGACAGTTAAAATTTTCACAGATGATGTATTTCTGTTGCCGCTATAACAACAAATACTAAATACAACCAAGTGCGAGCCAAGTACAACAGACATGATTTTTTTGCCGTTTTTATAGATTAATGGTACGGAACGGCCGGTTTATTTTTCCTTTTATAATGAGATCTGACTTCCTTTTTCCCGGAAAAGTTGGTGGATTCATTATCATTAACTTATAAAATATTAATATGCATTTTTGCCGTCTTTATAGACGGTACGGAACCCATCGTGCGCGAGTCTGACTCGCACTTGGCCGGTTTTTTACTCTTAACTTGCAAATAAGAAACACAAAGTTCCCCTATAAGATATGTTCAAAACTTGTTCAAAATTATAATCACCTGTCGTCCTCGCTCAGTCACCCAGAGTTGTTGAACGTACACCCAAAACTTGTTCATTTGGTAATCTAAACACGGAAATACCATAATTGTATTAATAGATAACCCATGATAAACCTACAAATACCTTAAAGACGGTATTGACCTACTTCTGCATACACAAATTATGTATGAATATTCAAAGAGTATTGGCGTACGTACAATTGTCCTTACAAAAGCTACGCTATCAGTAAAATTAATGAATTCCATATAAAAAGTAACGAAAATAACTCAATCTACTTTGTTTTTAAAAGAACTTTAAAACTGTTTGACAGTTTTGCATTTATTTTCCAAAAAATCTAAAGAAAAAGATTGATGGATTAAAAACTTCGATGGTAAGCGTAAATTTTTTCAGATCGGTAAAAGGTAGAAAGTCCTCCCCAAATTTATTTTAGGTTTATTTTGAACTTGGGATAAGTAGTACCTATTATCAGAGGTATTTTATGCCACTTTTATAGAAGAGGAAATGAACGTATTTTTAAGCGGTTCGGATTACAGCATAGCATGGATGTACTATTAGATTAGTCATATTAGACCCATGATGATCATACTAAGATTATGATGTTTCAACAAAACTTCACTTATATAAGCAAATATTCATACAAACAGTTCGTTGGCTCAAACGGTTTGCAGCACACGTATAGTACACCCGCACGCTTTTTATGTCAAAAATAATAAGCGCGACGCCGCATCTTCGAATAAGAGCCGGCGGCGGTCGCTTTGTATCGGAGTACCAAAGCGTACAAACTATTTGCGCAAACAACGACATTCAGAAAAGAAAACAATGTTTAACACTAAACCCTTAAGGCACCAACAGCAGAGAGTGCGTGCGTTCTGCGGTCCATATAAAAATAACGAGCGTTCTTCTTGACCGCCACGATTCTATGTGTGTAAAGATCCAAGCCCTCGCATACATTACGGTGAACGCGAAACCACAGTATGACTAAACTAAGCAGTATTGTGTCTCGGCAGTGTCCTTGAAATAATTACCTACGGCTGCTAGGTACGTCAACACACACTAGAGATGCTCACTCACTGTCTTTCTGAGTTACTGAGTTATTTCTAATTCGAATGTTGATGAATTTAAGCATCTATACCCTGAACAATAGAATCAATAACTTCATGCTATAATTTACGTAAATAAATGCGCGGGAGCGTCTCATACTGTCCGCGTTCGTACGTAACTGCGGCGCACTCGCGACTGTCATGTACCGTAGTTCACCGAGATTTGGAAGCACGTTATTTTGGCCATTTCTATGAATACATAATACTGCTTAGTTTAATTATACTGTGGCGGAACGCTGAATGTGGAACGCAGAAGGGAGATCGCGGCTCTGTGTAGTCGGCCCCCCAGACTTACTAGAAAGGCCCTGATTCTTGAGCACATCAATCAGCTGCAAGGTGGAGGTCTCGTACTTGTTCAAGGCGTGCTGCGCCGAATAGGCCACCTGCATAGCCGTGGCGATCACCACCGCAGCCAGCATCTTGCCGCAGATCAGCGCAATGCCCAGTATGGACATGGAGTAGATGTCATTGATCGAGAACTCGTCGCCACCGGTGCTGGTCAGTTCGGCGACCATCACGTACAGTGAGGTAGTGTAGTCCCATCGCCTTTGGGTCGGTTCACTGGAATCGTCAAGGTTAACGTGGAACTGTTAATTGAATCTATAATTAAATATATAATAACAATAACTATAGACCAAACGAATATAATATCACAAGTTGGTCGAAATATCCTAATTATTTTTTATGTATGTATAATCTATTTAACTATAATAAAAACTCTGGAAGTTATTAAAAATATATTTTTTGAATAATAATTTATTATTTATTATATTGTAATTATAAACCGATTATGCAGTTATACAAAATAATAATGATATTTCGACATAAATAATTAATATAAAATCATGTACAATTATGCTATCGTTTTTACGGTTTAAATTAAAAAAAATTATAGCACACCGTGCGTAAAATGACCACTTTACGCACGCTGCGCTTGCGTAAAGTCGGCATTTTCCGCACTTGTGCTATCAAATATTATACGGAACTCGTGCGAGAAACTTTTTCTCGACTCGTGTGATTGCAGCACTCACCTTCGGCTCGTGCCGCAAACTCACACTCGTCAGAAAACGTTTCATCGCTCTCGTATCGTAATGTACTATAATCGATAGAATTTCTTAAGCCCCGACCGTCGACCGTGGCTATTGTAAATCAATTGGTTATTGAACGAATAACTCTGGTGGTTTGTATAACTTTTATTTATTTATTCAAAAAGACAAAACATATCGGAAACTAAATAATAAAATAAGGCCACCTGTAGTTTTTGGGGAATTAGTTTTATTAGTCACAGCACAACAAAATAATCCCTTTTGTAGCTGCTGTGTGATTTCTTTAACAAAAATTGTGCTGAATCTGAACTCAGATTTTCTCTTTCAGCTCGAAAAATGTATCTAAGAAGACAGATTGAATTTAGAAAAATCGTGTGTTTTTACTACTTTTGGTAGGGCTTCCTTCACGCTTAGATACATTAGTTTTACGGCTTCAGTTTTCAATAATACTTCTCCTCAATAGTTGTTTGATATAGCAAGATAAAAAAATATCCAAGCGTAATTTTTAATTTAATACAAAACAATCACACCCGATTTTTCATAGAAAAACATTAGTATCAGAAGTATGGACAGAGTAAGCTCTTAAAAAATAATTGTTTATTTCTAAAAATAAAGATCAATAAAAATTCGTTATTTTCGCCATGATAAAATTGTTTAAATATTGTAATGATAAAAAATAAAGCTATAAAATAAATGGTAACAAGTGCAAAATCTCTTTAGAAGTATTGAAAAAACATCAAATTTCAATAGTTACAGTTAATTGCACCGAAATCGGAAGCTGATAGAAAAATAAGAGTCTAGGTTCGGAGTCAACACACAATTTAGTATAAGAATTAAAAAAACAGACAACGAAAACTATGTTGTCCTATGTTTTGTGCCCCACACTCACCAACCCTTTTATGGACTAATAGTTTAAGTAGTTTAAGTATGGGGTCACAAAAATATTTATTATTATTAGTTATTAATTGATTTTCCAGTAAGAGTACGGCTACATAAATAGTGGTAACTTTAAATTCATACCAACGTCTACGAGGCACTAGACTCGTAGTGCTACGCCGTAGCAATATCATCGTACAGAAAGATAATTCCAACGGTAAGTCCTTATTGCATAAGAAATAAGGATAATAATAGCTTACTCGTCAAGTATATGAGTCTTCAGTGTGCGAACGATGCTGATCGGTTGAGTGGCTGTTAGAACTAACAACCATACGCATGTAAACGTGTGTATCAAAAGGATTACGACGCTGAAAGTCATCACTGTCTGTAACAATATCATTACTAAGTGTTTTGAAGAAAAAAAAATAGGTAGTTTATATAATATAAGTATGTATATTGAATAAAATAAATAAAAAGTTGAAAGTGAGATATATTTCGGGCCCTCTCCTGGGTCCGGCATCAGGGAGGGCCCAAATTATATCTCACTCTCAGTTTTAATTTTATTTTATTAATATATCGATATGTAAACTACTATATTAAAGGCAAAGAAGTCGATTAATCATATTTATTTACGAAGAAAACTATTACTAACGCTAGGAAAAGGAAAATAAATCATTCCTCTAAAGTTTGTATCTCAATAATAATTGTAATAAACAAATATGAAAAAAAATACTCTTGTACAATCAAAGTAGAGTGAATGCAGTGGAATAGCGTTCCTTACATTATTTTATACTTTTGGTTACAAAGGCGTGTAACCAATAAACTATTATTTTTGTTTTGTAACTTTTTATTCTCAAAATAACTTTAATTTAATAATAATGCAGTTATAGAACAAACTATAGTCTATGCCCAAGTGAAGAGTCTCCATTGCGAAATTTGCAAAAGTGAAACAATGAATAAAATTGGTTCGGTAGCTACAGAGTTTACCCGCGTAAATATAATCTAGGGAACTGCTCCTCTCCAGGTAACAAACTATAGCCCAGGTCCAAATAAAGATTTTAACCATTAAAATGGTGAAAGAACTTTCAAAATCGGTTTAGTAATTCCAGAGATTACTCACGAGAATTTAATTAATGGCTACGTCCTTAGGGAAGTGTCCTACCTCTGGGAATAAACTATAGCCTATATCCAAGTAAATAAACCAACTTTTACAACAGCGAAAGAATTTATTATCAAAATCAGTTCGTTGTTATTAATAACCGTGTCCCCAGAAAACTGCCTGTTCCTAGAAAACAAACTGTAGGCTTTGTCCAAGCGAAAATTGTATATTTTGGAGAGAGAGACGTGATTTTGTAGAAAGAGCAAACAAAGTAGACCAAAAAGATGTGTTTCTTGTATGATTTTATTAGAAGATTTTTAGGTATGTCGTAGCTACTGTAAAGTCTACGAAAAGTACTGTTAGTTTTTACCGCTTCTCCGATGTATCAATATGGTCTAACTTTTATCAGATTTCGCTTGCGGTGAATTTAACGTTTATAATGTGCTTATAATCTTTTGCGTATTCTCTTGCGGGGAGTTGGTTCAGGGTCATCAGTTTACTGTATACTCTAGGTGAGTTCGAATGACCTTTGAAGAGTTATTAGTAGTGATCGGAAATTTGGGTGCAATTATAGCAATTTTATTTTTACAAAAATAGTACAAATGCGTTAATATAGTAAAAATGGACATGCTTTCCGGAATAAATAAAGCGTTACGTAGATTTCTAAATTTACTCAACTTAAGGTAGAAAATATGGTTCTTATTAGGGTTCCATACCTGAAAAGGAAAAAACGGAGCCCTTATAGGATCACTTTGTTGTCAGTCTGTCCGTCCGTGCGTCCGCCTGTCTATCAAGACCTTATCTCGGAAACGCGTGGAGGTATTGAGTTGAAATTAAAATCATATTATTGTAATCAAGTTTACAGTCCCTTGAAACTGTGACAAAGTCAAAATTCCAAGTTACCTTAAAAAAAAGAAACAGCCGTTTAAGCCGCAAAAAACTTATATTTCGACACTCTCGAGAATCAAAATTTATAAGGTATTTTTCGTTGACCTAGAACTATGAAATTTGGCAAGTAATATCATCTTATACTAGAAGTATAGGGAAAAAATCTGAAAACTATATATTTTGTAATTAAATTATAAAAAATATAGTCTTTAACGGAACCCTCGGTGGGCGAGTCCAACTCGCACTTGGACGGTTTATTGAATAATTTCTATTTACACAAATTATACGTTTTTTTTAATAATAAAAACTGATCAAGTTGCCGTCGTCCAATTATTAACAATTTTACGTGAAAAAGCGTCCGAATTTCCGATTTTATAATCCCAGGATTTTTCAGGATTTAGTTGGTAGGTTATTTCAAAAGGGAATATCTATAATTGTACCCAATTTACTAGTTATCAGTATGATACCTGAAGTGTGGTGAGGTTATTGGTAAGCTCAGCAGCGGTCCTGCGGTAGAACTGCCACAGATACTTCACTCTCAGCAACTTATTAATTCTCATGTAATGGATATACTTCAGGGGCTCACTGAAAATTACTATGCAATTTAGATTTGACTGAAAAACATAGCTTAAAATAATAACAATACAATTTAGCTTAGCCTGTGAATTGTATGTCTTACACAACGTACGGATTCTATCAACGAAGATGATTCAAAATTCAAATTACGCATCATTTGACTCCCATATGAATTTTTAAAATGTGATATCGTAAAAGATTTATTTTATTATTGGGGTGTTCCGGTGTTGTTCTCACCTTCATGCTAAAACTGAATCGGTCCAACCATGCTTGCATCATACCGTAGATAAACAGACCGGATAATAGAGGAGAATAGACATCGAGGATTTGGTTTTATGGGGGGTCCAATGTAAATTCCCCATAATTTTTTAAAGTTGACAAACTTCCGCACGCTGATAATTCTAAATAATTTTTCTCCAACATGTTTTATGTAAAATAGTGCTTTAAGGGGGTCCCCACCTCACTAGTCCCTATAGCTGGAGGCGTGCCTAGACAAACACCGAGGCTTTGTTACGTATTATACTATTATATGTATTATAATGGTACTTTAGGGTGGTTCTAAGATCCCAAGACCCTTGCTAGATGTGTGACTAGACAGATACGGAGGCATTGCTACGTATGAATGTGGTAGGATAGTGCTTTAGGGGTGTTCCAACCTACCTATACCCTTGCTGGATGTGTGACTAGACAGATACGGAGGCATTGCTACGTATGAATGTGGTAGGATAGTGCTTTAGGGGTGTTCCAACCTACCTATACCCTTCCTGGATGTGTGACTAGACAGATACTGAGGCATTGCTACGTATGAATGTGGTAGGATAGTGCTTTAGGGGTGTTCCAACCTACCTATACCCTTCCTGGATGTGTGACTAGACAGATACTGAGGCATTGCTACGTATGTATGTGGTAGAATAGTGCTTCAAGGGGATTACAACATCCCTAGAACCTTGCTGGATGCGTGCCTAGACATACACCGAGGCACTGCTACGTATGTATGTAGAAGAATAGTGCTTTAGGGGGCTAACAACATCCCTAGACCCTTGCTAGATGCGTGCGTAGAAAGAAATCGATGCACTGCTACGTCTGTATGTAGTAGAATAGTACTTTGGGGGGGGGGTTTCAACATTCCTAGACCCTTGTTGGATGTGTGCCTAGACATACATCAAGGCATTGCTACGTATGGGGTGTCCATTTTATGACAAGAAAAATGACAAAAAATTTGCTTAGTCGATAAAAATATATAATTCGTATTTTCCAGAAAGAACTACTAGCACTATGTGTGTTGTGGCGTAATGTTGTTATGTAAATATAAAGGTTTTACCTGAAACAAAGACTAAATACATCCAGTGGAAAGTTGACCACAACATCACTCCAAAAGCGAAACTTATGTCTGAAATATCTTTGTCGACACTTGTAGAAGTTCAGTACTATATCTCCATGTTTATTTGAGTATCCCTGAAAGATAAACAATCAAGACATAAAAATGACAATAAAAATTTAACACGAAACATCAAATTTTAATTATGAGAACAAAAATGTTATCACTACATTTCAGTTAATATAAGTACATGAAAGTAGTTATAAAGAAAGTCGTAAAACAACAAGAAATCTCTTCGAGTAGATTGATCACTTCAAACCTATTGGGATTTTAACGAGCCAAGTTTACCTGCCGAGCTCAAGCTAAATTATCCGTTTATTTAACTAGATCATTACAGAATAGGAGCTAAATCAAGCTTGTGAATAGATCAAGCATCTAAAGTATAAAACTTAGAATTTAGTGGACTAATTTCACGCTATATATTATGATGCATTTCAGAAGTAAAGAATCTTATAGGGCAAATATAGCAGGCCAATTATGACTGGAGCGTTTCATTTCTTAATGAAGTTCATCTCAGCAAAGTTTCCTTGAGTATAAAAATTAATAAAGGTAATATTTAAGTGGTTGCAATCAAATTACTTTTTATTTATACTCTACTCTTATTTGTGTAATAATGTAATTTAGCTGGACTTTTATTTTGTTTATTACTTTATGCACATGAAGATTTAAAAAGTATGAAACCAATGTTACCTGATGCATGAGGAAGTAAGTTTTGACGTAGAAAAATATGTCGCAAAGCCCGTGTATCCAGATCATAATGTTGCATTGGTTGTTTGTCACCAAGCCGTATAGGACGAAAATGTAGTTGAATGTTGTGACGAAACATGATGTGTAGCCAAATAGCTAAAAGAAAATAAGTATACAGGTGAAAAACGAAGACTTCTACGATGGCACCCTTGTTGAACAGATACAATTTGGTCTTATACAACGGTCCTTCTGTTTTGGTGTTTCAGTTATTAACGATGTCTTGCTCAGTTTCTTCAAAACAAGTAGGGTTAGCAGGAAAAGTGAGTATCATAATTTGATTATTACAATATTATTATACTCGTATTAGGGTGCAAGCCACATAGAAGCGGCACGGCGCGCTGCCGTCGCGCTACCGGCGCGCTGGTTGCGCGCTACCGGTGTGTATCGGTGGTATGTAAGTGTTTGATTTTGATCTGACAAGATGTCTTCTTCTGACGACGAATGACAGCGCAACCGAGGCGTGCCGTCTCGACGCCTGTCCAATGTTCTTTCATACAAAATGTGGGAGAGGGACGTGGTGTAAAACAGATAGAAGAGGGCGTTTCTATGTGGCTTGCATCTTAGTGCGTCCTTTTTAGTATTATAATAACTTTTAACTTTTTAAATTTAATCTAGAAACATGCAAATCAAAATGAAAAAGAGACAAGTAGTGAATATAAAAGCATGAAGCAATTATCTCTTTAATATTTTTAAAATATGAATTTTGATTATACTTTATCTCAATTTACTCAATATTCCATAAGGTGCATTTTAATCAAATGTTTACTTATCTGTAAAATAGGAGCTAAAGCTGTAAGTTTAAAATATTCTTTATAATATTATCCATATAAGGTGCTCTAAAAATATCTAATACATATTATGGAAATACACAATCTAATAAGTCACGACAGAAGAGCTGAATGTATTTTGTAGCAGCACCATAAGGCCATAAATCTGTAGGAGGTATTAGTTTTAACACGATATTTTTAACGGGGCCCGAGAAAAGGGGTCTTGACAGACGGACGACAGATAGACAGACGGACAACAGAGTGGTCCTATAAAAAAAAATAAAAAGAAATGATTTATTACCAATAAAGCACAAAAATATACTTAAAAAATTTACACGAAAATTATATTAAAAAAGACATTATAGAATAAAAATAAACTTATTTAAATTAACTTAAACTAAAACATTATAGCTTTATTTGGTAACAAGAGGTACGCGATCAGCGTAAGCTGTTGGACAACGGGGTTCCAAACAGCGCTGGTTTTGCAGCGTACCCCTTTAAAAAGACGACATAATGTTTTGTTAGATTGGTGCAAAAAGGCGCGCAGAATGATAAATAAATTAAATTAAAAAAATATATTAAAAAGGAGACTTCCATAAAAGTTAAATTCTTAAAAAAATTGCTTTAAACTAAGGGTTCCGTGTTTTCATTTAGAGATACGAGACTCTAAAAGGTAAAAGCATAGACTAAATAGTACATACTATTTAGTCTATGGTAAAAGTGACATCTGTTAACAATCCTTAGGACTAGACTTAACAAAAACGAGACAAGATTTACTTGAAACATCCGGGAACCAGGTCTCAGAATGTTGTGAACGTTGTAGGTCTGATATGTGAGGATGCTTGCGCCTGACTTCGCTTGACTCAAGTTAGACTGCGAGCTTCGAGTAGACAATTGCCCTGCCAATGCTAAAACCACAGATTACTATTGTTTTTTCAGAGTTATTTTAATGAAAATCATAGAATCATATCTTTATGAACATACATAGGTATATACATTAGTTGGTACAAATATTTTGGTGCTCTATGTTCTGCCAGTGGGTGTATGAATATATAATATTTAGCACTTATGATGCGACATGCTTTATGTATGTATAGGTACATCTATTTACATCTTGAACTGATGAATATAGAAAAATACTGTTAGGATATTTATGATGAAACCCCACCCCACATACCGGGGTAAGACATTTTTTTATCCTTTTTCACGTAACGGATCCCGCGTAGAAATTAATTCAATAAGAGGATATGGCATGCTTGCAAAGGTCACTGTTACTCCATGCGGAACGCCCCGCAGTGCGAGAGGGACGGATTCCGGAAAAATAGCAAAATGTCGGTTTTATATTAATATAAAATGAACTAAAATAGCTATCAAAATTTCCAACGAAGAAAATTTAAATATCGATAAAACCTATCTAATAAAATATCGCTCAGGTCTGTATGTCATTCCGGTTTGTCATACTATGAAAAAAGTGTAGAAGAAGACCTCATTTCAATAATTATTTCTATCGAGCGTAAGTTACGCAATCGCGTTTCTGTACTGAACAAAACTAGAAAATGGTTCCGAAATGTATATACTGATTTATCAAATTATTGGCTTCATCTGAAAAGCAGGTATACAACTTCAAAAAGTGCCTTTTTCATCGAAATAGTTTCTTAAAATTTTAATGCAATATTCGGTTTTAGGTCAATATTTTACATGACATATCCAAATTTAGGATCTGTTTCTCAACCCGTTGGCTAGCTAGAGACCCGTGACATACGGGCGGACAGGTGGACAGACAGCAGAGCGACATCGATCATTGACATCCGTCTTGCCTTTTGCGTGCGGAACCCTAAAAAGTACCAATACGTTTTCGATCCTTGTCAGAAATCTTACAGACGAACCTCCGATCCCGTCAAATCCGTTGGAACCGCTTCGGTTATCAATCGCCGAGTCTCCAGAAAAATCCAAGTCTGTGGAGTCATCTGTGGAATAACAATAATGTTTGAGGTTGTTGAGGTTACAGGAAAATAGATGATAGTAACAAATTACGTGGGTAGACTTCTAGGCGATATTGCTGGGAAGAGTAGGTATGTTATATAAGTAAGTCGCGATCGTGAGATTGGTTCCATCTAAACAGCCACCTTAACAAACAGAACTGCGGGTATTGGAGATGTATCCTACCCTAGAAAGTTTCGTTGAGATCAAACCATGAAGACGTCACAAGCAACAAAAGGTTTTTGTATCAGGTGAGCGAGATGATCCACCTTAATTGTTGTGAGTTGGTGGAAAGAGGCCGAGGGCAGATATTGGTGTCGATTCGGTTTAACACGACTTAACTTATTTGACAGGACTAAATAGGCCAGCCGCAACTGTATCCTGAACGCATTTGCGGAACGGTTTGACTGTCAGTACCTGAATCATTGCAGCATGATTCATGTGCTGACAGCAGTCAAAATATTGTTTTAATTTTATATATTTTTTTTTTATTGTACTAATAGATAATTGTTTTTTTTTTGTGTATATGTGTATTAATAATTATGATCTTAATCGATCGAAATAAACGTCATTCTATTCTATTCTATTCTAAACTTAATTTAAGCATTCTGTCTTTTTATTTCTGTATCAAAAAGGACAGGACGCTTAAAATACCTAAGGTTAGTCCTGTCAATTATGTTAAGTCGTGTTGCACCGAATCGACACCATTGTCGTTCAAAAGTTCTCATATAGTTTGTTTATATGACAAAAGGTATGTCTTCATGACTCTTAAGTTTTATGGTGTCACTTTAAAACCCCTCCTTAGTAATAAAATAATATAGTAGTAAACAATTGTGTCTTTACATTAAATATTTTTGCAAAATTTTAATTGAAATTATTAATATTGCACTGAGGCCACAACTACAATTTTTGTATATTTTATTGTCTGTCTTTTTGTCGGTCTGTATGTATGTATGTATGTATGTTCCGTTTTAACTCAAAAACCGCTCAACGGATTTGGATGCGATTTTTTTACTATCATCGTAGTGAACCTGTTCAACATAAAGGCAATAGGGGTGTTCATAAAATAACTGCCAAGCTGAAAGCGGGCGGAACTGCGGGCAAAGGCTAGTCACTAACATTTTCTTAACTCGAATAATATATTTTACCTGCTTCCGACAAATCTTCTGTGATATCCATCGTGATCGGCAAAATATAATCCTTGGACCTTTCGAAGGCTTTGTTCAAGGGTTCTTGAATCTTAGGGTAATATTTCACCAAGTTGAAGAATGTCTGACTCGGAATCACAAGCAAATCCAAACTGCGACTCGCGTATATTGACACTTCAGAACATGAAATTGGTTGCTGTAAGAAATACAAAATCTTATAAGCGTATAAACGTAATGTCATAGCAAGCGGACATGACATGACGCCCTGTCCTGTTCAATATTACAATGTGCAAGTTGGTTTGTTACATTGTGACTCTGTTACCAATCAATAAATCTGAATGAAATTTTTACACAAGGATAGTACCTATTTGACCCGGAGTAACACATAGAGTAGGCATACTACACAGCTCAAAAACTGACTAGTTCACAATATACAGTGATAAAATTACGTATATTACCCCAGTGAAGTTGCCAAACATTCCTCCAGGTCCCATGCAGGTGATCATTTCATTGTAAGAAGAGAGGACATCTACCTGCAAACCATTGACGTCTTCAAATAAATGGTAATACAATAAAAATCTTTTGTTACTCATTTAAAAATAAATCCATCCATCCATCCATCAGCCTGTTTCGTCCACTGCTGGACATAGGCCTTTCCAGGATTTCACCACTCTTGGTGGTCCTCCTGGAAGAAGAACGTGAGCGCGATGCCAAAACCCTTGCACCAGTGACGCCGCTGCCCGTCACCAGTCTGTTTTATATAAGGCCAGGCAATTGGGGATGGATATAGTGCCATCCATCGGTGCCAGGCAATGGTGGGCCGCCTGGTTTTGCCTGAGAGTTTTGCCTTTATAACATACAATACAATACAATAATTTCATAGTAGCACCTATGATACGTAGCTGATAGCGCGTAGTCCAGGCGCTAACTATCAGCTTCACATAATTAGGCTGTAAAATTATTATTCAAATTTATTATTACATTTTGAAATGATAAAATTAAAACAAATAAATCTTAAAAGTGTTTAATAATAAATAATTTTCTTCTAAATTAATAATATAAATAGGTTATTTATACTACATCAAAATAACTAACTAAAATATTATATTGGCCTGATCGCCATCGCCATGTGAAATGCTATACGAAGGCTGACTGCGTTTCCCCTTTAAATTGCCAGACTTATTCTCTGGCCAAGTTATGCGTGCACCTGCCCTCGCGTCCCCACAAACGTGAACCATCCGCGCAGCTAAAAGGAGCTTTGCGTATGGAGTTAGTCGGAACTGAGTCTTGTATACTTGCGCTTGCAATAAATCTCTAAATTAACAAAAACTGCCTTATAAGCTAGCGAATGAACTTTCGTATTCTCAGTAACGTCTTATCCTGTATAAAAGTAAAATTTGACCATGTTATGTTACTCTTCAAACATCCACATTCGTAATGCAATAAGCACAGAACCCTGCGTGTCATGTAGAATCTTAGAGGTGCGCAAGAGTTCTCGATCAACTTACCTTTCCTCTATAAATGATATAGATATAGGGCTGTATGTCGCGGCACTGTATGACGGTCTCTCCCTTGAGGAAGTACATCTCGGTGAGGTGCTGCGTGATGACCCTGATGAAGGAACGGTCCACGTTCCCGAACAGCGGCACCTCCCGCAGCGTCCGCTCATACATGAACACCAGGGTATCTTCCATCAGCGCCGAGTTCAGCCGCCGGCAGATTTGCTGAAAATGTTGCTTCAGCGTTTAAATATATAAGGTGACTTTAATTAATGCAGCCAAATTCTTACTGAAGACTCGGTAGTGCTCAGTAACAAGGTTCGATGACCCTTGCAAGGGTAGGAGCTAATATCGGACTAGTGCACCCTTACAGAAAGTACTCGTGATCCCGACCGAGCGATACCACGAGTCCAGATGCCTTGGCAGGATAGTAGTGGAAGGAATTGTTGTTTTAATGTTAATAATATTGTTTAATATAATATAAATGTTACACTGTTAAAAGAGATATAAATGTTATGTTATAAATAAATTGTTATGTTATCGTTCGTGAGCGGCACGAAGCCAACTAACTTTTGTACATGAATTCAGAACTTGCTTAATTATGTGTCGCTGGCAGTATTCTTTGGACATCGTCTTCCGTATGGCACTAGAAATTGGCCTCAATACTAGTGGATGCCGTGTAAGCAACCTTGACTTAAGTAAACTATGTTATTAGGAAATATTAATTGCGTTAAGATAATAAATGTGAGGACAAAGTCCGTACAACCCATTTTGTGAAAATCGTAAATTATTCTTTTCATGTTCCTTACAAACGCAAGCCCAGTCCAGACGTCAAGTTTTTATTTTGCGAAATTAGCGAAAAGTGTTATCGATACGTGTTACTGATCACTTACCAAACTTCTAGTATGAGTTTGGCTGCATAAATTAAAGTCACCTTATATAGCCGAAATATCAAAAAAATAATACTTACAGAAATAAATTTATATATTTTAAACACTTGGCGATTCATTCATCGCAACAAATTAACATTATATTATTGCGGTATAGGAACGCAGAAGAAAAGTTAATCTGGATGTGAGGAGCTTGAACCGGGGTTCGAATCCGGGACCTCTTGCTTACCGGGCGATTGCTTTACCAGCTGATCCATACCGCCTGTATTATATTTAGCCAATAGGACGAAGAGCATATAACATATTTAAACTCTTCACATAAATCTCATTTAAAATTACAAATGCAAACGAAACGACAAATTATAATAAATATTAGCTGCGGAGTAAAAGTGCCTCGACAAATTTATTCATTAATCCGTGCTCTAAACGAGAACCGTTGTTGACTACTGAACCAAGTTGAACTAACTTTATTACTCACTTGGGGATTACTGCCATTAGTGCGCTTCCATACATATTCAAAGTATTTCAGAGTTTTCATGGTTAGCATGAATTCCACGTTGTTTTGGTACAGGAAATTGGCAAGATCCTTTGTCTTCTCCTACAACAAAAAGGGTACCCGGTAAATTATTGTTTAAATGCCGTCCCAAGGAAGAAGAGAAGGAGATTCGAGGGTCCATATTGCATATTTTTAGCCTTTGTAGACAAGAATACAGAGAAGGGGTGTATCACGTGGTTTTTGTACATGGTTAAACAGGCTTACGGCGTGATCCAGCAAAGCTGAAGCAGCAGTGGATCTCGTAGAAGCGATGTATCCGTACATGAACCCAAAGTACAGAGAGCCGATGATGGCCAGCAGGATCACGTACCAGACGTCACTGCTGCTGGACATACTCACTGTCGTGCAGCCGCAACCTTCAACACATTGTATTCAGAAATAAATGGTTGAATTAATTACATAAATAAAATAAATACAAAATTTGGTTCCCGGGATTCGTAAACTCACAGAGACCTTTAAAAACTCAATAAACAATATTTCATGCTCAGTCAATTAAAAAAAAACACATATTTAAGAAGCATCAGACGCTCAAAATATTGCTCTAAGCTAAGAACACTGTACATATAAGGTAACTTTTATTTATGCAGCCAAATTTATACTGGAGGCTTGGTAAGTGATCAGTGTCACGGATCGATAACACTTTTTTCTATTATCGCAAAATAAAATGTTGACCTCCCGTAGTAATTGAGTCGGGGCTTGGCTTTCGTTTGTAGGGAACACGAAAAACAAAATTTACGAATTTCACAAAAAAGGATACCTACTAAAAAGGGACAATAATAATAACGTTAACCTTGTTGCTGAGCACTTACCGAGTCATCAGTAAGAATATGGCTGTATAAGTTAAAATCACCTTTATATGTTGAATATGCATAATAATCAAAAAGAACGGAGATCTTTGGATGATTGTAAAGGTCCCGATAACTGGAAACAAGGAAAAACTTCGTAACCACTCTAGCATGACATCCTTGTTTTTCAACAAAAAGTCAGAAACAGCTTTTCGGGTCTCAACTTGCCTTGCTTGTTTTTCAACAAAAAGTCAGAAATAAGTAATATTATAAGCGAAGCGAGGAGGTGCGTGTTAGGTTTACATGTACATAAATTTGGGGAGCCGAGCGCCCTTTTAGTTCCTAACAGAAAGTTTCCAATTATCAACCAACCTTCACAAAAATTCTAAGATTTTCACATTAATCCGTTTTTTATATAGCCTAAAATATATTGTATATTGTATGTAAAAACTGTTTTTTTACGATATAATAATAGGTTCTTTGATTATTTATAACCACACATTTAGCTGTAAATCTTAAAAAAACCGTCCTATTCATAACTATGGAAATTTCAACAGCATTTAAATTTTATTATCATAAAGAAAATTTGTTTTTGTTTGTAGACATTATCATTTATAAAGGTACTGTACACCTACATCGTTAAGCTAAGGTAGCTTTTTGGGACATCATAATTATTTTATAAATAGGACTTAAAAAACCGATGAATCGACCTTGTCCATAAGACAGACGTATTAGTATTAGGTAAATGACACGTGACGAAGCATCTTCAGGGGCTATGTATGTTGATAATGGACTTTCATAGCGTAAGTTTATTTCAGTCAAAAATGTAAAAGAAAGTTAATACAAAAATAAAATGTTGTATACGTATCATCTTTCTTACCAAGAAGTATTTCAAAGATCCAATAAAAAGTGTTAATGTATTCAAACATGGCATCTGAAACGTAAACAATAATCATAAGAGTAGTAGGCTCACCCCTAGTGTCTGATTTGAGGAGCGTTTCGCTAAGCGATACTTAGGCCACCAATTAACCAATCAATCACAGCGTAGTATTTCATACGTATCCATCGCTTCACTTTAAATTCTCAAATGTGAAATCGAGGGTTAATCTCGTAGCGAATTTCCATATAAATAAAAAAGTAATTGCAGGATATTTATCAAATCCGGTACAGTGCAGAAGGTGAGACTGTAGAATTGCGATTGTGTGCGTGCACACCATTGACATTGTGGAAAACAACTCTTATAGCAGTGCAGGCAAGGCCTGTTTTCAAAAAATTATGGTTTATTCTTATTCTTCTTTTGTTACGATGTATACTTTATGTTTCCATGATTTTTCAAAAATAGACCTTGCCTGCACTGCTATAAGAGTTGTTTTCCACAATGTCAATGGTGTGCACGCACGCAATCGCAATTCTACAGTCTCACCTTCTGCACTGTATTTTACTAAAATGTAAACATCTTCTAAACAATGCATGTGTTTCTTCAATGCATAAATTATGTTATTTAGTATCCTAACGAACATCAAGAATTTAAAAATAATGGCGTCATTTAGCATATACCGTTCATTTCGCTGCCCCAAGTTAAATTTTGCTTTTCAGTTTAGCCAAGCTATTATTAAGTCTTTCACAGGGTACAGTCAGCAGCATGACAGGCTATCATTGGTAGTTGTTATTGCGGCGTCATAGCTGTTAAAATCGTTTACAAATAGGGAGCTTGAACTACAGGCGACCAAAGCTTTGCTAACAGGATTTGCATAAATCAGGGAATACATAATTATAATATTTATAACCAACAACATCTTACATTTAATATCATATTTGTTAGAGTTAGTGACCAGGCCCCGCGTACAGTTGGCCATGATGAAGTAGGTGTCAGGTTTGATGTACACCCGGCAAGAGTTCATGAATATCATGGCCGTGCCCAGGTTCACTGTCGTGACAGCCACCGGGAGGTACTTGCACAGGACCACCAGCTGGTTCACACGCATTATATTGCCTTCACAGTAATTAAAGGCACCCACTATTCGTGAAACCTGGATAGAAAAAATTTTGTAGTTCTGCATAGCTAGCATAGACGACACGAATAGATAAATTTTGTCTCCCGAAGAAACGTTCGACCAATGGAAACGCAGGTAAGCTTTATCACGTGATTATCGCTTCGACAAAACGACTCGTCCTGCGTGTTCATTGGTCAAACGTTTCTTCGAGAGACAAAATTTATCTATTCGTGTCATCTATGTTAGCTATGGACTCAGTTTACTCGTAGTTCAATCATTAAATCACTAAAAATTATCTTATATACAGCTTGACAAGAAGACAACTATTGGTAAAAAAGAAAAAGGGCTCAAGCGACATTTTATAAACTTTAGAGGACAGCAATTTAAAATTGCGAAACTTTGAAAAAAAAAAAACTTTAAAAAGTAAAGAAAAATACTAGAGAAAAATACATTTTTTGCCCCATGTTTTTTATTGATTTTTATAAACTGAGCACTAAAAATAAAAAAAGGTAGATGTTGGTTGAGCCACTTTGAATCTGCTTTTGAATGATATCTGCTGATTCTGTATATATATATAACTCAATATCACTGTCGATATTATTTATATCACATATTGATTTAATATTTATTTCAAACAATACTTAAATTACAAAAATGTTCCTGAACTAAATAATCCTATACATTATTTAACGAATTAAAGACCTAAAAATAAATATATTACAGACGTAGCTAACTAATAATACATTTAGATTAAATAGAAGACTATATTCAACTATCGTTGTCACCGAGCAGGGTACCCAAGACACTGGCTGCATTACCGCGTTGAATAGCGAGACTAATGCGGTACCAGAGGTAAGCTCCGGCTCTTGGATCCCCTGAGGCATCCACCAGACGCGATGCTATTTAGATTACAATATTTCATAATATTTATTTGGGTCGCTTTTTCATAAAATTCGCACTCGTACGTATGGCACATAGAAGAACGATAGTTAGTCAGAATTTGTAAAAAACCACTTACTTGTAAAAGTCTATTCAACCGATACAGGTCCATGTTTATTTGTCTGTTTATCACGTGCAACTGAAAAAGAAGAAACAAAACCGATTCTGAAGGCTTTAATTTTAGTTAAAATTTTGTCAAAATTAAATTTTCTTCATTCCAAAATTGTTCTTTACTTTAAACAACAAAAGCTATATTACTTTGGAAAAATTCAAGTTTTGATAGCACTACAACTAAAATGAAAGCCTTCAGAATTGGTATTAGTATAAACTATTAATTTGTAAAACAACAAGTGGAACTGACAGTTTTAAATAAACACCGCTTAGATAAACCTACACAACTCACCACTTGCTCAAGAGGAAATATAGAAATGATGTCAAGTACAAATGCGTGCTTCAAGTAGTAGCTGATAGTAAGTAGAGGGTGAGTGACGAGTAGCGACCGCTCGTCGTAGTACGCCACGTACGCCATCACGACGATGTCTAGGTACAGGAATATGTCCATGAAGTCATCGTTGCCGCCAAAGTTGGATTGCCGAGTCTGAGAACAGAGATCACAATTAAAATAACTTGGCCATGAGCGAGTCAGACTACCACCCCATAATACTAATGGCCCAACAATCATTTTGGTAAATAACTACAATGCACTCGTACATGCCAAAACAATATCAAGGCTACAAAAAAAAGCCGCTAAAATGGTAGCGCCTGACAAAAATTTTGGCACCGTCTGCGTACGGAAACGTAATTTTTTTATTTGTTTGTTTTACTTCAGAGTATGTCCTATAATCGGACTTAATTTAAAACTTGCATGTGTAACCGTCTTTAAGTAAGAGCCAAAACCAATAACGTTTAAATGATGCAACCTTTTTGTTATTTCTTGCATAGGGTTGTTTTTTAATTTTAAATGTACAATACATATTTTATTTATCGTGATAGAGGTCTTAGTAACACGTATTCTGTGAAAATTTCAACTTTCTAACTAGTACAGTTGAAGTTGTAGACCTAGACTCCTGTGACAGACGGACATACAGACAGAAATAGCGGAGGCTTAGTACGGAACCCTAAAAATTACTTTTTTGTATCTCTAATTGGATCCCATTTTACTTACAGCACGCTTAGGATGGTACAAAACATAAATAACTATAATTTACTTTTCCTGTTGTATGAAATAATCTCAGCTCAAGTACCTGACTAGTTCTAAGGTTTTCTATGAGGACGTGAGAAGGGAGAAAATGTGTTTTAAGTTTTGTAATAGGTCACTGATACACTTTGTTAGTAAGCGTAACTTAATACATTATTTAATACACCTGCTCAAAATATGATAGATTAAAGTGCCTGTATAGCGTGCGTAAAATTACATATTTCGCACCAGTGCTTTATTTTTTTACTACTAACGCCATCAAGGAGAAACTGGTGACATAATTTATTAAGCAATGTGTAATTTTACTTGTCGTTTTGTTAGTATTTCTGGAAGTAACCACTAAAAACTGTTAATGATAAGAATTTTGAAACTTTGCTATTATTATTAAATTTTAAAAATTCAAAACAATTTTAGACGTCATAATTTATATCCTATTGTATCTATCTTAGAACCTATTATTAAAACGATTTTAGATGGTCTTTGTAGTGTAGTGTAGATTAGCGCCAGCCAACCAGACACTGCGTATTTTGTTTTGATTTACAAGAAAATTACTTTTACATTGTTTTATAAAAATTTTCGCAAGTGTATAAAAAACGTCGTTTGATAAACGTGCGAAAGTGTTGATATTTCGAGTCGCGACTGATTGTTTTTTGCCAAGACGCAGTCAACCATTTCGCACTAGGATCAAAATGTACTTTTGTATTTATCTGCATCTAATACTATAATAGAAAAGTAAAAAATTCCTGTCTGTACACAGAAGATTTATTCAAGTATTTAAATAAAATGGGTTATTTTATTAGTATTGAATTGTTTTATTAGTACTAAAGCCAAAACTACGATTTTTAGAATTTTTGTCTGTCTGTCAGTATGTTTCGTTTTAACTCGAAAACCACTCAAAGGATTTTGATGCAATTTTCTTTATTATCATGGTAGTGAACATGGTCAACATATAAGCTATAAGGGTTGCTAATAAAATAATGCCAAAGCTGAAAACGTGGCAGATATTGAATTAGCTGCAGGCGAAAGGCTAGTAAAATATAAATGAAACTGTACTTACAGCAATATTATAAGGCACGGTGAACACGTAGAAAATAGCGAGAGTGAATCTGAAGGCACACCAAACCTTCAAGAATATGCCATGAGGAGTGATGCAACCGGGCACTATTACGTACCTGACGAACCTGTGTTAAAACACCAATATTAGCCGTTTCACAAAATGACGCTTTTTGTGTGGCCTGCCTTTATGGAACTTAATTTTTTTTGGAATCTGATGACATGAAAGCAAAGGATTGTCGAGAAAATTGCAAGACTCGATAACGTTCAAACCTACGAACTGCAAAAATTGCAAAACTCGATAAGGTTCAAACCTTCTGACATGAAATTTTCATTGTATAATTATTATACTTTATTATTTAGTATTTTTTCAACAATTAAGGATGAATAATAAATATTCAGGAATTGTGTGTCAACAAAATATGTCTCATGTTTGGGAGATGTGGGAGACGGAGACAAAAAGAGTAGTATTTGTATATGTGATACATAAATGAGAAAACAAAAGATTGGCTTATGAAAATTTTAGGTTACTCGCATGAAATGCTTGTGAAACACTTAACACTTTTACGTAAAGTTTTCGTCATATTATTCAGTAGAGTTAATTTACTGACTCTTTTTCAATCTCACAATGGTTTGAATTATATTTGGAGCTCCAAAATAAAAGATTTCAAATAGCTGAGTCTCGTTTATTTACAAAAATCACGTACAACAAAATTACTAAGAGTATGAGGAAAATAAGACTCATTGTGTGGGTATAAACGTCATAAAATACAAAACTTCCTCTTAGTTATATCAGATTTTAAAAGTTGCAAACTCATTATTATGAACAGGCAATAGGGATGTTACTTTGTTACTTTAACAATATTGTTTACCTCATGACCCCGAGCCTTTGAAAAACTTTCACGTATTGAGCTCTTTCCTCTGGGCCTGTTAGTACGACGAAGCTTTCTTTTATCTCTTGCTACAACAAGACGAACAAATAATTACTTTTTGATACTTTTTATTACTTTTTAAGAGGATTAATTAAAAATTTAATCCTTAAATGTTTCGAAAAAACATACTTAACTTTTTTTAAGTCTGAAAAGGATCAACAAAAACACATATTTATACGTACGACATATATCCCGAGAGGGTGTCAGAGGTGTTTCCAAGTGTAGACTATCACTGGGACCGTCAAAACTCATAATACCCTCTTTTCACTTGCATTGCATAAAAATCGATTGTCTATCAATACTATCGTGACCTTGGAAAAAGTAACAATATCGATACTATCGATAGAGTAAATTAAGTGATACTATCGATAGTATCGATTATATATGATAACAATACTAATTAATTAGGTTTCGTATACAAACGTTAATGTCGATAGTATCGATTCGATGATAGCAATTGCAATACTACTTATTTACGTTACTAAAACAAACGATAGCATCGATACTATTGAAAGAATCGATTCTTTTGCTTTAGGGGTTGCAGGTTTATCTCATAGTGTTTTTCTTCACCGTCAACTAGAAGTAAGTAAACAAGTAGTATGCATATCAATTTAGAAACTCTTATTGGTGTATGTTCGACCGTCAGAATTTGAACACGGTTCTCAAGATTGGGAGACAGCTGCTGAGATAGCTACGTCACAATAAAAAACCGGTGAAGTGCGAGTAGGACTCGAGCCATGAGGGTTCCGTATCAGTAAAACCAGTTAATACACTTAAATAATTTGAATGAAAATTAAAAACGTATTAGTACCTATTAAATGTTTGAAACAAAACTGCAAAATTAAGTTGGTCGAGTATTCGGATACGTAACCCTAAACCTTATTAATAATAATCGGCGTTTTCAGTATTTGTTGTTCAATTACACTTCGGATACTGAACCCTAAAAACAAAACAGAAAAAAGGAAATCTGTCTGGTTAGGATAATTTACATAGTTTATGTGCACTCCAACTTGAGGATTATTCTCGTCCTCGTCACGGCAATGTAAAGCTTCGTACAAAACTATGTATCTCACCGCTATTCTATTAGTTTTTGTGTCAAATTTTCCTGTAAGAGGTTTGGCTTCTTCAAACAAGGCAGCTCTTGCTATAACATCCTCATCGTCCAATACCTAAGGACAGACAAATACGATTTATCCCAAATTCTAGCATCTACATCAGCTTCTGGGTTATTTATTGTGCTTAGCTGATGGAATAATAATTTCTGAGGATGCTCGTTTACAGTTGAAATAATGGGTTGATAAGTTTTATTGGATATATTATTAGAGTGCAATACAAAGTACATTACTTCGGTGGCGCAATTGGTAGCGCGCTTGTCTTGATAACAAGAGGTCGCAGGTTCGAATCCTGGCCCGAGGATTTTTTTTTCAAATTCTCGTCTTTAATTTTGTTTCTAATTGATCTTTTCTGGTTTGTAATGCAGACTGCATAATATTTAGATTATTCCAGAGGTGATGGATTTCGCAATAAAAACATAATCTTCGGTGCATATCTTTATGCAGGAGACTGACAGTTATTCAGTTTGCATTTTGAGTAGAATGATAGTTGAGTATTGTGCTATGTAGGTACCTATAGCTATGTATATATGATTATGTTTTTATTACTATAATTATTAATATTATTATTAGAGTGCATTACAAACCAGAAAACGGTCTAGGTAAGTACCTCGGTGGCGCAATTGGTAGCGCGCTTGTCTGGGAAACAAGAGACGGCAGGTTCGAATCCCGGCCTGAGGAATTTTTTCAAATTCTTGTCTTTACATTTGTTTCTAATTTATATTTTCAGGTTTGTAATCATAGACATCTTATAATATTATTTCTAGTATATATAGATCAGTGTTTGTAATGCACTCTAATAGTAATATTTATGTATATATGTTTTTCTTCACAGGTTTAAACAATTCTATGATGGCCTCTCCCCGCGGCTTTGCCCACGTGCGTGAGTATCGTTTTATCACTGATTTTAAAAGTGACAGAGATGACAAATATCACAGATGTCAAAGTGACAAATTTAGAATGGCAGGCGTCAAAACTGATAGATGTTGGAAGTGACAGCTATTAAAATTGACAAATCTTAAAAGTGATAGATGTCAAAAGATACATGTAAATAAGTGACAGACGTCATTTCAAATGTAAAAATAGACGGATTAAAAAAAGGCAGATATCAAGTGACAGAATTAAGAATGCCAAAAGCGACAGATCGCAAAAGTTATAGATGTCAAGAGTTACAGATGGCAAAAGCGACATATGTCAATAGTTACAAATGCGTCCACTAGTCGTCTTTGTTTTTGCTCGAACAAACAAACATACAGGATAATAATTAAAAAAACCTGTGTCAGGGACACCAAAAAACTTCCGTTACTGTTTATAAAATTAAAAATTATCTAAACCTAATGAACTTATTTATGTACATAATCAATACCAAAAATTTCAATTATTAATAAATCTAAAAACTATAAATAGAAAATTGGATCATCGTTGCCCCTCGGTAGGGTGCCCAGAATGCTGGGTACATTACACCTATGGATGACCAGACTTATTCTTAGGCCAAGGTATGCCCCAGCCCTCTGATCACCCGAGACGTCGTCGACCAGCCGCGATGTAAGTTCCCTATAAAGTTAGTTCCCTATTTTATGTAGATATATTAATTTATTTACAACCTTTATTAGATAATGGAATCATGCATATTTTTCAAGTAAAACGAAGACAAACGAAAGGTGTACAGACCACAGAAATAGGACTGTAGACTTCGGGGAAGGTGCTGAGACACTGCATCAGAGCGCTGTACTCGATGTGGTGTAAAATGCAGTTCGTGGTCGTCAACACCGTGTACACCTGAACATAAGTATGCCCTAGAGATGTGCTGTCCGCCCCCAGATCTTTAAGAATTCTGATTATATAAGGATACGTTCAAAACACACTAAAGGCAATTTAAAAAAAATACTTTTTATCTATGTCGAATGAACTTCTGAAAATATTGAAAATTTTCGGGGATTTCCCAGTTACAAGGAGTTTAATCTTGTTCCCGGGTGGCATTTTATCAAGACTATGTCCACGGGTGAGCACTGCATCGGCATAATGCCGGTTTTGCCTTGCATATCTCTGTTGAGCAGTTTTCGAAATATGTATTGATATTCTGCGAGACAGAACCAAACCAAAAATACTGATGTATATATCTTTGTAAATCTTCTTTTACTCTTTAATAATTAATTAGGTTCCTTTCTCGATCTGGGCATCAACTCATTACAGCAAGAATGTGTTCAAACTGGTCATAATGCTAAAAGCAATATTATTTGTTTTAATCCGTTACATGTAAATTTAGTTCTAATAAGTCACGTATTAGTTTTCTAGCTATTGGTCACACTGCAAATACAGTTCTAACTGGTCACAAGCAGAATAGTACATAGTAGGTAGTGTATTATGCAACTGATACATAACGTTGAATTTCGTGTGATACCAACTAACGTAGCACTGAAAGGGGTGAACAACAACTCATTTTTTTTCGTGTGTTTGGCATTAAATATTTCTTATTCTTGTACACCACTTTCAAAACCTTTCAGTACTACGTTAGTTGGCATCACACGAAATTAAACATTTTCAAACTTAGTAACTTACCTTATTAGGTATCAGTTGCATTCTACTATTCTGCTTTTGACCAGTTAGAACTGTATTGCAGTGTGACCAATAGCTAGAAAACTAATACGTGACTTGATGGAACTAAATTTAAATGTGACGGATTAAAACAAATAATATTGCTTTTAGCATTATGATCAGTTAGAACACATTCTTGCTGTGACGAGTTGATGCCTAAATCCCTTTCTCCTATTATGGACGAAACTTAAAGTACTTGATAAACATTATTCATATCTTTTTTTTAATTTTCTATTGTAGTGGTTGACCACCATTATACTGAGAAAAGGAGCTTGTACACTGCACTAGAGTGCTGAGTGCAATTCATAATTGTCACCGCAACTTACACCTGCGTTTAAATACCAACACATAAATCTAAAATGCTCTGTAGACAGCGCTTTATGTTCCGTTCTGCCGTGTACTGTACAAGTGGTGAAAGAGACAAAAGCGCTTAATTACAGCACATTAGGGTAGATTTTGGAAATAACGGAGCTTGCGATGTCGCCGACAGCCTTCGGAATTATGAAATAATCACACTCGGAAATAAATAAACAGTTTGTCTACAAAAATTTTAAGTCATATCAATTTGATATGACCTATGTATTTTTAGAAAATTGAGGCTTTGGTGTGAGGGTTTTCACTTTTTTATGACTTGACACCAGTAATGTCCACAATAATGGACATAATTTTTTAGGTATATGAAGAGTTTACTTACTTTAGGTAATCCATAGAGCATTTCCAAAACACCAAACTGGCTTCCTGGCCCTTCGAACGATACAGTTTTACCATGGTGGTCCAAAAGTTTACAGTGACCCTAAAATTATTTCATTATGTAATTTATATAAAAATGCCATCCAAACTTTTCTATTTAACCCTTAAATTATTTCATAATGTAATTTATATAAAAATGCCATCCAAACTTTTCTAAGTAAAAGTATACTAACAATAAACTAAAGCATTTTTTTTCATCAATAAAAAAACTCTTTTTTAGGAAAGTTAGAGTAAGCGAGGTACACGTAAACAGTTAATTTTGCAATTTCTTTAAATTCTTCGAAACTATCGTTCGATTACGCATGGTATGTTTTATACGTGATTTGAGTTGCCACTATTGTGTAATACCAGGTGTCTGGGAAACTTGTTCAGTACGGTCAGTAGTTTATATAGTTTCATTTAAGGATTACTGTCCTTTTACACCGGATATATCATAGCTTATTGTTAACTGTACCACGGCCGACTTCTACTCGTAGACGGCGGCGGCGCAATGATGACATGTTTGCTACGGGGCTAGCTCGGAGATGGAGCTCGCTACGAGACCTGTAGCAACGAGGTTTACAACGAGCTACGAGTAGTTGCGTAGCGCTGCAATATCTACGCCGTAGCTCTCGTATATCTTTTATTGACGTTGCGTATTTTCTAACAAACAATGTTTATGTACAAGTATGCTTTATATAATTTATAATTGCGATTGTCGGCGCTTGGTGAAACTTCGAAAACATCATGATTAACATGTATTGTATACATCTACTGAAAAGTGTTATTATTTTAAGTGTAAATCGATTATCGTTCGCCATATCAACCAAATTTCTTAAATCCCTTGATAATGGTGTATTAACCGAAACAGGTCGGTAGTTATATTGTGAAATAAACATGTGAAACTAGTACAAGTGTATTGGTTCATGATATGCTTTATATACCTTTAATATGTATTAATATGTAAATACCGCGCGGCTTAATAAGAATAACAATTGTAACCATTACCTACTTGTGAAAAGATTACCGAAAGCGTTCTGACTGGTGAATATTTACTGTTGATATTAAATAATTTAAGGACATATTACCTTCTTTAAAACATACATATCTCGGCTGATGTCTGCCGCATGTTGGACCACTTCGTTGTCAGGCAAAACCACCGTCCTGGTGTTTGCGGCTACAGTCTGGAGGAAGTCGCGGTTCACATCCTGGTGACGTCCACATTATATATTATCATGCTATTTTGTTAGGGGAGATATATTTAGATCTATCCTAAGCTTATGTTATTTTTCTTTCGTATGTATGCGTAATATTCAAAAATTTGAATTTGAAAAATTTGTTATGGGGTTTAAATTTAAACCTATCCTAAGCTTATGTTAGTTTTCTTTTGTATGCAGGCTTGGTATTCAAAAACTGATCGGGGATTAAATCTCGCTTTTTCAGTGTTGAGTCTTAAAAAGTCTGTTTATAAGTCTGTGGTATAACTAAGAAACGGCTAAGCGGATTAACACGTTCGCACCTTCCTCCTTTCTGTGCTGTAGCATTGAATAAAAATGCTATGCCATGAAACGTTTGTTTGAGTACGGGCACTGTGAATGGTTCGGAAAACGTTTATTTGCTTCCAAAGTCGTGGGAACGTTAAACTATAATTTATTAGGTAGAAACAAATTTAGTGGGACCCTTAAAAACATGCTAAATCTTGGGTGATGATATGATTTATAAAATAATGTAATATAATGGATAGTATCTAATTAAACGTATTTGTGAACAAATTACGTCTTCTTTGACGTAAGCCGTACATCGTGTATTTTATTTGATACAGGTTTTAGCAAGACAAACTGGATAAAACCAAACAAAGGCACACTGAAACAAATAGGTTCCTATCAAGAGGCTTGTTTGTCAATTTTGGCCATATTCACTTTTTGGTTGTTTTTAATATTCTTATGATCAAGTAAACAAGTTTCGTTAGTACAGGATGGAGTTAAGATGTTTTTTACGGTTAACAAGATCATCGTAAAAACAGAATAGTAGAACAACTCCCGCACCGTGCGAGGCTTAAATGCTTACTGCTGCAGGGTTGTCAATTTAGTTTGCGGCGATGCGACAAACGTCGGGCGCCCAAAAATACCTATCTGTTTTGTAGCGCGGCGTACGTAAGCGCGACTGCGGAGCGCAGCCGACTTGGGCCGACCCGAGTCACACCACCAGAAACCGCCTCAGATATTGTCGTTGTGTGCGTGGTGTGGTTTGTACGTGCAGGCTCGCAGTGGCTAGCACATATACTCGTATAAGCCGCGCGGTCGACATCTCTGAAGATAGCTTACTAGTCTGTTTTTACTATGACAAGATCTTGTTAATTTACATTTTTTTTTCAGTCAACATCAACGCGACTATAGAGGTAGTTTCAGGCAAAACGGTAACGTCGTGACACACGAACATAATAGGTAAATAACATTTATATAATATAAATCCATCAATTCATCCACCAGCCTGTTTAATCCGATAGCTGTTGGACATAGGCCTTTTGAATATTCCGCCATTCTTGGCGGTCCTCTTGCAAGAGATGCCCATATTCACACACGCTGGGCAGGCGGGTAGCTGAGTTGGTGAGCTGCCCGTCACCAGACTGTTTTATGTAAGGCCCAGCAAAGTGGGATGGATATACCGCCACCAATCGGTCCCAGGCAATGGTGAGCTACCTGGTTGTGACTGTATGAGATCTGTCCTCTTTACTCTCCCCCGAATAACATCGGGGGTGTTTGCGAGTAAGATGTACAGTCGAGCCCAACACTAGCTTTGGGGGAGAGTAAGGGGACAGTTCTCAAACATTGCCCACCCTGACTGAGACCGATTGATGGCGGTATATCCAACCCCATTTGCCAGCCTTCATATAAAACAGACTGGTGACGGGCAGCGACGTCACTGGCGCAAGGGTTTCGGCACCCCGCCTTCTAATCCATCTGCCCAACTTGTGTGAGTATGGAAGTTACGTCCAGAAGGATCACCAATGTGTGCGAAACCTTGAAAAGGCCTATGCTGTCCAGCAGTAGAAGAAAAGGCTTGTGGGTGGATGGATAGATTTTGATGATCGCTAAAATAAATAATAGATCTCAATCCAGATTCAGGCTTGGATCCATTTTACACGTTAAGTTACCTGAAATAATGGACAATACATCAGGGTTTCCACCATTTCAATAGACAGAACTTCTTGCTGGATGTTGGTTGACATATCGTTGAATAGTTCCTCAGTTGTGACTCCGTTGTTGTAATACCTGAATTAATACGATATTGTACTTTTCTGTTATATGTATGTAATTCTGATTTGAAACTATAGATGACGACAGGTCGACGTGGCAAATCGGGGTAAGAGATGAGTCGTGGGGGGGGGGGTAACGCTCCGCACACCCTCACAGCACTCGCGCCATATTAGTCGTAGTACTGCACAAGTTGGCATCGACCGCGTTTATCGATTTCGATCTCGCTCACGTTATTGCTTTTAATTTTGTATCGCAAATAACTTCCGATGTATATTCGTCCCATGTTAAAAAAAACAATAATTCATTCTCAAAGTACAAGAACTAGGCAGAAAAGTATTGGAGAATTGTGACACTGAACTGAAAAATTATTGTTATAAATATCCTGTCAATCTGACACTGGAGATGCTGTGTTTTACACCGGTATGTCCATAATAAAATTCGAATCAAAATTAGTAAGGCCAGATGAACTATTCCTTTTCAGAAGAGATTCCTTAAGTGTCTGTAGCGATGTTATATAACTTCATTTAATTTTGATTGTGATTAATAAAATGTTGCTTTAAATCAAAAGATAATAATTTTACACTCATTTTGTTGGGTACCAAAAAAATTATCGATGTTGACAACCTGGTATGTGATGTCACATTACTAGAAAATTGCCATGTCGACCTGTCGCCAACTAGTCGTCCAAAAGGACTAAATTAGCTTACAGGATATGTTAATACCAGACACAGAAATTTAAATTAAACTACATACTCAACTGAACATACTAAACAAAAAACGTTAAAGGTAGTTGCGCATAACTATGATTGCTTTAATTATTTTTGAGTATAGATTACAAACACGCCTTAAAGTTGTTGCGCAGGTCATTTAAGTAATGCATAAAATAACATAACTATGGTGGAAAAGTCGATTTGACTCTAAAATATTTTCGGGTATCGCCATAAACCGATTTACTCAAAAATAAGAAAATAAATCTTAAGTTAAGCTTTTAGGAAGAAGAACTGTCGCAACCGCCCTAATTATAAATCTGTATTTTTTAGGGTAAGTCTTTTTAATTTGCTCGCATTTTAATTTTGAAAAGCTGGTACCTAAGTCAGTTCAGTGGGGTTTGTAAGTAGTTTTATTTAATGTTACCCATAAACGAAATGTTACCCGTCTGAGTCTATAAGGTGATTTTGATTGATATAGCCAATTCTTACTGACGACTCGGTGTGTAATTAGGACTAAGATTCATTGAGCCTCTTTAAAAATACGAAAAATATTACTTATGCCTTGTGATGCCTTTATATTTGTTTAAAAACCTCGAGTCAATTAGTTTTGGAATCGAAACGTAAATTGTGTTTTTTTCAGAAAAAGTTCATATAACCTTACTGATCACTTACAAAATCTCCAGCATGAATTTGGATATCTCAATCAAACTCACCTTATATATAGGTAGAACCGGTATTGTATAAAATATTTGTAGATTAAACGAAGCAAAATTATGATGGAGTATGTATTTACTCTCAATTAACCAGCTTTCGTTTTTGGACTGATTTCCAACTGACTTCCCGTGTAAACAAATCGGGAGTATTTGCTCAAAGCATTGACTTACATAAGCTCTTATAAAAAAGGACTTCAATAAGCACACATAAAAAGGCACCAACCATTGAACACAGAAAAACTTTTTCACTCGAGCCTTAATTTTCCCGCTCACGTGGTTAACGGTGAGGAAGTAAAACAGTTCCTTCATGGATTCCTGTCAAACGAAAACTCGTTTAATGGAAAAAACTGTCGAAGCAACTTAACGTTAAAAGTGAATGGCAAGTCTAGTACTGCAACTTGACACAGTGTTATTTCCATTAATTTGTGATGTTTAATACAATAAATCAAGTTACATATAAGGGATTCTCTCGAAATATAAGCTGTATCAAAGCCATACATATCTAAAAGTATAGAGAGACGAGATATTTTGTGACAGGCTCTGTACATGAATTTGTACAAACTTACTCAACTTGTACAAAGTAACACAGCTTAACTGCATCTACACTAGTAATAGTATGTAGTAGCCCAACCTTAATATTTTTTGTAATTATTTCCCTTATTAGTTTAAATACTACTCAAAAGAAAATAAGGGCCACTTGTTATTTCTACATTTCGGTATAATTTGATGTACATTACTAATTGTTAAGTAGCAAAACGTTGACGTTACGAACTCTTTGGTATCTAACCCCTTTGATGTTGTGCCTTAGACCAAATGCTGGCCATTAGCATAACAAAAAAAAACATTTCAAATTTTCTTCTAATTTTGTTTCGAAATTTCTTTGAGAATTGTTTCGATTAGCGTCTTGATATTCTGAAAATTATCGTAATTTTGTTTAGTTATCTTATCTAAACAACATTTAACGTTAAATTGCCACAAGTACGAAGACATATGGACACAATTACTGCAACCAGAGCCGTTACAATGATCCGAGAAGGAAATTCTCAGCGGTGTGTGGTTTTGCACCTGGGTTTTTCTCGAAGAGCTATCCAAAACGCTTGGATTCGCTTCCAAGAGACCGGCAGTGTTGCGAGAAGACCTGGTTCGGGTAGAGTTCGCATTACATCCGGTTAAGTGCCCGTCGAGAACGCACAGTAACGGCTCGTAAGTTACAAAATCGCCTACAGTTGACAACGGTTACTCGTGTCAGTGATCAAACGATCCGTAATCGATTGCACGAAGACCAGCAAACTTCAAAACAACGAGTTGTTCGAATTCCTTTGTCCAGGGCTCAACGTGCAAATCATTTAAGGTTCTCCCATCAATATTTGGACTGGGGCATAAATCAGTGGGGCACGGTGCTTTTCCCCGACGAGTGCAAAGTAAAAATTTTCAATGACGATCAGCGCATTAGGGTGTGGAGACGACGTGGCAAGTGATTTTCGGAAGCCTGCATACACGAAGTTGACCGTTTCGGTGGTCCCAACGTAAAGATTTGGGGTGGGATTAGCTTACATGGCAAAACTGAGCTCGCTATTTTAAATGAGGGTTCCGTAACTGCTCAGCGTTACATTGAGGAAGTCACCAGGCCTCATGTGGTTCCATTGGCCCAGCGAATGGGTCCTGGATTCATCCTGATGCAAGACAATGCCCGTGCACGCATAGATCAACCAACCCAGTCTGTAGTGGAAGACTCTCACATTCAAGTGTTACCGTGGCCAGCAAGCAGTCCAGACTTAAATCCGAACGAGCACACGTGGGACCAATTGAAACGAAGAGTTAAAGAGAGTGAGCAAGAGGTCTACAACCAGCAGCAACTGATTGACGCTTTGAAACGTGCCTGGGGAGATATTCCAGCTGAAAAGTCAGGAATTTTATCAAAAGCATGCATTCCAGGCTACAGGAGTGCATAGCTAAAAGAGGAGGGCATACCCGTTATTAAAAAACAGAAAAAGAAACCAAAAGTAAAGAATTCTGAAATTTTCAATGACTTTTCGTTGTTCGTGTTTTTTATTCTAAATTGTATTATTTATGAAAAGTTAAATAAGCATATTTAATGATAATTAATTTAAACATGTACTAGCCTAAACGGTAGAAAATAACATTGTTTTATGTTTACGGTAATTAAATAATGTGTTAATTTAATAATATTCTTGGTACACCTTAAAAACCTAGTGGCCCTTATTTTGTTTTGACTAGTATTTATATATATATTTTTTTTATCCTAAAGATATATATTGTAAAGAATAACTTTGACTTGTAGTAAGTATACTTTAAGTATCTATTTTACAAAATAAATATTTAGATTTTGATTTTGATTTTTGATTTTGTTAAAGTTAATGGCATGAATCGAAACGCAAAAGTTAAGAAATACATTTTGACAGTACATTGGCCAATCAAAGCCGTCGTCAAATCTTAAATTGTAAGATGGCAAACGTTCGAAACCACTAAATGGATAATTTTTTCTTGAAAACTTTATTCTATCCCGGAATTTAAAAAAAAATGCAATTATTTCCAATTTAAATTTCATGATGCTAGCACAAAGTTGGTCCGATGCAAAACGTCCGATGCTACTAAAATCGTTTACTTTACTGTATGTAGTGTATGTAAGAAGTTATAACAATCCTATTAAGATATCTATGATATGCATTGGTACGTTATTTTCTGCTTCGAATAACTTTTTAATTTTTTTTCGCCATCACATATGTATATAATAGGTATAATTTGGGTATAATACGCAGTTAACCAGAGTTGCTAAAATGTTCATATATAATATAGAAAATTTTCTAAAGAGAGAAAAAAAATGGTGTGCTTGCTTCGGAAAAGACGTTTAACTGTAGACTAAAGGGCTAAACATCTATAACGCTAGGACGTAATAATCGTCAGTGGGTGTACGTGTGGAATGTGTCTTGAATTTCACAGTCAAAGCTCGGGAACGCTTCCCCCTCGTCTTCATATATTTTTAAAGCTGTACATTTTGACAAGGTAGTTTACCTTTAATTCCTTTTACCTTAGGACTTTTTGTTAATGAGGAAATTCAGTACTATAGTCCGTAAAATAAAGAGCCCAGTTACAGCTGTCAGCGCTATACATATTCGAGCATGAGAAAGAGAGTCATAAATACAAATTGTATAGCGCTATCCGCTGTCACAGGGCTCAAGCTATAGTTCACGGATTTTAAATATAAAACTAAAGCCTCCCGAACCTGCTTCATTAACGCTTTTCAAAAATTACCTTGAACTTTTGTTTTCTTTGATTCAACAACATGTAGATGCTACAGAGTTTCGCAGTGTAGAAGCAACTCAAATAAGTCCCCAAAATTAACAAAACAAACACCTGAAACAAGAACTCAGGTAAGGCGGATAAAGAATCTACCTATATATAATGGAACCAGTAAACTGTGTTAAAGTTCATGCTATATACTCGTACATACATATATTTCGTATATAAAATCTTCAGTATAAAATTATATTTCATGAATGTCGTGTGCGAGGTGGGCAGGGCTTATTTTAGGCTGGAGCGTAGGAATAACAAGTCCAAAATTTGGAGTAGGACTTTGGAACTGACGAGGCTGAGATAGGACATGCAAATTAACAAGCGAGTTAAGACGACTCTATTCACCCGAACTCCCATACTAGCTCCCTAGTAGCATTTTCCGTTGGCTTTCATTCGCCAACGATCGGTAAACGGTTGGGTTATAGTTAGTCAGTTGGCCATCATAGAGCCAACATTGGCCCAATGATACCAATATTAGCAATATTGGTAAATAGCCGCCCGATAACTAACAATGGGCCAACCGCAACTTCTGCTACCGTTGTGTGAACAATGTTGGGATAAGGCATTGTTAACGACGTAGGCGCAATGTCGTAAGCCGTATGATTTTATTTGTATTAATAAGACTATTTTATAAACTGTACGTATGAAATATTGACCAATTTAAACAGAAATAGGGACACATTTTTAAAGCACTTTTATCGTTTTGTTTCGATGTATGATTTTATTCACTTCCTCAGTTCAATGCAAAAAAAATGGCTGGCAACACTATGTAGGCCCTACGGCCATAGAATGTACAATATTTTGCGGGACAAATGCAGGGGTAGAGGGGATAGTTAGCGCGCACACGGGTGCTCGAACAAGCGTCACAGCGTCACGTTCTTTCTGTTACCATTAATTAGGTACCCATTTATTGAGTCATTCGGTGCTATTCCAACCCTGGGTTATTTCTAAGTAATTACAATAAA
Organism: Ypsolopha scabrella; assembly: GCA_910592155.1. Taxonomy (NCBI): domain Eukaryota; kingdom Metazoa; phylum Arthropoda; class Insecta; order Lepidoptera; family Ypsolophidae; genus Ypsolopha; species Ypsolopha scabrella. The sequence continues at coordinate 20,717,641 of OU342967.1, forward strand.
TTCTATCGTATTGATATAATAAGTGATATAAAATTATACATATGTGATTACATACAAATACATTTTTTCATTTAAGTTAATCATGTAAAAGTTTCAAAAACTCACAACTAGATGGCGCTGATGGTGGTTACACGCGATATAGTTTTGTCACTGTTTAACTATGGAATGTCGAAGTCAAATAGTCACACCAATATAGATGTTGCTGTAGACATATGCAGTTTCAGTTCTAACCTACCTACTTCCGACCAAGGTTGAGGAACGCTATACAGTACGCGTTTAATCATAAGTATGTAACTATTGTATTAAAATTACAATGTAAGTTATTATTACCTGAGAGCTAGGAATAACCTTGAAGGCCAACATTTCCAGACACAATTAAAAATCAATTGAACGCATTTTTGGGTAACTGTCAGTAACATACATAGGGCCACTGTAGGTAAATAGACGTAGGCCCAACTAAAAAATAGTGGCCAAACCTAACTGTTGGCCAACTAACGATAGCCATGTGGACCAACCGTGCGCCAACAATAAATGCTACTAAGCGCAGTTCGCTGATCATATCCTTATTTATAGGTACTTGCTTATTATTTCTTTCTTTTTCAACATATCCCATACAATATCCATGACGTGAAACTAAAACATTTATTAAAATCAAATACATACAAAAGTTACAAGCGTATAAAAGTCCTGGATTTTACACATAATTTGATGAATATCGTAATGAATGAATACCGTAATGTCCTAGAAGCGATACAACAAATAAAATAAAATAATTCAAAAATATATTTGTTTCTTTTCGATTTTTGGGATATTTCTCCTGAAATCATAGGAACTAGTATTGAGTAATAAAACGTATAGCGTATAAAATTTGCGCGCTAATTACTTTTCACGAATAGCGTGCGCTAAAAAGGATTGCGTTTAGAGCTATTTTTTAACGAGGTTCGACATCGCGCGCTTTGCTTAGCAGCAGCGGATCCCGACGGAAGCCACACGACGACGCGATTAGTTCGTTTCGTACAGAGGTCACTCACCCCGCACCTGTGCCCCGCGATTCGGATGCATTTCGCGCGCTTTTATGTCATTTTTGAATTGATTGTTTATTTTAACGTTTAGTACCATTTAGTACCGAACAGCTTTCGCTTGAGCGTGTACGCCTACCTAAATTGATTTCGTGCGCGAATATTAGCGAGTATTTTTAGTAAATAAAAAAAAAATTGTGATAAATTTATGCATCTAGAACTTTTTAAGAAATATAGTTTGGAAATAGGTAGTTCGTTTTAAGTGTAAATAATTGAATATCATTAATTTTATTTCCTAATAATAACGACTCAAGCTTAAATAGCCTTTAATTATTGACAGTCCTAAGCCTGCAAAGTATGAAGGGAAGTTCATTGAATGTTTGAAACTGTATATATTTATTAATATAAACCAAAATATCGTAGGACGTTACATATTAATAAAAACTGCCTTCAGTAAAAAAATAACAAAGTTACATTTTTTTGTGTCTCCCTCAATAAATTTATCCGTTTATTATAGCTGACAGTCGCTAAAGATACAACACAACGAACATTCATGCTTTTTCATTCGTTAATACCATAGATGTAGCTAATCTAGTTTTAAAATATAACGTTAAAATATAGCTGCAAAAATAGCGCGCTATTGGAAATTAGCGCATAGCTTTTAGCGCGTTAACAAAATATAGCCGTTATGCACACTACTAATAGGAACCACCAAAACCATTCTCGCGTTTTTTCAAAACGTGAATGTTGTCTCGCGTTAGCTTCCTTTCACACCGTGTTCGGTTAGTTCCATACGAGCTCGGGAAATGAACATTCGAGCCAACCAATAACAGTCAGTCAGTGCTCTATAATCCGAAGTTGAATGCAGAATGAAATAAATAGCAAGCATAACGACCCCGTGCGCAACTGACTTCAAGCCACCGACTACAGGCCTCTTAAAAGGCAAATTCGTTTTGAGTTGCGCCAATATAACACTCGCGTCAATGAAAAAACGATCCAGACAAAAAAAGCTCAAAAGTTTTTACCCAGCAGTTAGGAAGAACTAATCTGATAAAACTGAAGATATCTGACAATAGAACCGTTGCCTCTAGGCCAGAAATACTCGCCGAAATCGCGAACTTTTATGGGTTCCTATTATTTTCCACACGCAACAAAGCCAACTGTTCGCGATGAAGACGACAAACGTGCACATTTAGTCCTTCATTGCACCGATGAACTCCCGGATGTGTATATAGAAATGCTAATTCAGTACGTCCCCTCGGGTGGAGACGAATAGAGTTGGCATTTCCAGACGCTAAACACGCGTAAATGCTGTTCCAGTACGTCCCAGACAGTCACGTTCTCGTATCTATAGGATTTTGAGTGATTTAACGGGCGTAAAGTGGGGTCTATCCTAATTATGTTTGTTAGCATATCACTGAAACTAAGGAAAGGGTTTAGATGAGTGTAATTTTAATTACGTTAAAAGATACTGGACCATAAAAGAAAAACGTTTTTATACTAGGTGAAATTAAATCAACCGACCAAATTCATACTGGAGACTCGGTTAGTCATCAGGAACAAGGTTTAATGACCCTCCAGGTGAAATTAAAAAAAAAATAATTTTTTACCCTTAGAACCTGCACTAGGAATTGTACTTAAACTAGTCCAACCAGTACGGGAGCAAAAAAAAATATTTTTCGAAATTGGCCAAAAGGATTACTGAACCTAGTTCTTGATCATTAACCGAGTCTCTAGTATAAATTTGGTCGGTTGATTAAATTTCACCCAATATTGTTTTCATCCATTTCAGCCCGTATTTATTTTAACACAAAAATTTGTGTTGTAGTTCTTGCTTTGCTTGTGTGAAGTATCTGTATAACCTCGTGCATTTATACGACTAACAACAAAGAGAGTAGTTAGGTCTAACCAGCGAAAGGTCTCCGACGCCAGGAGTGAGGTCTGCTGTCCCCGTGCCAGCGATGGTGGACGCTCCGAAATAGTATGACGAGACTATTGTGTGCTCGTGCTTAGCCTCGTTCACCACCAATACTTTCGTCTCCCAGTATATCAGCTGCGCCATCCAGGAGTTCTGAAAACACAAGTGGATCATTTTTGATTGAAAAACACTTGTACTTGTCCACTTATTTATATTATTTCCCTTACCGGTTTTTTGATAATGCTATAACAGCGAAACCGGTAAGGGAAATAATATAAATAAGTGGACAAGTACAAGTGTTTTTCAATCAAAAATATATCAAAAGTTCCACCAAGTGCCAACAATCACGAGCATCAACTACAAGTGGATCAGAATACTAAGCTGTCTTCACACATATGTACCCCGCGCGGCTAATATGTGTGCGAGCCATTTTGTGCCTGTACGCACGAACCACAGCACGCACACAACGACAATATCTCAGGCGATGTGACTAGGGTCTTAGTGTTTTTACTATGCTAGGGTCGGCAGCGCCTCCGCAGTCGCGCTTAGGTACTAGGCGCACAGTCCGCGTCGCGTAGTCGCATCGCCGCAAAATAAATTGACAACCGTGCAACAGTAGCCATTTAAGCCTCGCACGGCGGCGCGGGAGTTGTATGTGTGACAGTGCTCCTACTTGATGGAGTTTGACAGAACAAAGGTGGGGGAACTTTCGTGTTTTACCCAAAAATGCTTGTTTCTACATCAATTTCCGGGTCATTAAAATGTGTATTCATTTTTTTTTACTTTATATTATATATGCTTCCTCATGTTTTTGTTCAAATTATTATGGGCATTTTTAAGCAACTTATTTTACTTTACTACATTTATAATTCTGAAACATGTAGATAATTTTCAGCTGAAAACAGTTTATTGCTTGTAAAAGTATTATTTTCAAGAAATAAACTAAATACATTTTTAAGAAATAAAAAGATTTAGTTTTGTCCAGTTTTTATGGAAAGAATATTTGTAAATTAGTCAAAATAAACATTTAAAACTAATAAAAATATTTCAAAATCGCGTGTTTCCTGAGCAGCAAGCTTCCACTGAGCAGGATAGACATGTGTGGAATGAAAGCGTTGAAGCAGGACAGATTTCTCTACATAACCTAGCCTAAAGTACAGGTTGTATACCTCGCGACACAATCTTCTTGGACAAGCGTTGAGGTACAAAAAACATCCAGACCAATAACTGACAATCGTAAAAATCAGTAAGTACTTCAACAAACAAAGCAACTGAAATAAAAATAACATGTTAGTAACACATTAAAAACCGGGAGACAAGCGCTATTCGGAACTGATACATTTCAAGTTACATATTTCTTCCATAAAAAAATGCACTTGGAATTCCTTCACTAAGCCCTTTGTTCATAGTCTGACGAGGGCTGCTATTTATGTATCTGGAATAACAAAGTGAAACAAACATATAGCATTTATTATGGTTTTAGTGCTTTTCAAAATATTCGCCATTATGATCGATTCGCATTTTGCACGTTGGAACCAATTTTCGTATCACTTTTTCCATTTGGATTGAGGTAGAGACGAGACGAGCCCGTTTTTGGTCAATTCTCAAGTTGTGCGGATTCCAACGTGAACAAATTTTTTTTACAGCTATATGTTTGTGTAATATTTTATATATATGTATATTCATCTTACTTATGCCCAGGACGTCTCTATCTCGCGATATGTAACATGACAATTTAATCTTTCATTATTAGTTGCCGTACAGCATCAATATTTTCAGGTACAACAATCGATTTAGGGCGATCTTCTTTAAACTCGTCCGTGAGCATGACCACCCACCATTAAACTCACTAAACCAGTGATACACAGTAGTTTTCGATGGTGCTTCTTCCCCAAAAGTCGATGTGAGTTGATCGATGCACTGTTTGTGAGTTAACCCTCGCCGAAAAAGGAAAAACAAATGATAGCTACATGAAAAAAAATGTATTCTTGAGCCAAAAAATTCAATTTTTAAATGTAATAATTACTTTTTTGATATTGTTCTGTAATTGGCCAGTTCCGGATACATAAATAGCAGCCCTTGTATACCTTTTAAGTATGTTCCACTACTCATAAACAGAAACATTATCACACTTTATATTAAAATATTGATGAATACCTTCGGATTGCTATAAAAGCTGTTCTGCCAGTGTAAAACATAACTCCAAATATGCCAGATTTGTAAAATTGGGAACATCAGTGCCACTTGCCCAGCTATGGTCTCCCTTGTAGAGTCTATGGTATCGGAGAATATGTACATCGGGAATACTGATAAGATGTCCAGGTAGAACCCTATGGAAGACATTTTGACCTCAGCTATCTCCCGCACCGTCTCTTTTCTCTCGTTCTGAAATAGGCACGTGAGTAATACACCTCTGCATACAGTCCAAGAATTATTTAGTTCTAAAGGTAATAATGTAACAATAACGTGTAATTACCAAAAAACAATTAATAAAGCTGACTGTACTTTCTATTTATCCAGAAAAGAGAAACTAAAACTATTTATAAAATAAAACCTAAGAGCTTGACGTCTGCTTACAAAAACGGCATTTGGGGACCAAATAAAAATAGTTTGAAACATACAGGCTATACAGTATACATACAGACTTGTTCGGCGCGTCGCTCACAGATAAGTCGAGCGCAAGAGCGGGCGTTCAAAAACGCACCTCCTGGATTAAATTGCTTGTGCTCCCTTGAAGATGAGGCATGATGGAGTCGAGGAGGCGTGTCGTTTTAAAGAAAACTTGAGTGTGCGTTTTCTGAACGCGTGTCCGTCTCGTCCGCGCGCCTCTTCTCTACAGTGAGCGATGCGCCTCAAAGAGTGTTATGTAGCGGAACTTTCCGCTTTTGTGACGGGAGCTTACGTAAGTTAAAATAAAAGTAAACCTTGGCTTAAAGTAATAAAGATACCTTTTCTACAACAGCAGTAGTAAGTTGCACATAGATCTGCAACATCAGTCCAGTCTTCACGACTGTAGTTACCACTTCTTCTATTTTGTCGCGCTCGTCTTGCAGTATAGCGACGAAGGGGGAAACAAAACAAACATACAGAACCATAATGAAATGTGCTATGTCGATCATTATAGTCTGTAAAATAAATAGTTTTTTTACAGATTTCGCTCACTAATACTAGAATATGACTAACGAACACATTCTGTGATAAAATAAATAGATCCAAGCCACGATCAGGACTGCGATCTATTTTTTGTTTTACCGATGATATTAAGGATTAAGAGAGTAAAGCAGCATTTCTTAATTTATGTAGTGAAATAATTATACATATTTTGCTCATATAAGCTTTTCATTCAATTGAATACTTATTTATAGACACAATAAAAAGATTAAATCAAATAATTCTGAGATATATTTCGGATTACTTCGATGATGCCGGCCCCAATGTGGACCGAAATATATTTGGTATTAAGGTGGTAGCGTCGGTTGTCGTTCCCAAACGGAAAACATAACTACTGTTTTTCCTAATTTTGAATAAAAAGTGTTGAAAAATGTGATATTTAACATTACGAAATAGTTTAATGTCAGTTAAAGACTTCTCCACCAAAGTTGTGTTATTTTTTACATTACTTTGTAAATAATCGTGCACAACAACTATAAACACGGATAATTTACAAAGTAATACATAAAATAACACAAATTTGCTATAGAAGTCTAACTGACATTAATATTTCTTATAAAAAAGGAGGCGTAAGGAATTTCTTTAATTTCTCTCTACAAACTTTTAAAAATAGAGGCCAAGGTTAAAAATGTGCCAACCGCTCGTTTTTCAACACAGTTTTTATCCCATTCCGGGACAGACAAAGATATAGGCCAAGCGAAGCGGAGTGTGAAGATCCGCATAGTCTTAACAAAAATCATGATAAATTTAAAAATCTTGCATCCGTTTAATTAATCTGTAATGCCAACGCTGCGCCTTTTCTTTTTTGTTTATCACAAAATGTCAAAAGGTTAAAATGAGAAAACTTAAGAAGTTTTGAAATGGTGGCATCTTGTGACCTATTCTCGTGCAGCAAACCTTAAATTAAGAGTTGATAAACCTAAAATAATACAAGGTCATTTAATTTTTATCTATCTGCGTTAAAGCCTATTTTGCAATGAAAAGTTGTAGGTCATGGCACCTCTAAATCTAATATTTGCTACACGAGAATAGGTGTTATTGAGTTTATTGTAGAGCGTAAAACTAAAGGTGGTAACGGAAGATCTCGGTGCAAAATGCACATCAAAATATTGTTTTCCTTACTTTTTAACAAAAAGTTTGCAATAAATGCGTTTTATAGCAATGCGCGCAAACTGCTTGATAATAGTTAGGTGATCACATGAAAATTATTCAATTTTATGCGTTACACTTTAGCTGTATTACATTACAACTGTAAACACGCTTTTAAGTATTTTAATGTAATGTAAACAAAATGTAATTCAAATTCAAATTCAAATTCAAATTTATTTATTTTTCAACAAAAAGATACAAACCATAAAGCAACTGGCTCCCAAAAAGTTAAAACTGAGATTCAGGAGCCAATGCAGGAAAGTACGTAATTTTTTGTGAAGACTTTATTATTAATAAACTATTTCCGCAAATTGCTTTAAAACACATTTATTGCATACTTTTATTCAAAAGTAAGGAAAACAATATTATGATGTGCATTTTGTACCGAGGTAAAAAGGTACCCCCTTAAGGCGACAATTACTGCTGGTGACCCCGGGTAAGTTCGTCTCATTCACTCGCACGACTCGCCCCGTATTGATCTCTCCGTCGCTCGACGAGGAATCAATTTGGGAAATATTCAAAATAATTAATTACAATTGTCATAACTATTCTACAAAAATAATCAAGATGTTTCGTTGCACACTTACTCGTAATTAATTAAACCGGATATTAGTTAAAATTAGACCTAGGTTTAGTATTTTATTTTTATCTTATTTATGAACAAAAATCCACAGCAAATACATTAAATATAAACTAAGAATAACATCAGCTAACAGGGCCAATAAAGGATTTCACTAGTAATTATTTAGTTAAAGATTTTGATGAAATGTTAAAGTTCTAATCAAGGCATATCATTTCAGATATTCTGTAATTTATAATTTATTCTTCTCTAGGTTTTTTTTTACTTTTGTAACATCTGATTAAAACCAGACACCAATTTCAAATTTCAACTTTCAAAGTTACCATCATGTATAGCGCTCTTAATTAAATAACTTGAAACTTGGAGTAAAAAAAGGATATAATTTGAAAGACGAAGTCAAACCGGGTATAGAAAACTTGCTTCCAAGTTTTAAAAAAGCACTATATATGCATCGGTAGTACCGCGGGTATTGGTGCCGATTCGGCGAAACATGACTTAACTTATTTGACAGGCCTAAACTTAATTTAAGCATTCTGTCTTTTTGTTTCTGTTTCGAAAAGACAAGGAGAGGATGCTTAAAATAAGATAAGTCCTGTCAAACAAGTTAAGTCGTAATAATATTATATTATATCTGAGGGGTGGAAGGAAGGGTATGTATTGCCTGACGAGGTGACTTAGCAGGCCGTAACACGAGTCAGGCATTGGTGTCGATTAACACCAATGTGTTAATGTGCCTTTTATACTTTTAGACTCTTGGCGGTCCTCTTGGAAGAAATGCCTATACTCACACATGCTGAGCAGGCGGATTGATGAGCGCGGTGCCTAAACATTGACGTCGCTTTCCGTCACCAGTCTGTTTTACATACACGTATAATAAGGCCTGGAAATTGGGGATGGATGTACCGCGGTCCATCCCAGTTCATCCCAGGCATACTGGGTCGCCTGATAGTGCCTGTTTGGGAGCTTAACTCTCCCCCAAATGACTACGGGGTTGTTTGCGAGCAAGTTGGTGGTACAGATGAGTCTGGCGATAATAATAATACATAATAATCAACGAGACAAATAAGAAAATTAACTTACAAAATTAGTTTCAGGTTCCAGTATCCAAGGAAATGTTGACCGAATGCAAATACGGGGAGAATTTATTGTCGTCACTTTATTCGATATTTTGTATAACTCTAAATATTCTGCAGTGAACTTTGGTTGACGTTCGTTGTTCTCATCTAAAACGAAAAAAAATATTTTATATACATTACTTTTTCTTTGATACATCTGAACTTATTGGCTGTTTCAATTTACAATTTAGATTTTAGATTATTATTTATTTGTAGGTTATTAGTTTATTTAAGTTTTTATTGTAAGATGTTTAAATTAATTTTATAATAGGTTAATTACCTTTTTTAATAGGATTTGATGATAAAAAAAATTACAATTAAGTTAAAAATATAAATAAATATTAATAAAATATAAAGGGCACAGGGAAAGAAGGAGAGCTCAGGGATAGATAGCATGCTCAATTTGAGAAAAAAGTAATTTCTTTAAAAATCTGCTCATTTCCTCGTAAAAAAAATAGAGATTTGATGAAATAAAGCATGGGTAGTTTCCATTTCAATTCATATATCTTAATTTTTCCAATGTTATTTGAAATGGAGTTTACTCAGGTTTTTTCCTCCCAGGGAGTTTGGGGTCCCAAACTCAGAGGAGAAAACCAACCTGAGGTGCCAAACAACAGAGTAGGCTACCAAAAAACCTTCCTGTACCTCTATAATACATATGAGAATCATCTGAAAACGCGTTATCCTCATCTTCAATGCCATCGAGGTGGTCTTTTAGTACTTTCATCGGTCTGTAGCGAGTTCGAAGGAGCCTGGAATCGTCTCTCTCGTATTTCTCTATGGCTGTCTGAAAAACTACCACTTGTTAGGGTCCCATTAAGAAATGGGAACAAATTTCTCCATAAATTTTATTGCCTAATTAAAATCCTAAGAGATTATTTAAATAATGTTTAAGGTGAAATTACATTATATTGCTAATATTTTACTAAAACTCCATATTGTCATCTATGAGCCTGTTTCGTCTTCTGCTGGACATAGGCCTTTCCAAGATATCACCACTCTTGGTGGTCCTCCTGAAAGAAATGCCTATACTCACACACGCTGGGCAGAAGGGTTGAGAGCGCGGTGCTGAAACTCTCGCACCACTGACGCAGCGGCCCGTCACCAGTCAGTCTATTTTCATATCCTGTATCGGGAAGAGTCAACATAATTCATATTCCTTACTCAGAACTAGAAGAGTTGGTAGATACTACTTTCCACTCTCCGACGATATAAGCTTTTAATAACTTACTCGGTCTTATTTACGTGTCAAATTGTCGATGTTAAAAGCTTCATAAAATAAAAGTGCCTCTGATTAAAAATATTAACGTTTACCTGTTGCTTTTTAGACTTGTTTAGTCTTAAATGAATAGCATAGCGAATTTGTTGCAGCATATTTGCTTGATCAGCTATAGCGCGCATGAAATCTGTCCTTCTCAGTAACTGCAAATGCATATTACATTTCTTAGTAAAAAGTAAGGTGAAGGATACTGTGGCGTCTCTCTGAATTCGTCTTTGACAAAGAAACCTCGATATTATTATGCTTTCTTGATTTGGATTCTGGATCAGGTTCTGGATTGGTTGTTGTTTCACCAACAATGAATACCACGTATGGAAGATGAAATGACAATGAATTTATTGCTTATTTACAATTAGAATCGGTGATTGACATGCGTGTAAAAAAATATTTGAGTGTGTCGCTTCATGGGTGAACGAGCTCTGCCAGCTCGCGAGTTTTCTGATTTGGTGGTGTACCTCCTTCTTTTTATATTTCTCGTCACAACTCTGCTGCGCTGATTTGCGGTTGAGGTTTTGTGCTCCAATTCTTAACATAAGGGTTTCAAATTATCAAACAAGATTATTGTAATTTTACCTGTAATTCCACATACGTAGCAGCTTTAACGCTAACTTTAGCTGGTATTGAATAAAACAAGCTTATTTCACCAAGTACCTGCAAAAAACAAATACGAATCACCTTTCCTAGTGGCCCTGAAGCAGATACAGCGCCACAAAGCTCTTTTGGCGCGTGGATAACACGGACAGAGGAGCGCAGCTGTGAAGAAGGGTTATGTTTTATTAGAATAGCAGCTTTAGTTCTGATTTTGGCCACGACTAATCCATATGCCAAAAGAACCATAATAACAGCACCTTTAGTTTTTACTAAGGGATTCACTGGATTCAATTTATTGGACTGCTGGACAAGGAGGGCTGCTTAATAGCTAGGGGCATACTAGGTCTGAGAATAAGAGTTGGTGCCAAATTTTTTGCGTCGAAGACTGCTTGTGGAATTTAGTCAATTTGAATTAGCGGGTAGATCGCTAGAAATTTGGTTGCAAGTCGACAAAGTACGTCATAAAAAGTGAGGTAAATATTAGAAAATCATAGGGGACTTTTATTGAAGAAGTAAGTACGCCATAATTTTCCAAAGTTGTTGGATTAATTATGTAAATACACGCACACAGGCACATCTTTTTCACAGGTAGACAAACAGAAGAATAAGCTCGCTAACCGTTCCTTCAGTGAAAGCAATCATAGGGCTTTCGTCATCTTCGTCGGAGAGTAGCTCGATGACGCCACGTTTGATGCATATCATGCCGTTTTTGACCACGCCCTGATTCCAAATCAGCTGTCCTTCCAGAAAGATCTCATGACGCATCAATAGGGATATGTGGCGCATGAAAGCTTCGCCTGTAGACAATACAATCTGCGCACTCAGCAGAAACCATAAGATTTCTGTCTGTTACTGACTATCCTACGCCTACTATTTGTTTTTATACCCGTATAAATCTATTAATATAATATTTACTATTTTAGATAATTTTTGTGTGGCTTTTTTGAGTATTTTAATGTTAGACGATACCTATTTGCATACATTTCTGTTCGTTTATTGTTGTTACTGCTATTTTCTTCATGTTCGTGATAAATACGTGTGCCATATTTATAGTTATTGTATTTGTGTTGATGAAATAAGTGGCAGAAACGAGAAGACATCTGAACATGAACAATTAGAGTTCGAAGGCAAATCTCCCTTATTTCTTTAATCTACGTCATAATAACCGTGAACGAAGTAAGATTCGACTGACATGCATTGATAGCGGATGCGTGTTCAAAACAGATGAAGTTAGCCTTTCAAATATAGCTATAGGTATTTATTTATTTTCGTCAATAATCAAGTATAAATGTCGGTATCTAACTGATATTTGCTACTTGGTGAGGTTCTTACCTATTAGCAAACTATCTCTACAAGTTTAACTCAATTATTTCGCCTTAATGTAGTAATGCCAGTTTCACGCACCAATATTCCGGAATAACAAAGTGTTATGGAAGTTTCCAACATTGATATCAAAGATAAGCTCCATCTGCAGGGGCAGCGGCAGAGTCTGCAGGTGATCACAAGTGAGGATGCCATCCTTCATGCGCCAGAGCTCCAGCTTGTACCGGCTGGCTTGTTGCACCAGCCATTCCGGGGCTCGGTGGAACTTGAGGTACCGGAGCATGTGGTGGTACTGCACAGAACGACATGACTTTTGAAGAAACTTAAACGACACTGTATGCACATCAGCCCATCCAGAATTATGAAAAACGCCGTCAGCCATTTATCTGCGCTTTTCTAAAATACTCACTCGATTAACAAAAGTGAGCATCCGATTGTTCTTCACGGCCAGGTGCCAGACCACCATCCGAATAAAGCGATATCGCCCGAAAGCCATCAGCCATTTGCCTGAGTTGTTTTAAATCACTTACCCGGTCAACAGAACTGAGCAACCGATTATTCTCCACGATCAAGTCCCAGGCCACCGTCCCTATGAAACGATACTGGACGAACACGAATCCAGACAGCATGAAGAACGCCGTTAGCCATTTGTCTGAGTTGTTTTAAATCACTTACCCGGTCAACAAAAGTGAGCAACCGATTATTCTCCACGATCAAGTCCCAGGCCACCGTCCCTATGAAACGATACTGGACGAACACGAATCCAGACAGCATGAAGAACGCCGTTAGCCATTTGTCTGAGTTGTTTTAAATCACTTACCCGGTCAACAAAAGTGAGCAACCGATTATTCTCCACGATCAAGTCCCAGGCCACCGTCCCTATGAAGCGATACCGTACGAACACGAATCCAGACAGCATGAAGAACGCCGTCAGCCATTTGTCTCCGCTGTTCTGAAACAGTTTGCATAAAACACATCGTCATAACATAAATCCCTGAGAATGTGTCGGAGGTTGTTGAGTATGACTGTGAAATGCAAGTCACAATGTATACTCACATTTCAACGCCGATTTTATTACTTCCCAAGAAAAACATTCCAGTGTATTCGGTATATTTCGGCTCAGAATATGGAACCGTTATCATCAGTCGAATTTAAGAAAGTATTTGACAAATAAGTTAATAAAAAATAAAATAAATAATCTGGCCAAGTTTGAGTTGGACTCGTGCACAAAGGGTTTCGTACCAACACACAATACGGGCAAGGAACTCTAAAACATAGTAGTAAGTAACAACAATAGCCATAGCAACATCAAGCCGATAAAAATAAGCCTCTAAAATGGTAGCACCTGACAAACAATTCGGCACCCTCTGAGTAAGAAGTCCAAATTTTCATTATTTTGTAGATTTACATTAGAGTATATAGTATATAGTTTAGGTGGTAGAGCTGATGCCGGGCTCGACTGTGGAGATACCACCATCTTACTCGCAAATCCTCCCGAAGTTATTCGGGGGAGAGTAAAAGAACAGCTCTCGGGCAAAACCAGGCGGCCCACCATCGCCTGGGACCGATGGATGGCGGTTTATCCATCCCCAATTGCCGAGCCTTATATAAAACAGACTGGTGACGGGCAGCGGCGTCACTGGTGCCAGGGTTTTGGCACCGCGATCACCAACCCGCCTGCCCAGCGTGTGTGAGTATGGGCATTTCTTCCAGGAGGACTGCCAAGAGTGGCGAAATCCTGGAAAGGCCTATGTCCAGCAGTGGACGAAACAGGCTGATGGATGGAAATGGTGTTTATACATACATAGTTTATGCCTATCCATGCGATTTTTTTGGATGCAGTAAAATGCAAGTAATCTTATATCGAATGGCAGAAATATTGATTTTCAAATGTAATTATTACAATTTCACGGTTTAAAATGGATTTGTAAAGAGGCAATATCACGATAATCTCCCGTTAAATATCAAAATCAAGCAATGTATACTGTATTGACATACTTACAACAGGAAAAGAATCGCCGTATATAACATTCAAGATGCGGCACGAAGTGTAGTACCAACTTGCTCTATAACTGAAAATCAAATAAATATATTAATAATGTCAAGTCTTTAAGTTATATTTATGTAAACGTATAAATAATCAATACATATAATAAAACAGTAGAAACCGCTGTGTCTGTACATTGAAGAAAAGTAATAGAAACGGGGTGACTAAAGAAGAGTAATCACACTAATATTATAAATGCGAAAGTTTGTGTGTGTGTGTGTGTATGTTTGTTACTCTTTCACGCTGAAACGGCTGAATGGATTTGAATGAAATTTAGAATGGATATAGCTTATACCCCAACTTAACACATAGGCTACTTTTTATCCCGGAAAAAAGCATGTCGGTAAATCAAATAACACGCGGACGGAGCCGCAGGCAAAAGCTAGTAGCTAATAAAACACAAATCAACGATTTTTAGAATTATTTTCTGTTTTATTTTCCGTCTGGCTGTTTGTTCACGCACACCTCTAAAACCACTGAACAAATTTTCATGTAGTTTCCACAGCTCTACAGAGCTTAATTTGGAATAGAATATAGGCTTTATTTAATTAAAATCGGATTTTGGAAAACAAAGTTATCGACATTTAAAGATTTTTTGGAATTTACTTTTATGCTGGTAGTAATTAGAAGTTAGGGGATCTCCTAAACGGATACAGCAGCAGACCCTTCGAGTTTGGGCTTATTTGATTGGTCTTTACTAGCACTTGGTAAAACATGGTGACCAGGGTCTGTTGATGGGACTGGAATGTGGGTACGGGATCTCCTCAACGGACAACAGCAGACCCTTTGAGTTTGGGCTTATTTGATTGGTATTTATTAGCACTTTGGTAAAACATGGTGCCCAGAGTCTGATAATGGGACTGGAATGTGGGTACGGGATCTCCTCAACGGACAACAGCAGACCCTTTGAGTTTGGGCTTATTTGATTGGTATTTATTAGCACTTTGGTAAAATATGGTGCTCAGAGTCTGATAATGGGACTGGAATGTGGGTACGGGATCTCCTCAACGGACAACAGCAGACCCTTTGAGTTTGGGCTTATTTGATTGGTATTTATTAGCACTTTGGTAAAACATGGTGCCCAGAGTCTGATAATGGGACTGGAATGTGGGTACGGGATCTCCTCAACGGACAACAGCAGACCCTTTGAGTTTGGGCTTATTTGATTGGTATTTATTAGCACTTTGGTAAAAACATGATGACCGTTGCATATTGTCGTTCAAAAAATATTATTCTTTTGTTTTCCGTATTTCCACGAAAATCCATTCGACGCGGGCGGAGCCGCGGGCAAAAGCTAGTTGTATATATAACTAGCCTTTCACCCGCGAAATTCTGTCTGTGTTTATTCAATCTCTTGCCCCGTTTTTGACTTGGACGTTATTTTATCAATTCCCTTTATAGCCAATATGTTGAACAGGGTCAACACGATGATAATAAAGAAAACCACATCTAAACACGTTGGGTTCTCACGTTAAAAATAAACATATAGACAGAAAAAAAAAACAAAATTAGTAGGCTTCAGTCATTGACCTCTCATAAACAACTAGACTCACAATCTCGATCAAAAAGTGTCCGCGATGCATTTTGTCACCGCTATGGGATGACCAATATATATAATAGGTGGTAGAGCTGATGCCGAGCTCGACTGTGGAGGTACCACCATCTTATTTGCAAATCCTCCCGAAGTTATTTGGGGGAGAGTAAGAGAACAGCTCTCAGGCAAAACCCGGCGGCCCACCATTGCCTAGGACCGATGGATGGCGGTATATCCATACCTAATTGCCAGGCCTTAAAACAGACTAGTGACGGGCAGCGGCGTCACTGGTGCAAGGGTTTCGGCACCGCGCTCACCAACCCGCCTGCCCAACGTGTGTGAGTATGGGCATTTCGTCCAGGGGACCGCCAAGAGTGGCGTAATCCTGGGAAGGCCTATGTCCAGCGGTGGACGAAACAGGCTGATGGATGGATGGATGGGATGACCAATTCGAATGATGATTTCGTACAACTGAAATTGCATCTTACGTTAACGGCATAACGTCTTAATTTGGTTGTAGATTTTCGCTACTATGCACGTCGCACGTTCGGACACTTTCTGACGAACTTTTATTAGAGACTGTGTGTCTAGTTGCTAATGAGAGGTCAATGGTTTCAGTACAATATTACTCGTAACACTCGTAACTCATTTCATTTACAAATTTTGAAAAAATATTCTATGTGCAGAGACAACTTTCTTACTACTTTATTATTTGTATATATATATTACTTATGTTATGTAAAAACATGTATATGTTACGGGTAAAGCCCCAAGTCGGGTAAAGGCCAGAAAAGTCAAAAATAGGTGCGACGACGAACGAAGCGAGGAGGAGCGTGTTAGGTTGACATGTTAATAAACATTGGGACCGAAAGTTTTGTATAAGATTACCCGGGTAAACCTGGATCTACCCAACACTGGTTGGTTAATGTTAGACGATACGGAATGATTGATTCTCGATAAATATTGGTTTACAATTTGATAATTCGGACTCGATTGTGGCTGAAATAAATTAACTTAACGAGGCGATGACGAGCAAAGCGAGCTGGATGATGATCAATAAATAGGGGAGATAAGCGAAGCGGAGCGGAGCAAGGCGTCCTGTTAACAACTAATATTAATCAACCATCGTTGGGTCAACCTAGGTGTATCCGAATAAAGTCCGAATTTTCAGATCAACACTTAACATTAAGCTTTTTTTGTGAACAAGAAAATATAAGAATGTTTAATTTTTTCATGTCATGAACACTTCGGTTAAAAATTAAAATTGCAGTTTAATTTTCCGCAGAAACATTATAGGCCAGGTTGAGATTTCACAGGGAATACAAATATCGAATCACTATTCGATAAAAATAGTAGCTTATGCTATAAGTGCGGTAAGGAGGCAATAGCTTACGAGGCCGATTTGAAACACGAGCTACAAGCGAGTGTTTTAAACGTTACGAGTAAGATTTCCCTTACCCACGTATGTCATACTTCGTTTTTCAATGCATAGTGTGAGTAAATAAATAAAACGTAATTAAAGAAACAATAAATACGTCAAATGAACTTTAGGCGGTCATTTTTTCTTTTTCCTTGCACGCAAATTGCCAACTTGACGGAAATAAGCTTCTTTCAGTTTGATGCGTTCATAGGCTGCTTTCAGTCATAACACCTCACAACTGTCCAGCCCAGTGGTAGGCGGTGTCATCCGACGGTCAAACTGACCGCAGCCTATGAACGCATCAAATTAAAAGCAGCTCATTTCTGTCAAGTCTATCGGGGATGGTACACGAGAAAATACTTGCTTTCAATAAATAAAAATAAAACACTAGTGTGGTAAAGTTGACTTTGACAACAGTTTTGATGCATATAAAAAAGGGCTTTACAGGCACTTGCATTGAAAATATATTTAAAACTACCCAATATTGTTTCGGGTTGTCGTAATTACCTGTTAAATTTTAAAAGCTGCGAACCAAAATGTAGAGGGTATCCAATTCTTTGTCCGTCCTTGCTGTGTTTGGGCTGATGTGAGTAGTACCAGAAACAGGTACCAGCGTGGATCGCTAGCAATGTCAATACTACATGCTCGATGCAATACAGAAGTTTCCTGGATCTGTGCATCTGAAAAATTGTAAATAAGTTGCAATTGTTGATGAGGTATTCAGTGATTCTTTTGGGGCTGAAAACAATACAAAATACATTAACTTGGAAACGATATTAGCGATGAAACACTGATACGGTATAGAGTCGACATTAAATTTAAGATGTAATTTGATCAAAAGCAAAGTAAGTCTGCTATCCCATCCGGCATCATCAGGCCAAAATGTAATTATTGATTAAACGAACAACTGTCCCGAAGAAAAACCACTACAAAAAAACCCTTAAGGTAAGTGAAATGAGAAAATTATTTTCAGGTTCCTTTAGTTGTATGTTGTTGATTGCTGTAACTACATATGTACTTACCGCTTCGTTTATTTCGGAGAAGAAGACAACCAGTCTGTAAATTCGTATGATACACTCCCATCTATTTAAAGCCACCAAAATCTCAAGCTTGGGGTTTCTAGAAGCTGAAATTAGTTTTTTGATAATATTAAACGTTTCGAAAAACAAATGAAACTTGGCGAATAAACTCGCTGTAATACTACCTATGCAGCATCAAATTGCAATTCTCAAAATAAAATACTAAACCTCCGACAAAAATCCTAACTTACCGAAAACTATTACCCAGTTACGGAAAATATAGTAAGTATATCCAAAAAATTCGTTCGTAGAAATTTTACGAAAAAAAGTTTCATCACATTTGTCCAAACATCTACACTATAATATTATAAAGGTTTATGAGTTTCAATGTAGGAAGTAATCTCCGGTACTACTGATGTGTTTCTGAAAATTCTGATTCCAATAGGAAGCTACATTAAACACTTTAGTGCTATAGGTTATAGTTTGTTTCTTGGGGACGGGCCTATCCCTAGGAACGTAGCCATTACTTGCATTCGCGCGGGTAATATCCGGAACTACTGAACCGATTAAAAAAAATATTTTGCTGTTGTAATGCTAAGACTCTTCACTTGGACATCGGCTACAGTTTGTTTCCTGGAAATAAGCAGTTATTTAGGGACCCAGCCATTAATTAAATTTAAGCGGGTAATCTTGGAACTACTGAACAGATTTTGTTTTTTTTCTCTGTTTTATACTTGCACATAGGCTATAGTCTTTCCCCGGGGTCGGGCAATTTCATAGGGAGATAGTAATTTATAACTACGGAACCGATTTCAAAAATTATTTTACTGTTTTAATGGTTAGATCTTGACAGTTACAAACAGTGATTTGTTTCCTGGGTAAGGCTGGTTCCCAAGGGTCTTAAATTTTCGAGGGTAATATTTGAACGCAAAAAACCGATTTTGAAAATTTTTTCATTATTGTAATGCTAATTAAGACTCTTCACTTCAAAATAGACTATACCTTTTTTTCCTGGGACAGGCAGTTTTTTGGAGACCTAGTCATTAATATTTTGAACATTATTTAACTGTTTCAATGGTTAGATCTTCACTTGCACAAAGGCTCTAGTTCGTTCCCTGGGTATTGTCAATTCCTATTAATTAAATTTAAGCCGGTTATCCCTGGAACTACAGAACTAATTTTGAAAATTGTATCAAAGTTGTAATAGTTAGTAGTTTGTTCCCTACGTATGGGCAGCTCCGTAGGGAAATAGCTATTAATTAAATTAGCGTGGGTAATCTTTTTTCCAGGGGACAGGTAGTTCCCTAGGTACGGTAATAGAGATATGGTGAAATATATAAAATTTATTTGATGAAAACCAAAAATTAAAGCCCCAGTTCTCATTACCAAGTATGGTGGAAAAATTCAACGGTCGAGGTAAGTACCTTGGTGGCGCAATTGGTAGCGCACTTGTCTTGACAACAAGAGGTTGTAGGTTCGAATCCTGATGCAACGAAATATTTTATATAGAATATTGACATGAAGTTTGTTTAATATTTAGATAATTACTTAATTTGCACTGTGCAGTACATTTATTAATTACATAAATGTCTCCTATACACCACCTCCGCCTTATCCTTTTTAATATTATCTTCCACCCAAAGGAAGAAATAGCTCTGAGCGATAAGACCGCCCATCGTACCCTTTCTGTTAAAATACTTTCATTATTTGTTTTTATTTCGGTGAACAATAAAGAGTATTTATGTTAAGTAAGGAAATGACGGAGTTATGGAGTAACATACCCAAAAAAATACAGTAAAATTGAGATCCTCCTCCTTTTTCAGAGTCGGTTAAAATTAGCAAGAGGTGAGTAAGGATCATTGTAAAAAATCAGTAGTCAGATTAATTAAACTGGTGCAGTTTTCCCGCATGGGAAAATATCATTACTTAAACCTGGCTGTAATAATTTTTTCAAGCTTAATTGGCAAGAGGTGTGTCAGGATCGTTTTGGAGTGAAATCTCTCGTCAGATTAAACTAATACAGTTTTCCCGTAAATGACCTGTTTTTTTACGTATAACCAACCATTTGGTCAACGCACGCCGATAAGGCAGCCACGCAGCGCTTTTTCTCCTGACTTGATTCACAAATATTAAAATTTAGAAACTGCTTTTTATTTTAATAAAATATAGCGTATGTTACTCAAAATAGTGTAGCTTTTTATAAGTGAGAGAATTTTTAGAATCGGATTAGTAGTTCCAGAGATTACCCATTACGTACACACAAACAAATCTTTTGTGTTTATATAATAGTGTAGAAGTATATATATATAATTTTAATTTCCATCCATCCATCCACCAGCCTGTTTCGTCCACTGCTGGACATAGGCCTTTCCAATATTTCACCACTCTTGGCGGTCCTCCTGGAAGAAATGCGCATACTCACGCTGGGCAGGCGGGTTGGTGAGCGCGGTGCCGAAACCCACGCACCAGTGACACTGCTGCCCGTCACCAGTCTGTTTTATATAAGGCCCGGCAATTGGGGATGGATATACCGCCATCCATCGGTCCCAGGCAATGGTGGGCCGCCTGGTTTTGCCTGAGAGCTGTTCTCTTTACCTCCACAGTCGAGCCCGGCATCAGCTCTACCACCTTATTTGAATTTATAATAATTTCTTTTCATTTAATTATGATTATTTCTAAATGTTGGCATTATCGCACAACAGAATACACATGCATAGTGTCTTATTTTACATATACGAGTGTATGTCGTCGGCATATTGTAAAATTCGGCATATCATTACTTGCCGAGGCAGATCATATTTCTGTTAAAATGATTTGAGTTATTATGAATTATTGAATTATTACGCAGCTTCGCTCGGCTCCCCAAAATTGACATGTTAACCTAACATGCCCCCCTCGCTCCGCTCGTCGTCGCACCTATTTTTAGTCGCGGTTTTCTATTTCATACTTTACGGTCTCCTGAGGTAAATCAGGATATGCCGAATTAGAAGAATTAGACTTTTATTAAAAAGAATATAAATAAATATATCGTCATGGCATGAATCCCCGAAGGGGTGTCAGAGGTGTTCCGAGTGTGAACTGTGAAATGCAAGTCACAGTCCACACTCGGCACACCCGCGTTTCACCGACGATTATTATTACGCCCCAACGTGATGGGTGGTGAACCCTATCGCCGTTCTTCGGGCACAAATACACGCTTTTTAGGGCACGCAGGTTTCCTCACGATGTTTTCCTACACCGTTCAGCAAGTGGTAATTATAAAATACTCATAAGATCGAACCTGGATCTCAAATATTGAGAGGCCAGAGTTCTAACTCTGAGCTACCGCCGCTATTAGATTTTTATATTTGGCTTAATACTCTAAAAACAGAAAAGAAAATGCGAATGAATTTGCAGGCGGGAAGGTATTATTCAGAAAATTCTTTTCACATTGCTGGTAGACTAACTATAGTTTTTCAAGGCTAATTCACAAGGGCGTAGCCAGGTACGGGCAGGAGGATAAAAAGGGTCTTAACGATCACTTGCATTGAAAATATTTTTTATTTGCATTTTATATTATTGAACTGTTGGCGAAGTCATTTTTTCCACCCTAGTACTTTATTTTTATTTCTTTAAATTTATTGACGGAAGCTTGGCTGTATTTTCTTGTGTACCATAGATAGACTGACGGAAATTAACTGCTTAAAGTTTAATGCATCCGTAGGTTGCGTTCAGTTTGATCGTCGGACGGCACATGCCTACCACTGACAGCAGGACAGTATCAAGGCATGTGAGGTGACTGAAAGCAGCCTATGAACGCAGTCAAGTTAGCAACTTTCGTGCAAAGAAAAAGAATGCCCGGCTAAAGTTCATTTGGAGTATGTTGTTTGTTTGTTTTTTTAATTATGTATCATTTATTTACTCACATTGTGCATTAAAAAACGTAGTTTGATACACGTGTGTAAAGGCAATAATTTACTCGATCGCTCGTGTTTCAAATTGTCCTCGTAAACTATTGCCTCTTTACCGCACTTGTAGCATAAACTAATATTTCTATGATAGCTCATATGGAATTACTACTCTTCGATTGCACTTAAATATTATTTTTTTCGTATAAAGCATACATATATGCTTATTATTATTATTACCTATAGCTTTTCCCTTGCCTGCCTCCCTAACAAAATCCTAGCTACGCCCTTGCCTATTTATCAAGTTACCAACCTATCATCCAGAGGGGTACGAGCGAGATAGCATCAAATGCTAAAGCGAACTTGTTCCTTCTATAGGCTCTCATGTGCAAGCGCACTAAGGGCCAAAATGCGTGCACGAAGTGTGTGGTGATGTCAATGAAATACAGGAAATCAACAATCAGAAGCGAGTTGTCCAAAAGATCCCAACCCAAATTTTCTTCGAGAACATACATATTCAGCAAGTGTACTATGTAGCCGTAAACCACTGACAATAGGATTATTCCCTGTAACAAATAACATGAGGACATTTCAGAAATGTGGTGATCATACTGAATAATATTAAAGCACGATATTATCGTTTCGAGAAGTGGCCTTTAATTGTCTACAAATGACATCTCGTAGCAGCTACGAAATACCCATTTGCTGAAGCAGCTGCTACGTGCTTGTAAAGTTCTGTGTAGGAACCATAATAAGTAACTTATATTTTTTTTTGCCGTGCTTATCAAGAACGCAGTAAGAGGGTTCGGCATGATTCTGAGAAAATGGCGGCCAAATTTTCAGTTTTATTTTTACTTGTTTTCTACATAAGTATATCTATTCTAGCTCAAGGAAATTGATTTTACTTTTAATTAATAGGAAAGTTGTCCTAGTTTTTTTAAACATATCCATTGTTATTGTAAGTGTATTGCATATTATAAAAATTTGAAAAAACATCTTTTGCTTAGTGTGGCTAAGAAGCATTCAAAAGGGTATTACTAATGAAAAGTGCAGTAAAGAAGTACCTTACTGCATTATACGATAGCAAAAATTGGTTACTGCATTATAGCTAGGTAAAAAATACACTTAGTCTTTTAAATTTTACTAAGGAATAAAGTAGTGAGGATTTAAAATATAAAATTTTATAAAACAAATATTGCCTAAACGGGGTGAAAAACGTCCAAACGTGGTACTCACACTAAATGTATTAAAGGAATTTTCGACACCAAAAATAATTCAAGCCTTATTTAAAGAATAATACTGTTTATTAAATTTTAATTGTAAAACTAACAATTGGTATGGCAAACACTGTGATCAACGTTGTAACATAAAATAAAAAAATCAAAAAGATTGCATAATAAAAATCAGACATTGGGACGAACGAAAATTAAACATATTTAAAAATTTTTAAGCATAATTTAATGAGTTTTGATGACATTATTATTATTTTCTTCAAAAGTTGTAAAATTAAACCAGAACTCTCGCCTCGTTTCAGGCATCAAATGCACCAATTCCTCTATTATAGTATTTTTCGTTGTGATTTTTACTCCCTTTGGACATTTCTTCTGTAACCTGCGGAAAATCTTTACATTTTTGAATTTGGTTTTAAAAAATCTAGCATTTCATTCTCATTTTTGTGTTCATGATTATTCTTAACATTAAGTGTGTAATGACCTGTTTTAGCCACTACAACCATGATGTGTCTCAGGTAAATGTTTAGATTTATCTTACGCACTTTATGTTGAGAAGAAAGATCTAAGTATGTGTAAAAATCTGAGACTTCCATAACTTTAACAACATTTTTTTACAGCTTGCTTAGAACGATTGTTCAACAAAATCATGATAGCTGTCAGCAGACATAAATGTGTGGCCAGTAATAGTTTCAGCTGAAATCAAGTTACTGTTAATTATAGTAACAAGAAAAGGAAAAAGCACCCAGTTCTTGTTCTGGGAAGAACAGTTATCCATCCATAGCACCACTTGTTTTTTGTCGCGTTTTTTTGATAAGAATGCTCTTATAGCTGAAATTATATCTTCCTGATTACGCCCAGAGATACTTCCATTCCAGACAGCTGCAAACGAAACATTATTTTTCATCGATGGTCCTAACGGCACGAAACTTTCGTTATAAGCAATTATGAGTGAACAAAAGGTAGCGGATTTAAATTAGTCCATACGCGGGAGCATAATTACTTTATGCAAGTCTACAAAAATAAATCGTATCAGAATTGTCTTCTTTTGTGAAAATTTTAACGTCTGTTTTGTATTCTTTGCGAGCTTGCCCGTATGTTAGTTTATGATTTTCATATTTCTTGCAAATGAGGCAATTGATTGCATCGTTTTGATTTTGGTATTGGGCGTGTTTAAAATGTGCACAAACTTTACAGTCCTCAGCCCTCTCTTCCCTCTTAATCTCCGCTGATACCCGTTACTAAACAAAACTGCAGTAACGTTTACTTTACTGCGTTTTTTATTAGCCCTGTATTTATTAATTTTATGATATTTACTAGGCAAAAGTGCAGTTAGTAACCTCAATGCATTCTTGTTTAGTAAAAAAAATACAAGTGTTAGAAATTAGCTTAAGGCAAAGAGCAGTAATAATTTTTATTGCGTTCATGTTAAGTAATTTTTATATGGATGTATATGAAGTACTTACTGCATTAATTTTTAGTAAAACTACCCCCTAGAAAACAGCTATCAAAATGAGGGTTAAACTATCATATAGATCTTTTTGCGAGGATTCCGAATCAATAGATAACTCAATTTCCCAAAAATTGCTCCTTACTGCGTTCTTGATAAGCACGGCAGAGTTGACCCCGTGGGGATCTCCAAACGAAAATTTAGCATGAATAAGAATGATACTGTTTGAAACGGGTACTATAGTGCAACATCGGATTGTAACTATGCTGCAATGTTGGCTCCCCTGTCTTCTAAACGTGATGATTGGATAAACAAAATTTTATGAATAGGGATTGGGCGATCTAAACTGGATTGCATTGCTACCAACATTACAGCAAAGGTACTATTTGATGAAACTCACTAAAGTCACAGTAAATTAAGAAAAAAAAAGCACTTTATTTTACTCCAGACATAAGAAATTCAAACAATTAAAATTAACAACGAAAGAATTATGTATAAAATAATATAGAAGGGTTGTAACATTTAGAAAAAGGGTGCTAAATAAAAAGGGATTCAACTCAGCTTAATGCTGCAGTAAGTGCCACACCGCTGGTATTCTGTTGAACCTTGAAACTAAAATTAAAACTTGAACTATACTTATGGCAATTCGCAACGAGTAGCTGAGTCAAGCTGTTTTAATATTTTAAGGGTGAAATTGTCTAGAAACCTTCCTTTCTTACTTCGCAACTCCAATGTATGTGAAGATTTACAATAATGGTGACTAGAATTTTGTCAGCGTCTAGAAACTGAAACATGAAATTAACAAACCTGCCAGGCCGGGTTCCAGGGCATCATTAGCAGTGCGGTGATGATGGGTGCGTATTTCCCCTGCCACAGGAACTCGCCTTGCTGCCGCTGGTTAGATTCATCTTTGGGGATCTGCATCCGACTGGTACGGCTTGTTTCGGCCGTGGCGAGGGTTCTGTCCCCCACGTATAAATATGAACTTAACAAACCTGCCAGGCCGGGTTCCAGGGCATCATTAGCAGTGCGGTGATGATGGGTGCGTACTTCCCCTGCCACAGGAACTCGCCTCGCTGTCGCTAGTTAGATTCATCTTTGGGGATCTGCATCCGACTGGTACGGCTTGTTTCGGCCGTGGCGAGGGTTCTGTCCCCCACGTATAAATATGAACTTAACAAACCTGCCAGGCCGGGTTCCAGGGCATCATTAGCAGTGCGGTGATGATGGGTGCGTACTTCCCCTGCCACAGGAACTCGCCTCGCTGCCGCTGGTTAGATTCATCTTTGGGGATCTGCATCCGACCGGTACGGCTTATTTCTGCCGTGGCGAGGGTTCTCTCCCCCATGTATAAATATGAACTTAACAAACCTGCCAGGCCGGGTTCCAGGGCATCATTAGCAGTGCGGTGATGATGGGTGCGTACTTTCCCTGCCACAGGAACTCGCCTTGCTGCCGCTGGTTAGATTCATCTTTGGGGATCTGCATCCGACTGGTACGGCTTGTTTCGGCCGTGGCGAGGGTTCTGTCCCCCACGTATAAATATGAACTTAACAAACCTGCCAGGCCGGGTTCCAGGGCATCATTAGCAGTGCGGTGATGATGGGTGCGTACTTTCCCTGCCACAGGAACTCGCCTCGCTGTCGCTAGTTAGATTCATCTTTGGGGATCTGCATCCGACTGGTACGGCTTGTTTCGGCCGTGGCGAGGGTTCTGTCCCCCACGTATAAATATGAACTTAACAAACCTGCCAGGCCGGGTTCCAGGGCATCATTAGCAGTGCGGTGATGATGGGTGCGTACTTCCCCTGCCACAGGAACTTGCCTCGCTGTCGCTAGTTAGATTCATCTTTGGGGATCTGCATCCGACTGGTACGGCTTGTTTCGGCCGTGGCGAGGGTTCTGTCCCCCACGTATAAATATGAACTTAACAAACCTGCCAGGCCGGGTTCCAGGGCATCATTAGCAGTGCGGTGATGATGGGTGCGTACTTCCCCTGCCACAGGAACTCGCCTCGCTGCCGCTGGTTAGATTCATCTTTGGGGATCTGCATCCGACCGGTACGGCTTATTTCTGCCGTGGCGAGGGTTCTCTCCCCCATGTATAAATATGAACTTAACAAACCTGCCAGGCCGGGTTCCAGGGCATCATTAGCAGTGCGCTGATGATGGGTGCGTACTTCCCCTGCCACAGGAACTCGCCTCGCTGCCGCTGGTTAGATTCATCTTTGGGGATCTGCATCCGACTGGTACGGCTTGTTTCGGCCGTGGCGATGGTTCTGTCCACCACGTGTAAAGAGCATTCATAATTTGAAAATTTTAAGAACTATCTATACACACAGGTTGACTTAAAACCTAAACAATTTAATTTAATAGATTTTAAAGAATTATATCTGAGTTCACTAAAGTTATTTACATTTCATTTCATTGATTGGTTTAAAAGTTACAACCACTTAAAGGTATCCAAAAAAACCCTCAGGAATGATGGTCACACATAGTGAGTGCTCTCGATTTTCAGTGTAATAATATAATGTAGTACAAATTTTTGCCGTTTTTAATTATTTCAGTCAAGACTATTTACAAGTTGGTCTGTTAAGATAATTCATGTTTGCTGTTTCATCACCTAAATTTAATATTTTTCTCATCTGAATTTTAAAATATACACCACTCTAAAACTATTGGGGTTACGAATAAAGTAATTCTGTATATGAAAAAGAGCAGATGAAAATGAACATAAACTAAAAATGGTTTTTTGGTGTTGTATGGTAAGTATACGACAAATTTTAAAGAATTTTAGACATCTTATGTTTTCTCATTTTGTAAGATAAACATTAATAATAAACTTACCCCGTGCCGATAGTGCCCAAAGACGGTTGACTGTACGTTCTTGGTCGCATGCTAACTATTCATAACTCAATGCCGGTTTCAAAACTAACTAGTTTTTGTTACTTAAATTAATTTGCAACACATCTACCCGTTTTATATGTAAGTAAACATTTACGCGTAGCCATCCTGATACTGGTTAGAAACGTGAAACAAAAACATTGCCAAGTAGGTTTTTTTTACCAGTACCTCGGTTACAAAATTTGTTGACAATTTACATTATACTGAAAAGTTTCTCTTAGAGCTAGGTAAGTTTTTTCAAATGTAATTTCTGCTATTTAATGTAATGTATTATTATTCCGACTGCCACATATCGAGCGGACTGAAATATATGTATTAAAATTAATAAATATATCAATGAGTTTTTTTAGTTTGTAAAAAATTTAATTGTATGGCTGTTTTATTCTCAATGTTCAATAAATAATTTCAAATACATTACCTATTGTTTTCCTTGTTATATTTTATTTCCTTATTTATGTTAAAAGAATTGTAAACGATCTAGGAGTTTGGTTATCAAAGATGTAGAATCAGAGACCGGAACGACGAAAAGCAAACAGCGATTTTTATACTTTTTTTTAGGGTTCCGCGCACAAATGGCCTTACAGCACTATTAATGTCGGTCTTCTGTCTGTCCGTATGTCGAGGGTCTCTAGCTTGCAGACGGAATGCGTTCCAATTATGAAATTTTAATACGGGGCGTTCAATTTTAACCTAAAACCGAATATTGAATATTCAATTTTGCCCTCAGTTTATTGTAGATTAATTGTTAACAAAAATCAATAATTCGACATCATAAGTTGCGGAATTCAAGAAGGTGCAATTCTAATTTGGTAACTTAAGTTCACAAGTATCGATTTTCACTCGTTATTTCTAATGTACGTGAAAAGTTAATTCTGAAAGTCGAACACAAATAAGTACTGTATCAGCTGCTTCAGCGAAGGCAGGTAATCGGTGTTAAAATTTTACGAGTTGCGTAAGAAAGTAAACAATACCTATCGACCAGATGAAAGCTATGCAAACTTTGACTTTGTATTGGTATTAACATAGACTATTTAGTATATGGTATTAAGGACCCGATAAGTAATTGATAAACACAAGGTTCAATGACTTTGCGAGTTATTGCCAGATTCAAAGTGAGGCTTAGGCAGAAATTTAAGCATTACACTTTCCATAACGGGGCTTGGACATAATATCATCATCATCATCATAAATACTTTATTGCACAAAAAAATAAGTACAAAAAGGCGGACTTAATGCATAAAGCATTTTCTACCAGTCAACCCACAGATGGTACAAGATAAATAGGTAGGTGGGCGTGCAAGAAGAGTAAAAACTTGAAAATTACAAATTAAATGAAGATACTACTCTAAATTAATAACTATAGGTAACAATACCTAAAAAGAATATATGTTAATACATAAATAAATACAAGTTTTAATAAGTATATTGTAAATAAATACATAAATAAATACATACCATGACTGCAAAAAATAATAAGAATTAAAGAAGTTCATATTTGTGTGTTTTTGGAGAGGTACTGTCTGTGCACAGAATACTTAAAGGAGTTACGGGAGGGGGCTTTTCTGACATCGTCGGGAAGTTCGTTCCAGAGACGAACAGCAACCACACTAAAAGAATTGGATACAAATCCAGAATGATGCAAAGGAATCGAGAGAAGAAGGTTATTTGAGGATCTGAGCATTCTATCGTGATTGTCAGACAAGAGATGTATCATTGACTTGAGGTATGAGGGGGTATTTGGATCGGTAATTATACTATAAAGAAGGCAAACAATTCTTAGGTTTCTACGGTCGCGAATAGGAAGCCAGTTGAGTTTTGCACGAAACTCTGAAACGTGGTCATATTTCCTCAAGCCAAATATGAAACGGATGCAGGTGTTAAGCAAGCGTTCCAGTTTATTGAGATGCTCTTCTTTGGCATCCAAATAACAGGTATCAGCGTAGTTAATAATAGGGATGAGAAGGGAATTGGCGATAGAGATTTTCGTTGAAATAGGTAATACGTTTTTCAGACTTAAAAGAGAATGGAGAGAGGCATAAAATTTTCGAGAAACTTTTTCGATTTGAGCATCCCAATTAAAATCCTGATCGATAACTAAACCTAAATCATTAACGGTAGAAGAGAAGCTGATACCACAATCGTTATATTTCAACTGTGGCAGCGTGTCAAAGTCAATTTTTGTAATTTGTTGTGAACTTCCGACAATGATAGCCTGACACTTGTTTGGGTTTACCGCTATACCGAACCGCTCTGACCAGAATTGTATGCTACGTAGGTTAACGTTAAGACGGTCAATACAATCGTGAAGGTCATCAACCTTAGCCTGCCCATAAAGCTGGAGGTCGTCAGCATAAAGATGGTAAGAACACTTAAGGTAGGGTGTAGCTAAATTAATAAATATTGAAAATAACAGAGGGGAGAGAATGCTACCTTGAGGAACACCAGCATCTAAATCACACCAATTGGACAGGGTCTGATCACAGCGAATGGCCTGCCGGCCATTATACCAAATATACCAAAGCCTTGTCCAGATACACCTCGCGCGTAGTCGAAGTACTAGTGACTCACGCGTTGGTTCGCGCGTAGGTACGCGCGTAGCATGTGGACGCAATGTATTGGCGCCTAAAACATGTGAACAAGGTCTAAGTCTTCGATATAAGTTTGTCTATATTTGTCCAAAGGCAATTCGTTTTATTATGAATAAAGTGAACGTGTGACGGCCAGAAGCTTGGAGGAGAAAACCAAAAGTGGGTACACACATCTGCGGCTTGCAGAAACATACCAAGTGGCAAATGCACCCAATCAACGACGATAAAAAACGTATTAAATATGTTACGGTGAGAATTGATAAATGAGGTAATTATTAATAATTTCATCATTTGGTGAATGTGATAAAGTCGGGTATAAATTAATAATTCTCTTACGGGTTTGGGAAAAGAAATAAATCACGCATAACTAACCAAATTTCTATGCATATTTCATATTGTATTTCTGTTAAAACTAGGGAGGTGGCTTCGCTCCGCTCAGCTCCCCAGATTTGTGATCACAAGGAACCTAACATGCTCCTCCTCGCTTCGCTTCGCTGCGCTCGTCATCGTTTTTAACTTTTGGTGAAAGGTTTTAGGTTTCATACTTCACGATCTGCCCAATTCTACGATCTGCCGACGACGTATACAATTGGCGCCCCACGCCGGCCCGTAACGTAGCTTGGATTCAAAATTCATTACTTTCACCTCAGGAACGTAAAAATTTTAATAACCATCGGTGAATGTGACAAACTTATTACTGTCACCGTTTTAGTTGGTATGCATTAATAATTCATTATTTTCAATTGATCATTCTCACCGTGAGATATACATGCGGAATTTATATAAACGTTTATATAATTTGGAAAGTGTTCAAAAATCGCGGTTGGGCGGTTCAGTGCGGGTGGAGGGGACATCTACTCGTATTTTGTATGCTCGTATCCAGCTCTCATGTAATTAAGAGATTATAAGATCAGTGGCCGGCGCCGGAGTTTTTTTTCCAGCGCATGCATTATTCATTGTTCTCTGTATAATTTTCAGTGCAGGTGCTCGCTGGTTTAATTTGAAACTTACTTTCACGAGCGAATATTAGCTCAACATGAATCCTTGTACCATCAACC
This sequence comes from Ypsolopha scabrella, assembly GCA_910592155.1. NCBI lineage: Eukaryota > Metazoa > Arthropoda > Insecta > Lepidoptera > Ypsolophidae > Ypsolopha > Ypsolopha scabrella. Next base: position 20,748,920 of record OU342967.1, read on the forward strand.
TGCATTTTAAAATGAAGAAGAAAAATTATTAATTTTGTATTTTCCTTGTAATATAGTAGTTTGCGGTGAGAGTGTTATATTTAGCAATATAAAGTAGTTAATAATTAAGAGGATCGTCCCCGTTAAACTATCAAAGTTGCCTAATTTATTTTTCCTTGTTTGAAGAATCTACACAAAGAATTTTAAAAAAGTCCTGCCAAGAATACAAGGCACACTCTTATTGTAACAGAATCTTCTGAAGTAATTCCAATACTAAGAAAAATAAACTGGCTAAGTGCGTGTCAGGCCACGTGCAATGTAGGGTTCCGTAGTTGCCCGGTACATTTTATAAATTGATCTACTAATACAGACCGCGCCAAACTTCTAGTCCATACATTAGAGGGGACCAAAAGTGCGTAACCTGTAAAGCCTACTTAGCTGTGATAGTTTTCCTTAAAAATTAATTATACTACTTATGTGAATTTTTTCACATTTCCATAAACAACCGTTTAGCCGGCAGGGGGCGGAGGGGGGGGGGGGGACGCTATCCACTCTAAAAAAAAATTCACCTCAAAGCTTAATATCTCGCCAGTGGATCCCTAAATCGAAAAATGGCTTTACACACCCACAATGTTTTTGAACGACCTTCAAACCTTTTTCGAGATTTTATTTTACCATTTTGTCGGCGTGATTAATATTTATATCCATGCTAAATTACAGCCTTCTAATACTAATAGTCTCTGGGGTAAGCCGCGGACAGTCGGATAGACGGACATGGCGAAACAATAAGGGTTCCTTGTTGGATTACGGAACCCTAAAAACAAGATGGCCTCAAAAAAGTTTCATCTCAGGGTTTATTTCAAGATTTATAATAATAACATAGCCAAAACAATTAACAAATTAAGGAGTTAAAAAACCCAACTTGATATGTTTTTGCACCTTTAAACCGACTTCAAAAAAGGAGGAGGTTCTCAATTCAATTGTATTTTTTTTACCTCCATGGCATAACATAGCCAGATTACAGCTGAAAAATAATCCCTATATACAATTCAACCATTTTTTTTCAGGACGCAAAAATAGCTAAAGCAAATTTCCGGTGATTTTAAAAAGGATTTTCTACGCATATGTATTGATTTTCTTATCGAAATCCTGCGTTGAGCATTTCTTATATGCCGTAGTGTTTATTCACTCAGGCTTAATCACTCCACTTTACATTGCATGGCTTTTATCATACTGTAAACAGAAGTCGAATGACTAATATTGCGAGTGAAAAATAATGCCAGAACAGCCCTTTATCCTTTGTTAAAAAAGTCGTTTAGGAAGTGAAGTTTTGCGAACAAAAAGCATCCACTTTAAAACACACAATTGTTTGTTGATAGAGTCATACAATAGTTTCGTTCTATTCAAAATTCAAATTCAAATTCAAAAAAATTCAAAATTCAAAATTTATTTATTTATACACAAGTAATTTATAAGTACTTTGGACCCTCCTTTTAAGCTAATAAAACCTGTATTAGAAGGGACCGTTCTTCCCTAGTTGTTACATTATTCTTGTGCTGTTTGTAGGTATTACAACTACAGATTATACAAATTAATAAATTAACAGAAACCTTTTTTTTGAAGAAAAAAAGATGAGAGGTTATACATACATAATATCTTTGTGTGTGGTGTGTGAAAGGGTGTGTAGGTGTGTGTGAGGGTGTGTGTCTGTGTGCGTGTGTAAGCGTATTTGCATTAATCCATGGTATATATGTATAATAATATGTTTAAAAAAGTATTAAATATAGTTTACAACTAATAGTAATTCTCTTAAATATAGGTGTAAGGTCCTACGATAATAAGTGTAAATAATTCTAGGGAAGACTGTGTATCGCTAACTGAACTTTCGGCGGAAAGTGGTCTATTTGCGATACTCCATCACCTCTTTTGTTTTCTTAATAATATTACTTTGAATTTCAGGACCCTATATAATGATAATATTAATACTTTTATATATTTTAAATTTGGATAGTAGTAATTGATGTAAGTGAGATATAACCACCAATTTTATCACAATTTACACAAATAGGGTAGGTATGTATATATTTTCTATTGAAAATTATATAGACACGTTCGTATGAGAACGCTTTCGAGGATTTTGTAGGATTAAATTTATAACGCTGGCGAACATCGTGGGAACTCATACAGTAAAGCTTCGATTAAATCCTTTTGTAGTTTTATCCTATCACACTCCTGCTTTGCTTAACTACAGAATCATGAAAGTTAAGAAAAAATATGTAGGTTATTTTTTTGTTTGCATGGAAGTAGGACAAACTGAAAACTAGCTGAAGTTTCTGGCAACCTGTAGGCCAACCATGAGTTTTGCTTACTATACTCGTTAACGTCTGAGTAAAATATTTATATGAGAAATTGTGCAGCGCCCCTAGCGGCTTACTACAGGAACCAGCATTTCTCATACAAAATATTTTACGCAGACGGTAACGTGTATAGTAAGCAAAACTCATAGTAGGCCTACTGTTGAATATTTCTGGTTTACTTTAATTTATCTGAGGAACAGTGGAGCAAGTATAAAGCATTGTTTTATTCTACAAAGTATTAAATAAGCCAATCAAGAACTTAGCATCAACTGTTTTCGAGTTATTTGTTAAGACGGTAATGTTGTGTTTTGGTATGTTTATATTTTGTTTAAACCTTAGAATTAAAGTAAAAAGAGAATGAATTATACGGGTTAAGTGTGTCTTAAGTTATACCACTTTTCCGCGACACAACAACTTAGATTGAGTATCTATTGAGTAAGATGTAAGTTAGTTAAAACCATGATTAATACATACAACGCAAGATGGAAGTTTAAAATGCCTTTCTTAATCTCAGTTAATAGTTCAGTAAATAAAAAGTTTGAGGCTGAATTAAAGAACGCTCGTAAAACTATTTGGATATAAGAATAATATTAGTATTGTTACATAAATTTATAGTATGGGCATATATTATTAGCACGCCCCCGCTTCTCGTGTTTTTTATAGTATACCAAAATGGTCATTTTGTTAACGAAATCTGGTGATAGTACTCGTTCATATGAACAACTTTTACTATGGAGCCAAAAATAAACAGCTGTTTCATACATTTGGGTCGAGTAGGTATTTAACTTTTCTATGGAACATCTGATATTATTTTCACGATTTCAGGGTTGACTTCATAGTAAAAGTTGTTCATATGAACGAGTACTATCACCAGATTTCGTTAACAAAATGACTTAAATTTCACGTTGTATAAGAGAGATTTTTGTATTTTTTTTTTCTGTCGTTAATATTCGCTGAATTTTCACGTGCTTAGTGTCCTACTCAATACAAATATTCTTAGTTTCCTGGATTATACACTCTTCTCTGAAAGTCAAAACAAAAGCAGAATAAGATTTTATATTAAATACAGGTCAGTTACTGGTTTATATTTTTCTCTTCATCGGACCATATTATTTAGTCTATGATCGGACCAATGACGCCATCATTAAAAGGGTCAAAATTAATACGGAAACTATTCTGGTACATATATCACCAACTGCTTACTATATAAACATAGGAAGTTGATTGTTGAGATTGTCAGCACTTGGTGGAATTTATCAGACATTGTTGCGATGAAAACACTTGTACTTTTCCACAGATAATATTTAATACTACACTACCCAACCGGTTTCACTCAGCATCATCAGGGGCTTTTAAATTCACGTAAATACACAAATAAACGAATGAAACCGGTTGGGTAGTGTAGTATTAAATATTATCTGTGGAAAAGTACAAGTATTTTCATCACATTAATACTTTTACATACTTACATGATCTCTCATTATAAAATCATCTTTAAAATTTTAAAGTCAAGACATAAAACCACCTTGACGATTTCTCAATTAAGTGATATACTTAGATAGGTATTTCGATATAAGCTCAGCGCCACGCAACTGCTTAAGCAAGTGAGTAACATTCCTACGGCATTCCCCGTGAACAGAATAGATAGCAATATCTGAGTTGCCTCGAGAATATTGTTAACTCCGTTAATCTCAATTCCTCTTCCACACCAGCGATCCTGACACAATAATATCGTACACGTCACTGTACTCTCAAAGGAAATAAGGCAAGCCATGGCGATACCGCAACTACCTGGGAAATATTACTATATTGAGAAACTCGCAGGGAACTTTTCCGATTCCCGGTCGTGCTACGCGTAAAATATTAAAAAAATGTTTTTAAGCGAATTAACACTGAACATGGTTTACAGAATAAAAATCTTATAATATAACGTGACTTTCGCATATAGCCAAATTCAAACTGGAGACTCGGTAAGTGGTCAGGATGACGGTTAATTTTTTGTGACATACGCAAAATAAAACTTCGACTTTCTATACTAATTGAGACGAGGTTGATCTTGAACATGACGGGTAGAAGTATACAAATAGTAGTTTATGATAAAAGTGCGGTAAAGAGGCAACCGCTTACGTGGGGACGATTTGAAACAGGAGCGATAAGCGAGTGTTTTAAACGTTATGAGTAAGTTATTGCCCTTACCCACGTGTATCATACTACGTTTTTCAATGCATAGTGTGAGTAAATAAATGAAACGTAATAAATAATAATCCAAATTAACTTTAGGCGGGCATTTCTTTTATTTTTATTTGCACGCAAGTTGCCAACTCAACGGAAATAAGCTGCTTTTAGTTTGATGCGTTCGTAGACTGCTTTCAGTCAATCAGCTGTTTCATACATTTGGGTCGAGTTTAAATTAATTTAACTTTTCTATGGACCATTATGATATTATATGGACGAGATATATCACCAGTTTTCGTTACCAAAATGACTTAAATTTCACGTTGTATAGCTCGTAAAGACCTATTTTATATGCGTCAAAACTGTTGTCAAAGTCAGCTTTACCAAAAAAAGGTTGCCAGTCTTTTCTTGAGTACCATAGATAGACTTGACATAAATGAGCTGCTTTCAGTTTGATGCGTTTGTATGCTGCGTTCAGTTTGATCGTCGGACGACACTCGCCTACCACTAACAGCAGGACATAGCAAGGTATGTTATGTTATTAGTTATGTTATGTATGATATGACTGAAAGCAGCCTACGAACGCATCAAACTAAAAGCAACTTATTTCCATTTGTTTAAATTTCACGTTGTATATTAATATTTTTCGTATTTCGCAAAGTGGGTCTTTGAACTTTGGTCCTGACGGCTTACCGGGTCTCCAATATGAGTTTGGCTTTATAAATGAAAGTCACCATAAAAGTGGTACTTCCCAAAAGAACTGCTTAATTTTCTGGGATTGCGATCCATTTTTTCAAGTCGACATACAAACCGACTTATATTTATATTAGGGTGGGCGGTAGAATGCTATTACTTATCCGAGGTCATCTCGGTCATCTGGGTAATATTGGTGCATCTCTAATTCTTTTCATCTGAAGTTTAATTATCGTGTGGGGCATTTCACGTCAAGCGGACAGAAAAAAAAGTGGGGCTCTGAAATTTGTTCATATTGAGGTCAATTGTACTCCTAGTACGTGGGACGCACTATAAGTTTCCGGAATGAATATGAAAAAATACTATTAAAGGTACAAAATTAATTTATTGTTATTCAAAATAATCTCCCTTGGCGTCTATGCACTTTTTCATTCGATCAAACCAGTTTTGAAAACTTTTGTGCCACTCCCCTGTGGTGACCTCTGAAACGTGTTTTTCATACTCCTCGACAGCCTCTTCTGGTGATGAAAATCGTTGACCGCGTAATTGGTTCTTAATTTTTGGGAACAGAAAAAAGTCACAAGGTGCCAGGTCGGGACTGTATGCAGGATGACTCATGAGTTCTACATTTTTCGTCTTCAAAAAGTCGTTTGTCTGTCTGGCCGTGTGAGAACTAGCATTGTCGTGGTGCAGGATGATACGGCGTTTACGGTTATTTTTACGGAGTTCGTCAATAACTTCCGGCAAACAAATGGTCGTGTACCAGTCACTATTCACGGTACGACGATTCTCTAAAGCAACAGTAGCCACGTGTCCAGTTTTATTAAAAAAAGAAGCAATCATCCGCTTAGATGCACTTTTCACGCGCGCCACTTTGGTTGGTTTCGGCTCATCTTGAAAGACCCATACGCTCGATTGCTGCTTTGTTTTGGGATCGTAGCAATAAATCCATGTTTCGTCACCTGTTACTATGTCCCACACCAAATTTGACGCACCTTCGTTGAATCTGGTAAGCATGGCACTGCACCAAGTGACGCGGTCCGTTTTTTGAGCCTCGGTCAAGTTGTGTGGGATCCACCGCGAGCACAGCTTTCTCACACCCAAATGTTTGTGTAGGATTGATTGTATTTGACTCATGCCTATTTCTAAGGATGCGCTAATTTCATGGTAGGTCACATGCCTATCTGTTTCAATCATACGGCGCACAGCATCGATGTTTTTGTTGGTCACAGCGGTGGACGGCCGACCATCGCGAGATTCGTCACTGAGATTGATACGACCACGCTTGAATTCTGCAAACCAGCTATAAACAGTCGTCTTGCATGGTGCTTCATTGCCAAAAGCTGTTTCAAGCCGAGCGATGCTCTGTTGAGCTGTCAAATTACACTTAAAATCGTAGAAAATCATACTACGAAAATTTTCCCGAGTTAAATCCATGTTGATGCAGACACACAATTTTTTAAATGGCGCCACAAGGTAAAAACAAAAGACAGTCAGATGAAACAAACTGCATTCTACAGCCAAAGAGTTCTATTTTCAAATGTTGCAATAAATTTTTAAATATTGTTTATGTAAGTGGCCAGTTCCGGAAACTTTTAGTGTTACCTATGTATATACGAAAGTGAACACAGTTTTTTTTTATGATGTTTATTTGTCAAGTTATGGGCTTTTAAATTTTTCTTCGGAATCATATTTATTAACAAGTCTTATGTATAAACAACATAATTCAGGTCCGTGTATAGACATAAAGATAATCTGTTGATGGTTGTGATTGTCGGCACTTGGTGGAACTTATTATACATCTTGTTAAATAAGACACTTGTATTAATCCTGTGGACAAGTACAAGTGTCTTACTTAACAAGATATAAAAATAAACGTCTTTAATTTTAACAACAAAACCCGAAATAATAAAAAAAAAGTAATGACACAGAATCTTTTTTTTTTCAATTATAGTTTTAATAGTGTAAACATATCCTGTCATAGTGTCCTACTTGTGTCATTTGGTCGCGTTCCCTGATTTCCCTTAGAAGTGAGCGGGGAGGAAGATAGCCCAAACGCAACTTTCGAGATTAAATTAAGTCATCATATCAAAGCGGCTCAAAGCATATCTTACGACGAACAACGGTATTAAATATGTTACCGTCTATTAAAAGTCCGAATAAATAAAATCATTTAATTTATGAACATAATTTAAAATAATGAAAAATAAACCATGAATTCAGACTATAATACTAATCTTCCTAACAATTAATCACACTAATATTATTAATGCGAAAGTTTGTATCTGTGTCTGTGTATGTTTGTTACTCTTTCACACTGAAACGGCTGGATGGATTTGGATGAAATTTAGAATGGACATAGCTTATACCCTGACTTAATGCATAGGCTACTTTTTATCCCGGAAAAAAGCATGTCGTTAAACCGAATAATACGCGGGTGGAGTCGCGGGCATTATAATAATACAAATAAAAATAAATTTACCTACCTATTAGTTTATAATAATCTAAAATATAATGAAATAAATCTAAAGCTAGTAAATAAATAAGTCGTTGTCCCTCGGTAGGGTCTCCAGAATGCTGGCTATACTACCCCTCTGGATGGCCAAGATAAGCACCAGCCCTCTGATCACCAGAGACGTCGACCAGGCGCGATGAAAGTTCCCTGTATAGTTTTCGCGCCTCCGAACCCCACAAGCCCGTGGGGGGCCCAAAGTCTCGACGCCAAACCAAATTTACCAGGGGTCCCCAAACTCAGCTACGCTAGTAACTTGGGGTACCAGTAAAATATATAAGGCCTAATTAACTGTGATAGTTTTCTTTTTAACTTCGTTATTATCACTGCCGTGAATTTTATCACATATTTAAGGACAACCGTTTAGCTGGCACTGGCCTGGAGGGGAGACACTTGAATCTAATAAAAATAACACTAAAGCTTAATATTTCGCAAACGTATCCCTGGACCGAAAAATATTTTACAAGCTATCTAATTTACAAATATGTAACAAGGTATCTAATGTGGCAATTTAAATAATTTATTTATAACTTGGACATTCACAGAATGTTTCAAACAAACCACGATAACTGTGAAAAAATACATATGTTTTAGAATTAAAATATCTAAACATACACTTTTGAACAGACAAATTTTAGGTACTTACTCGTACATGGTTTAATAGACGACTCTACAAGAGTCTAGAGCAAATATTTTGTTAGAAAGTCATCAGTCATACTTGATTCTGGACTGCCGACTGCCACTTTGAATAGGATGGGGAGAAGTCACCAGAGACTGCCAGCCTTTCCTATCTACTACATATACTTTGTTATAGTAGGCAGACATAGCTATTGTCGCTCGTGAAGGCGTCTCATTACTATTATTGAATAGCAATATAAGTACTCTATACTAATAATAAAGTAGTCAAAAGACTGGATCAAAATGTTGGATGAAATTGTACTGAATGCTGTCTGTCTGTTTTTCTGTTTGTTTGTCTGTCTGTCTGTATGTATGTTCTATTTTAATTCGAGAATCACTCAACGGATTTGGATACGGTTTTCTTTATTATAATTGTAGTGACCCTAGTCAACATATACTAGTAGGCAAAGGGGTTGATAAAATAAAGCCCAAGCTGAAAACGGGGCCGAGATTTAATAAACGCGCCGAAAAATGCTCAAAGGAGTTCCGAGGCGGATTTTGATGAAAACCAAAACTGCATCATGAGATTTTTGGAAAAATAATTTCACTTACCGAGAACCAAAGTAGCTGATTTTCAAAAAAACATACCACGCTGTTTTTTATAACACCATCCAACAGTGTCGTTTATAAGGATAAAATTCTGGGAAATAATGATACAGAAAACTTAAGAAAAGGGCTTATTTTTAAGAATATAACGCTTCTAATGGAAAAGCCATAATTAACTTAGTCATGACATGAATGTTAAGACATTTAATTTAAGAATTATCTCAACAATTAAGGTTGACAACGTTATTTGCAAAATCTGAAATCTGAGCACATTCTCATGCATTTCCTTACCGTTCTTATTCTTTATTCCGACAGGCAGCATTTGCCATTAAAAGGCCCGACGGTTGCTTCAGAGCTCCTTTCATGAAGGCGAGTGTGTGTGTGTGTGAGTTGTGAGAGGGTGACTGTGTGAGTGGGTATAGAACGAGCAGGTTGCGAAGCTACTACGTTTATTTTTTCGGAGTAATCATAGTTTATAAAGAACTTGAATTTTTATAGCAGCAGTATTAGCCACCGAAATTTTTTGTAATGTTTGTTTCCTTAAAGTCGTGTCGTGGGATTTAATAATGTTATATGATTCAAATATCTCAAGAGAACCACCATGTAAAATACTAGTAATTGTCGACCCGCAATTTTATCGTTTTAACTGCATGTTCAAGAAATCAAAGTCGGTAAAGTCTTGTAAACAAATGCATTATATTTTAAAGTCTGGGAGGAAAAGTAAGTTTTTCTGAAAATTAATACGATCTACTTATCATCACTAATGCGGGGAAATAAAAAAAACCTACAAAATTATAACATAATGATTAACTGCACCTGTACTTTTTACTTTACAGTAATTATTATTATATATTATTATTACTTCACAGTAATTATATTTATCCCAACCGGTGTCGGTTTCACACCATTATCAAGTGTCTATATATAATAATAAAATAACTAATAACAACGTTAATAACAATAATGTTTGCAACAACATTTTCAACAAGATAATTTTACTGCCGCCATTTTATTTTCATGTGACTTTTTCTGTCATTTAGCGACTGTACTTAGTGACTGTAAGGGACACTTGTTTGATTTTCAAATTTACTTAACTCCCTAGGTTGGTAGATCGAATTTACCTCCCGCATTTCGAGTTGTATGCGACTTACTTTCAGAGCATTATAGTGATGAAAATATAATAAAAGGTTTTGAACTTACGAATGACTGTCATCTTATAATCTTAGAATTGTCGACGGCTGTGCATAAATTAAAAAAATAAAACTTACCTCGGACTTGGCTGTATGAGCTAAGTTCATTTGCCTTCCCACTATGTAGGGAAAACAAAACTAAAAAAATAAAAGGAAAAAAAACATTAAACACTCGTGCGGTAAAGTTGACTTTGACAACGGATTAGACGCATATAAAACAGAACTTTACGAGCACTTGCATTGAAAATAGTTTTCGTTCTCATGTCGACATGAATGGTTGCACCTCGTCTTAATACATTAATCATAGAACATTTTTGAAGGTTAGCATTAAAGATTTCTTCCTCCTCAGACAAGTAGCTCGAGTGTGTTCCGGCAAGTGCAGTGTGTGTGTCAAATGGCGGAGATGTGACACCTGACTAGACATATCGCTGCACTTGTTTACTAACGCCGCTTGCCGCAGACACGCGACCTCGCGGGCTGATAGCGGGCAAATTGCGTATGCAGACTACTTAGTGCATGAATGGACTCTCGGAGTAAGGGTGGTGGTTTGTGAGAGTGTTTGAAGCGTTTTGTTGATAGATTTTCCTTGCTAACAAAGAGACTAATGTGAATCAGTTATTATTTATTGGTGGAATTACAGTTCCTGGACGTATTACATATTTTGGTACTTGCCAATTAAGCTTATAGTTTAACAACAAAAATTTTCGAATCACTTATTTTTTTTTTTAGTGGCTTTAAATCTTGTTAGTGTGACATTATAAAAGAAAAAATGATTTCTGCAAAAAGCAGAATACTCTTTACGATTCTAACATTAATGATATTAATGAAGTCCCAAGACATCTTCATTATTGTGTATTCTCGGTAACATTGATAAATGATACAAACACCTGTCCAGCACACAATACAAAAGCTAAACAGCTCATTTGAATGAAAGTATAGAGATGGTGCACTTCCAGAAGCTTTGCTTTATTTATTAAATCGTCATAAAAATTAGGTATCATAAATCAGCTTTAATTTTGAGTCGTAAAACAGAAACTTAAGAAGTAAAGTATGCTTACGAATGTTGTATACAATTTGTTGCCTTAATAACTTAGGATCCCTAAACATTCAGATTGAAGTACTTGTTGAGTTATCAATATTTTTAAATGTATTACAAGCATAATTTATGGTTATATTTTTTAATTAGATACATACATATATGCAACGAACTTCTAGAGATTTCGTTTACGTAGCCAAATTCATACTGGAGACTCGAAAAGAAAGTCGCCTTAAATATTAATATTTATTGAACGACATGTAATGGTAATGAATATTACTATTATAACAAAGTATATGAACATGATTATACATAGGTTTGTCGTTTGATAAATCTATGTGCGTTTTAACATAGATATCTTAATAGTATATCAGTGGCTTTTAATTAATGCTATAGATTTTAAGCTATACTGCCAACAAATAGACACGCAAAGGTACTAAGTTATATATAATGGTTTTCATTTCTTGTTAGAATCCTGATAAAACAATATCAGTGTTTGACTATAAGGGTCAACGGTAAACTTATTGAGATTTCTATAGGGTACCTACATCAAATACCAATGGAAAAAAATGATTTAACCAGCAACAACTGGGTAGAGTATCATCACTACCCCGAGAAAACAAAGCAAAAAGTAAATAAACAATCGCAGCCCAATCCAAACGAGAACTAAGAGAGTCATCTAATTAGACATTACGTCTGTTACATTTCTGAAAATCCTTTGTACTGCAGAATTTTATGCGTTCTTTGTTCTGTCAGCATTTTTAAAACGTTAATTCTGCTACAGGAGTCTCGTCTTTAAGGTTTTATAGGTAAGGTCTACATGGTTGTATGGAAGATAGTAAATATTGAGTCGGTGACAATCGGCGAGAGCTCAGTGAGGAGCCGTTGCTAACGAGCCTCCCCCCACCTCAGTCCGCCCTCTCATTTTCATTTTATCGCTCGCCCCGCCCCACAGCCAGCTTTTACAGTTTTTCTCTCGACACAGGGTACCTCATTTTAATAATTTCCCGAGAACTTGAATATATCAAGATTGGTGGATTACCTTAGCATTATTTTGAATAAACAGGTCAAGAGCATTTAGCTAGTGAATAAATAACATCAATAAGGGTAAGTAATATTGTAGAAGTTTTCTGACCAATTATTTTGCAACAATAATTGGCAATATCGTTGCCAGTTAAGGAAAATTAATTTCACATTTTACAATGTGTGTGGGTAAGTGATTAAAAAAGCATCTTTGCATCTTCGAAAACTTTAGCTGCATGCATGACATCACGGTTAAACTTCATGGAATACTAAAAAGTCGCGTCCATCCATCCATCAGCCTGTTTCGTCCACTGCTGGACATAGGCCTTTCCAGGATTTCGCCACTCTTGGTAATCCTCCTGGAAGAAATGCCTATACTCACCATAGGTGGGTTGGTGAGCGCGGTGTCGAAACCCTTGCACCAGTGACGCCGCTGCCCATCACCAGTCTGATTTATATAAGGCCCGGCAATTGGGGATGGATATACCGCCATCCATCGGTCCCAGGCAATGGTAGGCCGCCTGGTTTTTTTGCCTGAGAGCTGTCCTCTTACACTCCCCCGAATAACTTCGGGAGGATTTCCGAGTAAGATGGTGGTACCTCCACAGTCGATCCTGGCATTAGCTCTACCACCTAAAAGTCGCGTAATTGGTAGTATTTCTAAATTAATCTAAATATTTCCGAAAACAAAAATAACGCTAATAATAATAAAAAATTAAAAATCATTACTTTTAGACACATATCTGTGAACGTTAACATTACTGAATGGATTTGAACAGGGTGTTCAATTTTGTATATCTATCTATCTATGTTAGTGGCCCAAAAATAAAGCCGGAATTACACCATCCGATTTATCGGTTTCCTAACTAGGAAAGGATTGGACTTAGGAGAGTGTAATCGCGTTTAGGACGGACGGTCTGCTTCTTCGCGCGTCCCAATAAGAATCCCTATAGACGAATGGTGAAATTGCGGGTTAACTCATACTTTAATTTATAACGATACGGTTCCAAGAACTAAAGTTATACCTTTTTACATTTTAACCCGTTCAGTAATCGATTTTCGATAAACAAGTGAAGAACAATAGATATACCACTTAATAACTATATGTCTGTGAAATATACTAAGGAACGCGGTCGTCTTGTGAAATTGGATGGGCTAAATGTAAGTAAAATGACAAACTTTGGAGCATTTTGTTGCCATGATCAAGATACCCATAGAAATTAAAAAAGCAGCGGTTTGTTCTTGAGTACGTTTCATAAGTCGCCTCTTTACTCAATTAAAGAGTAAGAAATTAATGGCAGCCATAGATAATAACAATGTCAGTGTTGGCAGTGCAATCGCTGTCAACAAATACGCAGATCAAGTCAATGCTTATCGCTCAGAACCAAAGATATATTAATCTTTGCTCCCCGCCTGCCCAGCGTGTGTGAGTATGGGCATTTCTTCCAGGAGGATCGCCAAGCGTGGCGAAATCCTGGAAAGGCCTATGTCTAGCAGTGGACGAAACAAGCTGATGGATAGATGGATAGATATCTTTGCTCAGAACAAATTGTTCTGAGGCTTTATCTAAAGTTTTTTTACGAAAATGTCAAGTACTAAACACGAGAATTTCTTTTTTGGTGACGTTTCTCCCGGAAGTAACGTCCAAGTTCTGAAAAGGTTCTCCTACAATACGCTATGTGAACAAGAAGTACGCACTTCAGTAATATACCTATGTTGTTCTAATAAGTAAGTTCGCAAAAACTGCTTCCATTGATTGTTGACTGTAAATAAAATCTTTTGTTGCCCTCCATTTTACTCTAAATTTCCTATTCATTTTCTGTCGAGTATCGATTACGGATTTAGTTTGATTTTTCTTTGTACGATCTTTTTTGGAAAATATTTAGCTATTTCGAATAACCGTGATTTTATTTCTATAAAATTTAATAGAAATTGTGTTTTTATTGCGAAATCCATCGCTTTGGAATACTCTAAATATTATTATTAGAGTGCATTATAAACCAGAAAAGATAAATTAGAAACAATCTATCCGTTCGAATCCTGGCCCGAGGAATTTTTTCAAATTCTTGTCTTTACCAAAGAGAATATAATGTATACTACGTAATAAGAGTCGGGACTTCCCTTTATCTGATTAATGCGTATTTGCCACGGAATGCCCCGCAACTAGTACCAAACTACAATAAGAAATGACAAATCACAAACAAAGCTGCCAACATAAGTGTGTAGGGATGTACTACAGAAGCAATACATTTTATCGATATCGATTTTTTTTTACTGTAGGAATTTCATGTGTAACGAAAAGGACAATTACAAAGACTTCAGTTTTATCAAGGCTTTCAATAATTTGTATGTGACAGTTTTGCAATAATACGTTTCTAGTTTTAACAGCTCTAGATAAAACTGAAGCCTTCGGACTTATTATGCAAGAAAAGGAAATAAAAAGCTTCCTGTTCATTTAATTTAATTCTTTTTACATAAAAAACATGGGCAATGATGTTGACTTGGACTCGCCCACCGAGGGTTCCGTACAAATTGTAGGTACAAATTATAAATATTTAATTAAATTTATTATTAATTATACTTGTAGTTTAAGACGGCACTATTTGCCAAATTTCATAGTTCTAGGTCAACGGGAAATACCCAATAAATTTTGATTACCTTGAGAGTGTCGAAATATACGTTTTTTGCGGCATAAATAGACATATCTTTTTTTACGTTACCTTAGAAATTTGATTTTTTCACAGCTTCAAGGGACTGCAAACTTGAGTATATGGTTTTGATTTCAACTCTATACCTTCTCGCGTTGACAGACAGACGGATGGACGGACGGACGGATAGACGGACAACAAAGTGATTCTATAAGGGTTTCGTTTTTTTCTTTTGAGGTACCGAACCCTAATAATATTTTTAATAAAATGACATATGTATGTACGTACCCTTATCTAAATACACGTGACAAGTAAACTCATGCAAAATCGTATCAGGAAGTGATGCTTTTTTGAGTTGATTTGAAGGTATGGTTGACTTTTTGAACCGAGTTTTCTTATTCAAATGTTTGTCATCAAAGTGCTTTCCACAGGAAAATTTTCTATTGGTAGATAAATAAGGTCTTCACTGCCAGTGACTTTACTTACTGCTGTCACCTGTAATAATAGTTTTATTTTAAAAAGCAGCTTCACAATATCGTAATTCCAAAAAAAAACAAGGCCGCATTTTTGGAAAGTGATTTGACTATTTTGTCAGTTTCATTTTTCACTATAAGTTAGGTATGTTGATTAACCAATCAACAGAGAATAAATAATACAAAACATTTTCCATATTTTACGCAAAAATTATTATATCCCATAATTTAATTAAGGACTGTCAGCGAAAAAGAGGCTCATTTTCACCTTAAAAATATATTGAACTATGATATTAGGATGAAATTATGACACCTTAACCTTAGTGGAAATGTTATGATTTATCGACACAATTCCATCACTATTCAATTTACAAATAAATGTTATGAAAATGTTTTCACTTTTAAATTTCTTTATAACACAAAATAAGTCGCAAGATGAGTACAGAGGCACTTACCGAGTCTCTTTTAAAAGAAATTTGGCCTGAATATAATGTTTTCAGGATCATTTAGACTGCTTCGCACCTTCACATATTTCACGATTTTTATAGTTCATTGAGTGATGCAAATATACGTTCTATTTACTTCTCTATTAATAAAACACAATAGTATGAAACATAAAGCACTATATCAATGTTACACAGTTAAATCTCATTATAATCAGATAAATTAAGTTTTAAAAATAAACAAACAACCGCCATATTGACTTGAGACAACGTTAGACAGAGACAAGCTTAGTGAGCGAAAGAGTAAGAACATATCGCCATTCGTCCAAGCACAATTTTCATACTTAAGTCCATTTGTACTGAGTTTCGTTAGGCTGGTCTTTACATTTGTTTCTAATTTATCTTTTCTGGTTTATAATGCACTCTAATAATAATGTTTAAATTTAATAGAAGCTCAGTTTCTTAAGAGAGCGCATGATATTTCGGTTGTCGTAACAGCAAGCGCGCTATCTTAAACAGCAATAAAACTTCATAGAGCTTTGTTCTACTCGATGCAAAATGAGGTAATCAGTCTCGGGTGAAGTAACTTCCACAGTGTGATTAAATTAGGCAGTATTACGTCTTCACAGAAACGGCCGAAACAACGCGCTTCCAAATCTCGGTGAACTACGGTATACGACAGTCGCGTGCAGCGTTGCCGGTACGGGTATTTTTACCCGATTTCGGGTAATTTAGGCATTGATCGGGTATCTTGCGGGTAATCATGACTGCCGGGTAATTTCGGGTAATTTTGCGACGAATTTTTTTTTTTCCTATTAAATCGTATTGACTCAGTTGATGCCCAAAACGAAATAATTTTGAGGCACATCATACGTGAATGTGCAAAACGGAATGAATCTTATCCCTATTTTGTGTGAGGGTGTGTGTGTGTGTTGAGTCGAGGTTGAATCCGATCTCAGACTAAGGAACCCAAGGCTGATGAGGCAAAACGTGCAAAAGAGAAGCCCCCAGACGGACTCTCATTAGATAGGGCAAGGAAGAAGATTTTATTTCAACATCACATCAAAGCAGCATTGCCAGTGCGGTTATTTTTACTCGATTTCAGGTAATTTAGGCCCTAAGCGGGTTTTTTGCAGGTAACCATGACTGCCGGTTAAAAAAACCTGTACCGTCAATTAAAAAAAAACATGAAATATATTTTTTATTAAATCATCTTGATGCAGCTACAGCGCATAATTGAACACATCATATCTTTCTCTACTATTTGTCACACAATGTGAGAATCATGATTTATGTGAGGCTAATTCGCACTAAAACGACGTGCAAAAGAGATGCACACACAAATCATCAGTAGAAAGCACAATTATTTTGCTGTTTGTTCCGTTTTGTTTTGTGGCTTGCTCTGACATGTTATAAATACTATAAAACATGAAAATTTTGAGGGAAAAGAACCTTTAAAATCAACTTTTTTATTATGAGTTCATTGGTGATAAATTATTCTTTTTATTGGTCAATTTTCACCAAAATGGTCTGAATGTGAATGTAGAAAATTCTTTGATAATTATTTCATTTGGTAACAACGACTTAAGATATTAAACTCTACTTAAAATATCTTTAATTGTAAATTTTTTTTCACCTTATCAATTAAAAACACTTTTAAAACAAACACATTCCTGTTAATTCTTAAAGAGGTATGGGAAATATTAAAATAAAAACAAGGTATTTAATATTTCATTTCTTCCCTTTAAAAAAAAATTACATTTACAAAACGGGTAATTCGGGTAATTTCTGATCCGGTTTCGGACTTTTTCTAGTTTGACTACCGGCAACACTGGTCGCGTGTGCGCCGCAGTTACGTACAGACGTGGAAAGTGTGAGACACTCCCACGCATGGACGAAAAAAAACAAGGCCTGCTCCTTAGGTTTGCGTTCCAAAACTTACGCTTACTTCAATTTGAACACTGACAACAGGATAGCATATGCATTTTTGCATAAGTGAGGAAGATAGCTCGTATGGCTGCACTGAGATTATTAAATATTTAGAACGCGCTTCGCGCAACCAGACGTAATTTTTATTAGCTTGTATTATATTTCACACACACATACACTTAAACACAGTGATTGGCTGATTCCCAAAATAAATACATAATGACGTAGTCTAGTGCTCTCGAAGAGCATATCTTGTTTTTTTATACTACCTATATGCTCCCCCGCATTTATTTCCGTAAATTATGTCAAGTTATCGATTATATTGTTAAAGGTATAGGTGTTTAAATTCATCTATATCGGAACCAGAAATAACCCAAGAAAGACAGTCACTAGGCAGCCCTAGTACGTGTTTTAATTATTTCAAGGACACTGCCGAGAAAAAATACTGCTTAGTTTAGTCACTTAAGCCCTTAAATCATACTATTCGTTCCTTGCTTAAATAGACAAAGTCGCAGGCAAAATCTATCTGCTGCTAGCTAAGAATTTTGAAAATGTTTACTCTTTCACAGAAACAGTAGATAACTAGTCTGAGAAGTCGTCAATATAGGGTAATTACACCTACAGAGCATGAGACTAACGACACATTTGTCCCGTCGCCACGGCTCGTGACGCATACCAACCGGCGGCAGAGCGTGACACGAGCTTCACTTAAGTAGTTAGCTTTATGTGGCGTAGTCTGTACAACCCGGTCACATTATCTCGAGACCTGGCGTCGATGACGTAACGTCGCGTCGGCGCTCAGATATGGTGCGCAAAACAAGCATCCTCTAGTAGGATATTATTATAAACAATAAGATTTCCAACAAAACAAATATTGTGTTAATTAATTTAATGTAGGTAATATTATTATAATGATATGATTGTTGTCCAAGAAATACAAAAATGTCCAAACTAAACCAAAATGTCCAAACTTAACAAAAATGTCCAACGTTGCAACAAAAACAATATTTTAACGTAACGGCAATAACAAAATAACAATAAAAGTCCAAACGTAACAATGGAACGTTTAAAAATATACCACGAAAACAAGTCGACGCGTATCGGCAACGAAAGTGCTAACCGTACTGACGCGCCGTCGCGAGCGCGGGGAGGTGAAAGGAGAACGGGGCGGGTGGTTCGCATTCCAGTGAGGTCTCGAGATAATGTGACGGGTTGTATGTGTGTGTTTTAGCTAAAGGATGGAAGAGTGAAATCGGATAAAAAGTAATTTGGCGGTAAAACGTAAAGTTTATATATATATATTTTTTAAGGTATTACGGCTTCCGCTAAAACAAAAGTGATCGTTGACAAAGTAACTCGAATTTCTGAAAAAAAAAACTGTGGCATGCAACCATGAGAGACATAGATATAATAACAAAAGAGAGAAAAAAACAATATTTTTTGGGATTCCAATAGATATGTATAAAATATTAATTTTTGTTTTTCCTCCCATCGTAAATATTTGATCCAGATCCAGTATTTAACACTTAGGCGGGTAGATCTCTACGAGATCTTTTCGTATACACCCATGAACATGGGTTTAGCTTCAGCCGTTTAGGAGATATAGACCGGAAAAATTTGACACTTTTGACAATTTGATACTTTTTTTGATATCCTGCAGTGCAAACATGACGGTTCTAAGTACCAGCCGTTTCAAAGACATGGCTGAAAGGAAATTCTAGACGAAAAAATTTTTGGCGAAAAATTTTGATATCCGTTATGTCCGTCCCGTTGATTCTAAAAACTCATCCGCTCGGCCTGCTGGACAAAAAACGGGAGTTGGGCGAAAATTCTGACCGAAATATTCATGTACTAGGTGAAATTCAATTAACCGACCAAAATACTGGAGACTGGAGACTCGGTTCGAACAAGTTCATTTCCCCTTTTGGTGAAATTCGATAAATATAAATTTTTTTGCTTCCTTACTGACTGGGCTAGGAATTGTACTTAAACTAGTCCAGGAGCAAAAAAAATATTTTTTTCGAATTTGGCCAAAATCCTTCCTGATCACTAACCGAGTCTCCAGTATGAATTTGGTCGGTTGATTGAATTTCACCATATATAATTTTCATTCATAAACTCGTAAGAAATACATCGTCACGACGTTTACACCTATGTTTCACCGACGACTATTACGTCCCAGCGTAAGTAAGAAAATCTTAAAAATAATAAAGGAAACTACCTTCCCCGACATCACTTATCTGATGATTGATAAACCACCCCAAGTAAAGTTAATAAAACGCGCTCGCACGTACATAACTTGTGGAACTAGGACATGTTACTTTACAAGCCTGATTGCTGGTTTGGAACAATCCGCGGAAGTTTCATACAGAGTTATGAGCTTGTAAGTTTTCTCAATGCAGGACTTAGAGATGTTTGTTAACTCGGAACGAGACAGTCCGGGAGGTACCGTTGCAAATACAAAAGTCATAGTAAGCCGGCTGATATTGACATAGATCTCACGTGACTGATATGTGAATCGACCGTCCACTGCTCAAGTAGCGGTGGGTTTGGGAGTTAGAGGTTGTGAAAGTGGTAAAAAAAAAAGTGAGCTGATGATTTTTTTTCTGCTCAGTATGATGTCAACTATCTGTGAGAAAAGTTTCAGCCGGCGTATTTTTTATTTTTACCACTTTCGCAACCTCTAACTCCCAAACCCACCGCGGGTGTGTCAGCTGACGATTATTTTTAGCTCAGTATGATGTCAAATATCTGTGAAGAAAGTTTCAGCCGGCGTACTATTGCTTTTCTTTTTTTTTACCACTTTCGAAGCCTCTCACATCCACACCCACCGCGGGTGCGTCAGCTGACGATTATTTTTCAGCTCAGTATGATGTCAAATATCTGTGAAGAAAGTTTCAGCCGGCGTACTATTGCTTTTCTTTTTTTTTTACCACTTTCGCGGCCTCTCTAATCCACACCCACCGCAGGTGCGTCAGCTGACGCTTGGTTCTGTTATTAGCTATTCCAGATCTATTGAAAAAGATGGAAATCGATCGGCGTAAAATCATTTCCTAAAATGCAAACAAGTTCATGCGAGCAGCTGACGCATCTTCCCCCTTCCACTATGCAGCTGACGATTTTTTTTAGCTTATTATGGCCTCAGCTATCTGTGAGAAAAGTGTCAGCCGGCGCGGCGTACTATTACTTTTTTTTTACCACTTCCTCTGTCTCCCACACCTACACCCACCGCGGGTGCGCCAGCTGACGCTTGGTTCTGTTATTAGCCATTCCAGATCTATTGAAAAGGATGGAACTCAATCGGCTTAAAATCAATGCCTAAAATGCAACGCTACTGCCCGGGCTATAAGTACAGTGAACAATCAATATAAACCTTATTTATTGCTAAGAGCCATTCAACCAAATTTCGCTTTTTGTATGGAGTGTCTTTGTGGATTGTAGTTTTCTTGGAATTTTATATTACGGTCTAATAAAATGAATGGATAGTCAAAATAATTTCAGAATTTGGTTGGTTAAATATTATAAATGATTGTGACATGAAATTTTAATTGTAATATGCATTTACAAAAATCGTGGTAAACTGGTGATATTAATCAGAAAAATTTACAAAAGTATTTTTGTTCAAAAATTAATGAAATAATTATTAAAAATGTTGGTACATTATGTTTCTACAAATTTATGTCTGATGTTTTGGAATTTTTTTTCAGCAAAGTTTTTGACCTTGAATGGAGTAGAAAAGCTCTTTGAGGTTGACAATGTGATATTTTTTCTGTAAACAAGGTGTAGGAGATTAATTACAATAAAAAAGATAAAGTAGATTTTATAAAATTTAATACATTAATTTTCATTGCGACCAATCTGTTAAACATGAAGGTATTTGTAGGTATTTTTATTTATTTCTATAGGTATATATTTTGTTTTCTTTTATATTTGAGTAGGTGTTAAGATTATTTAGTGTTTATTTTTTATAGTTAAACTGTATAGCCTATTTAAATGTAAATATATTTTATAATAGTAAAACTATTAAGTGAGTACCAAATATCATTGCGGTATGGGAAAATAAAGGCGTAAATTCGCAGGTCGTGTTGAGAACTGGATAGCTCAGTCGGTAGAGCAACCGCCCGGTAAGCGAGAGGTCCCGGGTTCGAATCCCGGTTCAGAGCTTCTCACGTCCAGATTTACTTTTCTGTTTTTTTATACCGCAATGATATAAATTTAATTTGTTAAAATCTTTCCTAGATGGTAAGTTAGGCGCCGCGCTGGGTAAGCCGCCTCTTGAACGATTTACATTATACCTGTCTCCCAAAGTGGTAAGTAGTACAAACAATGTAAACAGTGCAGTCTCAGGTATTTTGTTGAACCTTTATAATATTAATATTATGTAGTATAATTATACAATATTGTACATACACAACGAATGAAAAAACTCAACATATATTTCAGGCTGATGGGTGGAAATTTCAGATCTAAACAGGGGCCTTATCTTATTGTCTTACATCGACATCCATCGCTTTTGCCTTCAAACGCACCGTGATTGGCTAGAAATGACATCATCACACATAATTTTAAGCCAATCACGACACCTTTGGTGGTTAAAGCGATATATATAAGTTAGACAATAAGAGGGCTGGTCATGGCATCAGTTAAAGTTTATTACATTTCATGACATATATACAGGATGTAAATGCAAAGTCAAGAATCCCTTTAGGGTATGAAAGTATACACGATTCTGATGTCATTACGAGAAAAATATACCTCGAATTTTCACCTAAAATTCCATAATTTTTCTAAGCTACTACGCAGCTCATCGGCCTCCCCACACACCTAAATGCACCCCGCAACCCGCACCCCTCATCGGCCTCATCCGAGTGGCCAGCGACTAGTGAGGGTGTCCACGCGATTAGTGTATTTTGAGTAAAGAAAATCGTCTTATTATGATGTACTGGTACTTTATTTAGAGATCCCAGTATTTAATATAATATCTTTACCGATCATACTAACACGCCCTTAAAGGATTCTTGCCTTTGCTTTTACACCCGGTATATACAAGTCGACATTAATTTTTGCAGCCACATTCATATTGGAGGCTTGGTAACTGATCAGTAGGTATTATGGATGAATACTATTTTTTGTTTTTTATAAGCTTTTATTAAGTATTTTATTAAAAAAATAGGTAAATAATCCAGGTCATTCTCAACTGAAGCCGGGCAGATGGCCCGAAATATAAATTGAACAAATTTCTCCTTTTTTTCGCATTTATTATTTACCTATTTTTCTAAAATACAAATATTTTGTGTAAAATTAGAAAAATTAAATTTAGGTTTTCCTTTTCGACTGTTACTAAGATGTAAAGAAAGGGAGAGTGTGGTGAAGAAATAGGAGACGCCTAAATCAGATGCCTAAATATTTAAGAGTTACCTCGAGCAATATTCACCAAGGGGCCTAGCATGGTGCCACTTTAACACCATTTTAAACACCATTTGACAGTAAATCCCATATATTTTCTGTCAAATGGTGTTCTAATGCCGGTGCTGATGCCGGTGCTGATGCTGGGCTCGACTGTGGAGGTACCACCATCTTACTCGCAAATCCTCCCGAAGCTATTCGGGGGAGAGTAAGAGGACAGCTCTCAGGCAAAACCAGGCGGCCCACCATTGCCTGGGACCGATGGATGGCGCTATATCCATCCCCAATTGCCAATATAAAACAGACTGGTGACGGGCAGCGGCGTCACTAGTGCAAGGTTTTCGGCACCGCGCTCACCAACCCGCCGGCCCAGCGTGTGTGAGTATGGGCATTTCTTCCAGGAGGACCGCCAAGAGTCCAAAGGTGGACGAAACAGGCTGATGGATGGATGGATAGTGTTCTAAGATAGCGTTAAAGTGGCAACCATGTTAGACCTGCAGGTCATGAATAAAGGAACTCTTTGATACGCAAAAGTAGGTTTTAACTGAGTTAGCTGTTACCTACTTAGGCGATGCCTTGTAAGTGAAAACAGGTTAGCATCATAAGAATAATTATTTTATGCAATAAAACAGGCATAACTAGGTAGCCCACCCACTATGAATGGGACCAATTGATGGCGGTATATCCATCCCTAATGGCCAGGCCTTATATAAAACAGACTGGTGACGGGCAGCGGCGTTACAGGTGCGAGGGTTTCGGCACCGTGCTCATCAACCCGCCTGCCCAGCGTGGGAACCTGTTAAAAACCACTCCAAGTTTTCAGTAAAGATAGCCAAAACAAATTAAACTTTTCGTAACAGCAGTAGATTTAGAACAGCCATGTAATAAACAAATGGTCATCAATTTTCACAAATTTTATTAAAAAATATTTCATAATTATCGCAGACTTACGTGCAATGTACAATTTTGTACTATGTCAAGGGTAAATTGTATCTAGTATCTTCGTACAGTGGGACACATCAAGCTAAACATATTGAACTGTGTACCTATCTTATAACCTTTACTATAGAGACTAATGTCGCACTGCAAGTGTATAACTTAACGTGTTCTTCACAGTACATAAACTCTTATCCGATGAAAGTGAGTCTCGTGTGAATATAATATTGACAAAGATTAAATTTTACCATCCGTGTCGATAACCAAGTAATGCTTCACCCACTAATGGACGTTTCAGGCTTGGAAACATTACCCTCAGTAAATCATACACCATTACTGTTTATTATGTTACATTCGTTATAGATTATTGTTTAAAAGCTTTCGTGTTTTGAACACGGATCATTACGATGTGGAAAAGCATTAAATTGAGGCAGTCAGCCTTAATCTTAATTGTGTCTGGAAAAGAAAGGCCACTTCTGCGCTGACCGCCTCAATTATTCAGGGTGCGTCGGTTGTAGCTGAAGCCAGAAATCGAACCTTAGAATTTTTGACTCTATCTTTACTGACTTAAAATATTTTTACCTACAAACAAATGATTGAAAAAAATACGGCCAAGTGCGTGTCGGGCCGCGCGCAATGTAGGGTTCCGTAGTTGCCCGGTACATATAAGTTGGTCTACTAATACATTATATGGGGACCAAAACTTTGGCGCGACCTGTACTCGTAAACCTGTAGAGCCTACTTAGCTGTGATAGTTTTCCTTTAAATTCATTATATATACTACTTTTGTGAATTTTTTCACATTTCTATAAACAACCGCTTAGCCAGCAGGAGGGGGACGCTCCACTAATTAAAATTTTCACTTTAAAGCTTAATATTTCGCCAACGGATCCCTAAATCGAAAAATGGTTTTCACACACCCACAATGTTTTTAAGCGGCCTATCCTACGATATAAACTATGGGATAGACGAGAAAAAGAAATCATCCCCAGTTTACGTTGTATGAGAGGTGCCCTTAAGAATTTTTTTTTCAAGATTTTATTTTACCGTTTTATCGGCGTGATTAATATTTATATCCATGCCAAATTACAGCTTTTTAGTATTAATAGTCTCTGCGCTAAGTCGTGGACAGACGGACAGACGGACATGGCGAAACTATAAGGGTTCCTTGTCGGACTACGGAACCCTAAAAACGAAAATGGCGATTTAATTTTGCTATAAATATATTATTATTTTTAAACATTGCATTTTGTATTGAAAGCTTCATATTATCGCCTTCAGCTTTTTTTTTGCAAGATTTGCTTCGAAATTGTTATCCGCCTAGCTATCTTTAGTCGTGGCGATAATCGTACCCCTGAAACTTATAAAATGTGCTTTTAATTAAGTACTAACAAAATTATCTTAATTTTTATTGATTTTTAAGTTAAAATCTACTAAAATATCGCCAATTCAGCACCTGTTAGGCACAGCGTGATGTATATTATACCCTTTCCCTAGGTGTCAGTTGAAAATGTTCAAAATCCATTTATTAATTTTGAACTTCCAAGAGGAAAGTCCCGGCCATAATTTATTATTTCTTGTTTGAAGAATCTATAAATACTATGCATTAAAAATAGAACTTCTGCCAAGAATATATTGCACACTCGTAACGAAGCAGAATCTTCAGCAGTCATTTCAATATTGACAAATAAAAATCAAAGATTGCTGTAAAAAGGTTTAGCAAAAACTATCTGTTCTATGGCAAACACCCACAAATCATTTATGGATTAGAATCTTAATAAACTTTATTAAAGTCTGAAAGGAACAAGGGGCTTAGAACTACCTAGAGTGTCTTTTAAGAGTTTTTACATACAAAAATATACAGCTGAAGACTCTTTCAAAAAGCACTCTTTTTGTGCCTTGTTCTAGGCCCCTTGAAATATTACAAAACTTTTAAATGATATTATTAGTGAAAATAGTCCTCACTTTTAATTTTTTAGACAATCCGTCCCTATCGCACTGCGGGTCTTTCCGCGCGGAGTAGCAGAGATCGATGTAAGTGCAACCTTTCGCCTCAAGAAAAGCAGACACAGACGTTGCTTTATGTATACAGAGTATTACAGTGTGTGGAGGAAGTGTGCACAGTATAATATTAAGTGAATTATCCCGGTATAATGGGTCGCATTATTCCCATTGCATACAAAATAAAACCCCTCTTGGCCTGAATCAATCGAACATTGATCATACAGACATTTCAGTTCCCAGAGATCGACCTTATCTTCCGGACTCACTGAAATGGAAAATCGTTAATGAGCCTGCTGAATAAACGAACACACTTCACCGTCTCTTCGGATTCCTCTTATCTTACTCGGGAATCATAAAAAAGTACAGATATTCTATATCACGAAGTCCGTTTGGCTATGTCTGTAGTAGTGAGGTGTACAGATAAGCGCGTTTTGTGTGTGTGGCGCATTTTGTAGCGCTCCTGAGGTTACGCACACTGTAAATAATTTGGCCCATGCGCGTCGGACTCACGCACAAAGGTTTCAGTACCTTCCCACAATACGGGTTCGGCACCCTAAAAAGTAAAAACATTATAGTAAATAACAACAAA
Organism: Ypsolopha scabrella; assembly: GCA_910592155.1. NCBI lineage: Eukaryota > Metazoa > Arthropoda > Insecta > Lepidoptera > Ypsolophidae > Ypsolopha > Ypsolopha scabrella. The sequence continues at coordinate 20,775,537 of OU342967.1, forward strand.
TACATGTCAAAGCAAGCTGCTAAATTGGTAGCGCCTGACAAAAAATTTGGCACCGTCTGCGTACGGATACCTACCTTTTTTTCCTTTTTTTTACTTTGGAGTTAGTCCTACAATCTGACTAAATTTAAATAAACAGGCTGTCAAGATGATAACCATTTTCATTAAAACGGGGTGTTCTGCCCAGCAATATGAACAACTTTTATTATGGGGCCAACCCTGAAGTCGCGAAAACAAAACTTTTCCATAGAAAAGTTAAATACCTACTCGAACTGAATGTATGAAACAGCTGTTTTTTTAGCGATTTCAGATACTGATGGGTAGAACACCCCATTTTAAGGAAAAATGTTATCATCTCAACATCCAGTATATAAGAGTCTTTAAAGTATGTTGGCTCGCAGGTTTGCGCGTTGTTCTATTGAGGTAAAACTTATCCTGTTTAAGGCGTTCTGCACATCGCTGTACACGTGCAGCCTGTGGGCTAGCTACACTCAGAGGTCGTACGGGACTATACGTGTACAATACAATAACGCGCTTAGGGCGGTGTTGAGGCTGCCCCGCTACTGCAGCGCCTCGGGCATGTTCGCCTGGGCTCACATCGACTGCTTCCACGCGACCATGCGTAGGCGATGCGCGTCTCTGATACACAGGGTGCGGAGTAGCCCCAACGCTGTCCTAGCAATGATTGCAAGCAGGCTTGATTGTCCGTTTATCCGCCATTGTTGCGACAGGCATGTGGCCAGCCGTGGCGGATAATTCTTGTAAATATGTTTTTGTGTTATGTATGTATATAATTTATCTTTTCATGTTTTCTGCCTATATGAGTCTCTGAGTTACTTGAAATAAAGATATTTTATTTATTTATTATTATAAAGTAAGAGCCAAAAACAAAAACCGTTTAAATAATGCAACTTCATAGAGGTTACTTGTATTTGGGGACACCCTATTATTTTATTTTTTTATTATTTGTCGTGAATGGTCGTGACAGAGGCCAAGGTAACACGTATTCTGTGAAAATTTCGCTTTTCTACCTAGTACGGTTGAATCTATAGACCCGTGTAACAGACGGACGGACAGAACGACAGACAGCGGCGGCTTAGTAATAGGGTCCCGTTTGGTACCCTTCGGATACGGAAACCTAAAAACACAGAAAAGTATATGACTCGCACTTATCTCTCTCTTGCATCTGCACTTGATCGCTTATTTATTATCTTGTGATGTAGGTACTCTAATAGTATTTAAAGTTTCAAAAGCGATGGACTTGGCTACAAATAATATAATCTCATTTATAAACTTGTTGATCAAAACGTCATCGATTCTAGTTTGAATTAATAGCACGTAATTAAAAAATGGTAGACATTGATTAAAACTCCTTCACTTCTCACTAATTCTTTCTTGTGGAAAATCGCAAAGGATTTTAAAGTGCTATGGATAAAGGAGGTGGGCTGGATTAAAACTGGGGGGTGGAGACGGGGATGGGAACAAGCTCGTTAGTGACAATTTTTCTCAAAGCTTCCCCGAGGGGATTGTCACAATTCCGATTCTGACGAATTAAGTCGAGAACAATGTGCCGCGTTTCTTTTCTCGTTTTTATTTAAATAGAATTTTTGAAATGTAGAATTCGATATACAGATTCAAACATTCATTTAATTTGAGTCATTTTGAGTAAATATCAAAAACAACAAATTTTTCATGTATATTGCTGTCATAATATTAAGTTTGCTTAATTACCCAACACTTTTTTGACGGAATTCCTAAAAAAATAAATACTTAGAAGATTTCTCTTAAGGTAGTTGCGACGGGTATCGTTCCTAAACGCACAACTTATATTGTTTTACTTATTAATTAATAAAAATTAATAAATAATTGAAATTTATGGCACAGCGCAACAATATTTTTATCTCTTTACATATTAATGTAAATATTGGCTGGGGAAAAAGTTTCTTCGCATTTTATATGAAAATTCAAAACATTTTTTAGTAAAGTTTATTTACATTTAACTAAAGTATGTAGGTGCTATTTTGTTCGATAACTTTCTGCCATCTTGTAGGTAGGGACATGATCCCATTGCTAGAAATTCTGGGGCTTCTGATCAAAAAACCACGACAAGTGGTTTTGGCAGTCCTATCTTGATGTTAATCTAACACTGCCTAAAGAATTCTGAAGAAACCGAAACAAGTGGAAATCTGAAGGTGCAAGGTCGGGACTATACGGCGGATGCATTAATACGTCCCAGCCAAACTCTCTTAATTTTTGCTGAGTGGTTAAAAATGTGTGAGGTCTAGACGCTAGCGTTATCATGATGAAAAACCACACCCCTTCTGTTGACTAATTCCGGCCGCTTTCTCTCAACTTCTAGCTTTAATCTCATCAATTGTTCGCAGTAGAGTTCAGAATCGATGGTCCTGCCTGGCGGTAACAGCTCATAATGAATAATGCCCTTCCAATCCCACCATACACACAGCATTACCTTGTTGCGAAATAAACCGGGTTTCGCCAGAGTCTGTGAAGCCTGACCAGCCTTTGATCACAACCTTTTTCGCACGTTCTTGTCGTACGTGATCCACTTTTCATCACCAGTTATCAGGTTTTTCAAAAATGGTTCGGTTTCATTACGTCGTAATAAAGAATCACAAATGAGTACACGGTTCAGTAAGTTTCTTTCGGTGAGCTCATTAAGCACCCAAATATCCAGCTTTTTTGTGTACCCAGCTTTTTTCAAATGCGCCAAAACTGTTTTGTGGTCAATCCCCAGTTCTTCAGCTACATCGTAATTACTGATAAGCAGATCTTGCTCCACTTTTTTAAAAATGGCATCCATTTTATCCGTAACAGGGCGCCCAGAGCGAGGTGCATCTTTGACATCAAATTTTCCGGATTGAAAACGTTTAAACCAAATTTGTGCTACTCTCACAGACACTGCACTAGGTCCATAAATATCACAAATTTTTTTCGCGGCTTGCGTTGCATTTTTACCTTTTTTGTAGTAAAATTTTAAAATGTATCGAATTTCTTCTTTAAATTCACTTATCTTAACAGTAAGAAAAACAAATAAAAATCACACATTTTACCTAATTTGAATTTAAAATTATCTTTTTTTAAATTTAAAATTTTTAATAGCCAGATACAAATGGTATAGCCCAAGAGATTTTATTATAAGTTCATACATAATATTTGCGAAAAGAGTTTTTCCCCAACCTATTACATGTTCATTTATGTATGGTAGCTTTCGTTTATGCAGCTAAATTCGTACTGGAGTCTCGGTAAGTGGTCGGGACCAAGGCTCAAAGACAATGTTTGCGACATACGAAAAAAAATTGTGCCTCTATACTTGTTCAAGGTTAATTGAACCTTGGTACTGACTACTTACAACGTCTCAAGTATGAATTTGGCTATGTAAACGAAAGTCATCTTATATAAACGGTATTAATATATGTTTATAATAAATATGTATTGAATTCTTATTTAGGTATTTTATTAAATTCTTATGCATATATAGGTATTTATGTATAAGTATATGCCTACACAGTATTTAAGTAAGTACATATGTGTACATCTTGTATTAGATCTTTGGAACAACTAAATAAGTTGTCAACTTATAATTGCTTTTCTTATTTTTAAATGGGTACATAATATATTATTTACAATAACATAAATAAAACACCAGACAAGTGTGAGTCGGACTCGCGCACGATGGGTTCCATACCATTATCTATAAAAACGGCAAAAAAATCATGTCTGTTGTATGGGAGTGTGCAGATCCGACTCGCACTTGGCTGGTTTTAGTATTTTTTGTTATAGCGGCAACAGAAATACACCATTTGTGAAAATTTCAACTGTCTAACTATCCCGGTTCATGAGATACAGCCTGGTGACAGACGGACATACAAACAGACAGACAAACGGACAGACGGACAGTGGAGCCTTATTAATAGGGTCTCGTTGGTTACCTTTTGGGTACAGAACCCTAAAAAAGATCTAATACAAGATGTACATATACTTATTTAAAGTTGTGCGTTTCGGAACGAGGCTCGTCTCAACCACCTTAAATCAGAATTCGCTCAAGTCTGGGCGAAGCAATTTAATCAAAGTCGGCCAAGTGATTGTATTAAAAGCCAATTTGTTTTAGTTCGTGTGGAAGCGCGACACAGGCTGGCTGTTCATTACTGAACTAATTAACACTGTAATTAGTCTTCTGTGTCAAAGAAAAAGTTTGGTGGTTCATGGAAAGCTCCTTGCAAAATCGAAGAATGTTGACGAAAATATAGTTAAATAATTTAAGGTTAAGAGGTTGTCTGGTGAAAATCGTTTAAAAATCTGTAAGAGGATTCGAGCCACGATCTGGATAGCAATATACTAAAGCTTTAATTTTAGTATTACATCGGTAAAAATTATTTTTTTTCAATTCCAAGAATGTTATTTAGTGCTAAGGCTGTACAATATGAAAAAAGACAGATTTTCTAGGGTTCTTACGACTATTACAATATTGAAAAAAATATATTTTATTTATTGATCTTTTATCCAGGTGATCTACTTGTAAACAATGTACTATGATTTATACTTTTGTCAAAAAAAAAATGTTTTCCACTCTCCTTTTTTTGGTTTTCAAACCTTCTTTTCAAGAACGCGTTTAAGAGATCAACTTGATTTTTTTTTCATAAAATAGGTAATAAGACTATAAAGGTTTTCTACTTACATCCAGTATTTTTTTCCCTACAAAATTTTTCAGTATTAGCTAAAAACCCTCCGATCTACTGTTTCGCGCATAATTATTAGTATTACGCGTCCTAGACAAATAAGTCAATTAGCCTACCAATAATCGCCTCTATCAAAAGCTAATAAAGTATTTGACATTGGCTTTTTTGTTTTGGACGGGTAATAACATTTTATCATAGGGTATGCCATACTCTTAACAACAGAAGCTATATTACTTTGGAAAAAAACAAGTTTTGACAGCACCAAAACTAAAATTAAAGCATTTAGAATGGACTTTATTGTTACACTATTGCTTATGAGGCTTAAGTTCATTAGAACCCGTAGCTTTAATGTGTCAAGCAAGACTAATACGTATTTAAGGTCCCTGTTTGCTAAATGCGTAATACGAAAAATATTTTATTGTGCCTGTATAATTGTTCCAGAAACACCTCGACTCTATTAGTATAGGAAGTCTTAATTATATTTATAGCACACCGTGCGTAAAATGACCGCTTTACGCACGCTGCGCTTGCGTAAAGTCGGCATTTTCCCCACTTGTGCTATAAAATATTATACGATACTCGTGCGAGAAACTTTTTCTCGACTCGTGTGATTGCAGCACTCACCTTCGGCTCGTGCCGCAAACTCACACTCGTCAGAAAACGTTTCATCGCTCTCGTATCGTAATGTACTATTTGCGTATGTCACAAAAAGTGTAATCGAACCATGGTCTTGACCACTTACTGAGTCTCCAGTATGAATTTGGCTGTGTAAACGAAAGTCACCTTAAATATTAGTAGTAATTTTGTGCTCGAGCAAACACATGTGCTAGTCCCCCACCACTTTCGCCGAGCGCTAATAAACCGTTGCGACACTTGTACTGAGCACTTACCGAGTCTTCAGTAAGAATTTGGCTGTATAAACGAAGTTAAAAGGAAAAATATCACGGCTAAGTAGGCTTAACTATTTAATGAGTAATAGTCGACGAAATCTGGGCCCGTTTTTAGAAGTTAGCCGTTAAACCGTGGACTCAATTAATATGTGTACAATATATACAATAACGTATACAATAACTTGTCTATTATTGACTTACTCAGAGAATTAACCAGTTAACCAACCTACCGATTAAACTGAACCAATTCCACAGATGAACTTTTAAAACTTTAGGTATATTGCTAAATGATCAATTTTTGGGGTTCCGTAGTACCTAAAAGGTACAAAAGGAACCTTTATGGTGAGACTGTTGTCCGTCCGTCCGTCCATATGTCACAGCCTCATAACTTTAGCACCGTTGAAGATAAAGACTTGAAAAATATCCTAAAATATAATATGTGTATCAAATTGTAGATATTAAAAAGTTGACTCTAAAATATACCTATATACTTTTACTTCATTTACTGGCACTAATTTCGAGAAATCTTTGAAATACTACAAAAAATGCATGTACCCCCCTTTCCGAAACTAATAAACCGAAAAATATGAAAAAAATCATGGTAATTTGGGATTGCGTAAATATTACAGGAAAAATATAGCGGGTTAGAAATTCACGATGACAAATTAAATTTTTCATCCACGAATTTTATTTCAGGTACGGTATAAAAATATTTGAGTCTCTCTTTTGTGGTACAATCCATTCTTTTTTTAGTTATCATAAATAGTTATGGGCAAGATTTTAAATACCTTCTTCCTGACTGTTCCCAGAACTGTCGAATTACGGAACCCTAGGTATATAAGTCTGACTCGCACTTGACCGGTTTTTTTTCCTGCGTTCGCACTCCTCTAACTGAAAAACCTCCAAACTTCTTCTGAAAACATTAATAATCACCTATTCTATCTACAGGTCTAAACAATTTTAAGAAACATATTAGGTACATACATATACATATTATGACTTAAGTATAAGGTTAGGTATACATGCCAGTGACGAAGGGTCCGTATAACACGATTCCCATCGGCTTGCTTAGGAAATGGCATCCATACATTTCTTTATTCCGTGCTCTTCACTTTTGTCAAACATTTACATAAATCTTCCATCGGCATTTCTTCCAGCAGGACCGCCAAGAGTGGCGAAATCCTGGAAAGGCCTATGTTCAGCAGTGGACGAAACAGGCTGATGGATGGATTGTGTTTTTATTATTTTATTAAATTGCTTAATTTTTTCGCAACTGTATTAAAAATAGTTGTTCAGTACACGTGCGGAACCGTCATTGCAACTTGTTCCGACTGGCAACCCTCACCTTCGGCTGCGCCTCTGCTCGGGTAGACATTTATCGGAACTCTTTGCAATGACAGGCTTTCTGCACTTGTAATGAAATATACTATTCTTTGATGATGATGTTGAGGTGGGACGCCTGCTGGGCTCAGGCGGATGGTCGGCTCTCCACTTGGAGCTATTCCATCCAATTCCCATTGTTTGGAGCTATGGTATCCTAATGTCCCAGAGGCATTCCCTCCTCAAATCTCCCGCTTCTTTTCATGAACCTAAGTATATCTGAATACATAAGATGCTTAAAATCTTCTTCCTTGATGTGGTCATCATCAAGTATCTCCCATCTCAAGTTAGAATATATAAAGCATTCTCTTAAGTAGTGCTTTCTAGTTTCTTCCTCACCGCAGTGTGGGCAGGAGGGGTCGTCTTGTACCTTCATTATTGACAGATGCCTATTTAGCCTGGAATGGCCAGTTAGAATACCTACCAACATACCCAGGTTGACTCTGCTTAAGTTAAAGATATACCTTACTTTTTTGTAGACAGTAGCCGAGAGAAACATCTTCGACTGTCGACAGCCCTCGATGTTCCTCCATTCATCTGCTGATTCTTCTGAAGCCAGATGGCTTATTACCTTGTTAGTGACGTTTGCGGGAATTGGCAGCCTAGGTTCTGGTCCAATGAACCTGTCCTTTGCCCCTTGTCTAGCTAATTCGTCTGCGTTTTCATTACTTTCAATGCCTTGATGTCCTGGGACCCAGGCCACTATTGTTTCAGTTTTTTCACCTAGCTTATTGAGTCTTATTTTACACTCTCTTACCAGAGCCGATTTATTTACTGGATTTTTCAACGCAAATAGTGCTGCTTGGCTGTCCGAGTAAATAATGACCGTTTTCTCGTTTATGTCTGACCTTAATAGTACGCATTCCATAATGTCGTATGTTTCTGCCTGAAATACGGTAGCTAAGGTACCAAGTGAGTAGGATGCGCTTCTTTCTTCTTCATCAGATATATAGACACCGGCTCCTGCCAGTCCTGTGTTAACTTTCCTTGAGCCGTCCGGTTTTGCAGATTCTGATCAGAAAGACCATCATCCTCAACATCAATTACTTCTTGGCTCAGAGCCGCTACTGTTTTGGGAGGTCCCTCCTCTACCGGTTCACCCGAACCGACAGAGGGCTTCCGCTCCCCCGTTCCAGAGTTAATCTCCATCAGTGCCTGGTTCCTCACAGCTGATGTTCCGAAATCAAATGTTTTAAGATTAGAATTCATAATTTATAGAGTTGATATGGGAAGTGGTGACCGGAGGACGTCCGCAGTGCTCCCTTGCATAGTCCATCTACGAATATATAACCGCGATGCAGCCGTGGGGATCGCCACTCCAACCACTAGCCAGAATCGTTTACGGCAGCGACTGTGGGAAATGCACTCGCACCCAGATGGGTAGAACCCTACAGCGCTTGTAGATTCCATGCTGCCCGGGTCCAGTACTCTTCCAGTGACACCGCTAGTGGTAACGCAGAGTGTACCTTCGCATCAGACTCATGGGATAGTATGCTGCAGGATGATACCCCCAGGAAGCCAGTCCATTTCCCACGACCCCCCGCTACCAGTAGCCTTCACTACGGGCCGTAGGCACGATTTCTCCCACCGTAGCCCTGGGGGTATGGAGAACACAGTCTCCACTGTACATCTCCATGGGCTGTACAATGGAAGGACAAACAGAAAGAAAACAGACAGGAAGACATGTGACTATCCCCGGTGCCGGCCCTTCAACAGGGTGCAGGTCCGCTCCCAGTGAACATCGCTAGTGATGACCTGGGGCGAAATTCCGCACACCTGACTGACTGACCAACAACGTACCCAGACACAAAGCGTCGTCGTGATAGGAGTAGGAAGAGTTGGGTTGACAGGATGATGAACATCCCATCTTTAGGGAAAATCTTTCTTAAAGATGATGTGCCCACCGGGTCGGCCCTCCTCCTTATCCGGGCTTGGGACCGGCACCATACCAGTCCTTACAGGCTCGCATCTGGCTACTAGCACAAGTGAAAAAGAAAAGGCGTGCAAAAGAAAAGAAAGCAGCAGTGCAAAACATGAAAAGGCAAGCATCGAGGCGGAGTTATACTATTCCTTGGTTGCTTTTCTGAGTAAGGCGGCTTTTTGTCCGGCTTCCCTTTTTAATTTTTTTTTTGCGGAAGCTGTACATATTTAATTTGATAACATTGAAAATGAGGCAAAAATAATTAAAAGAAAGAAAGGTAGTGTTTTGCTATTCAAAAATCATGAGTACTACAAGCATACTCCTTATAAAAATGAAACGTCTCTTTGGAACTGTTCTTTGAAACGGAAAAATAAGTGCAAAGGATCTATAACTATTAATAATGTAACAAGAGCAGCGAGGCGAGGTGCTGTGAGCGTGGTGAGGAGAGGAGAGTTGGGTTTGTCTGTGGAGAGGTGTTAAATTACTTTGGGGAGGGATGTCTTTTTTTGGTTATCTGTGGAAAGAAAAAAGTCTGTGGTCTTCCTTTATTCTGAACGGAAAATAAATATTTTAATTAATTGATTTCTCACATAAATCGTGTATTATACCGCAATTACTTTACAAGCCTTCGCCACTGGTACATGCGCCTGCTTTTCGTACTAATTGTATGAACGAAAGCATCAATAAACAGAAAGTACACCTATTCAAAAATCAAGTTTCTTAGCCACTTGGAAGTGGCCTAGATCTTATACGATTGCGTGAATAATAAAATTGTGATATTTGGACGTCAATTTCTCAAAAACTTTGAGATTTTAATTTACGAAATTTGGGATTTGTGATCAGTGAAGGAAACTTTACATTCTTGCACAAATTCAACTTTGTAGGTCCAAAAGCTTTCAAGTGAGGGGCGGTCGAAAGAAGCTCGAAATGTTTCGTGTATAACAAACTGCCGAGCGCAGCTTTATGTTTCCAAAAATTATACCTTCGTATCGTTCGTCATGCTACGACAATGTTTGTTTTTCTCTATTTGTACATATCGTTTATGTAGAACACCCAGTTACATTAAAGGTAACAACTGCGTGATTTTATTCCGTAACTCAACATAAACTTAAATTGCTTCGCTCTATTTATTAAGGGACTGCAATCGCAAAACGCACTGCGTACAATTAGTTATTAAACAGAAGTAGAAGCAGTAATAATAAATGAACTTTAAGCTTTGCACTGAAGTAGTGTTATCTTATCAAAACAATTTAAAAAAAAACTAAACAGACTTCAAAATTAGTCATTGGCCATTAGGTTTGTTAAGACTGGTACGGTTTTCGTATTAATTATGTTATTCTATGATAAGTAAACGCAATAAAAAATATTGATTTAAAGGTTTTTATATTAACTCAAATTTTTAAATGTCCATTTTAATAATTATACATTTTTTGAATATTCCCGAAGCGTACAACTAAAGCGTCCGTGCCTGAAAATGACGTTAACATAGAATAACATAGATGACAATTGTAAATTTTATTTTTAAAGTTACACATGGTAGATATTTAAACATTGAAATAAGTATACATTATATACCTACATAAACATAACATAGATAACGTAGGATACTGACAAAATAGTGAAGTAAAGGCTCAATCCCGATGTGTATAATTGTTGTGAAGTTTGAAGGTATGTAAATAATATTTTCTGCCTGTATCTTCTTTTTATTTGGAAATCGGCGCTGTCCATATTCACCAATAAATGTGTATGTGGATAAGTACAAGTGTTTAAAATAAACATGTCATAATGATCGAATGTTTTTTAAAAATTTCGAGTTACCCCAACCAACATTTCGGTGCTAATTTTCACCACTCTTATCGTTTGCATTGGTTTAACGGGTATATAAAAGTGTGTATTAAAACTTTCGTTGGTTTAATGGTCATGAATATAACTAAATAACTCATCGAGACGAGTAACAGTAACAAGAAGAGATAATATGACTTAAGAAATTATAAAAGAGTTAAGCGGAACCACAGTAACGCTAGGTATTGTGACTTCAAGTAACAATAAGTACCTTGAGTAATAATAAGGTTTCTAGTAAGTCTTACTATTTCCAAGTGTTCTTTAAGAGTGCTAAGTAAATGTTTTATACCACTTAAGTTGGCTTGAAACGTAATATTACTTAAGGAGGTATAAAGGTTATAGTCGCAACCATCGTAACACCTACTCTTATATAAATACAAGTAACGCGAAGCACTTAAAGTAATATTATAGTTTCTAATAACTCTTTCTAACAACAAAAGCTCTTGAAAATAGTTAACAAAATATTTTTATCACCTAAATTGCAATAAAAGAAGTTATTGGAACTTATTTACAGCAATTTAATTTAGTAATCAGAAACCACTTTATATGATAGTAGTTGGTATTATGGAGTTATTTTTCGAGCTCTGATCGTTACAACGGTGTTTGAATTTACTGTTATTGAACCGGGTTCTGTTCTGTACAGCGAGAGCTTAATTTTACAGAAGAGGGTTCTGTGCATAGAGAATTTAATATTACAGAAGAAGGTTCTGTAGAACAAGAATTTAATTTCACAGAAGAGGGTTGTGTAGAGCGAGAATTTAATTTTATGGAAGAGAGTTTGGTACAGCGTGAATTTAATTTTACAGAAGATGCAGAAAGATAAAGATCTACTTATCGTCTTAATAGTTCTAATAGCTCAGATGAAGAGCAAGAAAGCGAATATATAAAAATACGAATTTTAAAAATGACTCAAGAATATGGGCTAAAGAAAAAAATAGAAGTCAAGCTGCCTTGAAAGATTTGGTATTAATTTTGAATAAAAGATTTGTAAATATTTTACCATCTGATCCTCGTACGATTCTGTAAACCCCAACACAAATTTGTCTCAAAAGTATCGACGGTGGTGAATATTGGCACAACGGAATCATTATTCCACTGACAAAAATATTTCATAATTTGGACTTTGTGCCTGAAAATGTATATTTGAATGTTAATTTGGATGGGTTACCTATTTTCAAAAGCTCTAAATTTGAATTCTGGCCTATATTGGCAAATATGCACGAGATTGATGATGACCCGTTCATTATTGGTATATATTATGGTAAAGAAAACGGAAAAATCCCTGAAAACAAAAGGCACATATGAAAAGCCTTTTTTATCGAGACTCAGTCTCACGATCCCTGCTTTACGTCTCGACGTAAAGCAGGGATCGTGAGACGTAAAGCAGGGATCGCAATGAGCTCCATCTCCCCTTCTCTGGACCAGATTTTGTGTCGGCAGGCTGAAGCCGTTCGGCTCTATTTTAAGGAGTTGTCCTGGCTGGGCTAGCCGACCGGGGGGAAGTGCACAATACTCACGTTCACGGAGAGTCAGTGCAGGACTCATCGCCCCCGCTACGAATTTAGAATTTAGAATTTAGAGACTCAGTGACATTGCTGTGCTTAACTTTGAGCATTTTGTAATTTCTTGTAAAGAGAGGAATAAATATGTTCTATCATCAAATGATGATATTATCCTAAATATATCTATTAACGCTAAAAAGATAAACATACATAGTAAAAAACTTATGGAGAAAATGCTAGTATTTGAAAAACCTATTCGGTCATATTTCCTAAATATCTAAAAAGTCTGCAAAATAAGTTTAGAGAAAACTGATGTCGTTCTGAGCCCTGACGATGTAAATTGTAAGCTAGTGTGTTTTGTCCACGGCGGATTTCTGTATTTTATACCACTTTTACATACTTTATAAATTAAAATAATAGTGTGTTGATTTAAGGTATAAATAAAAACAAGCTTTTAAAAATAATTGTAGTTTTATTCAAAATATCTTCACTAGATTCACTAGTCTGATCAATAACTAAGACAAAGATACTGCATTATATACCTATGCCTACGAGCAAATAGACTAACCTAGCTTAAAACTTGGCACCATGACAAGCCGACGATTTCCCAACACTTCCGAACACGACGAAATTCTCAAAAGACTCTATCTCTTTTTATAAGCTAAAATAAAAAAATGAGACTTTGTCCTATCTTGCTATTAAAACAAAAACTACAAATCAATAATACAATTAACAGCGGCTCTATTTGGTCCACCGTAAACAGAAAGTAAATGTTATAATAAAAAAATACTCAAACCAAACATAGGTAATTATTTCTTTGTCCATATTTAAGTAAAACCTAGGTAGCATTCTAATCGGAGCAGCCACTGCTCGCCAGCCGCGTACTGCTTTGTAGGTATTTGTATGTAATACCTTCCGATGCAGGCTGCTGTGGAGGTAAAAAAGGCAAAGTATTAAGGTGATTACAGAGCTCACAGGCGACACTTAAAAAAAACACTTTCTGAATATGCGATCTCACCGATTTTATCAAAAAATCTTTAGAATTTGATTTCAATCTTACGTTTTTACTTCCATTTCTTGATGGAAGGGTTTTATCAATTGAAAAACGTAACCCTAAAATACTACTACCTTATACTCGAACCACTGTAAAACCTAAATTTGTTCTCTTATTACCTTTAAAACTCTATCCTGATATAACAAGTGCTACAATAGTTCTAACTACAACCTACCTGTCACTTCTCGTTCATAAATAGTAATAATAGGAAGCTAGGGTAATAAGAAATAGACGCCATGATAATTCAAACATAACCTAAAAGTACTTTAAGAAAAAACTAGTTTAAAATGCAATTTTCACATAATACGCTTATTTTAAAACGCATTTTATTTACCAAAATACACAACTACTATAAAAGACAAAGCCAATAGTCCGTTTTTATCTAAATGTAGATTGAGTGTATACCTCGCCTGATAAAATACAAATTATTTTTACTTGGAATACCACTTATTTTCAAGGCCCTGCAAAATTGAGATGCAAAACATATATGATTCTCTCAATAAAGAAACCATCGCAATAAATTTTACGCGTAAATTGAAGAAATCAAACTTAACTTACCGAGTTATTAGACAATCTGTAACTTGTTATTCACTTTCACTTCCATATTTCGCCGTCATATCGAAACGATAACACAAAGAAATAAAGTAACACTTCTGGAAGTGAAATTTATATGCACAACTATAGAGGAATTAAACGTTCTAGAGCCCTGAGTTGCTAATCAATACGGACCAAGATACATAAACTAAATCCAAGATATAAATGGACCTAAAAAATAACTAACATATAACTATAAAAATTATACCAACAGACTTTAGAACTTGTTTACCACCAATAGTTTGTACTATAATCATAGTACAAACTTTAAGGTGCTTCAGATGGCAAGATTTATATTGTACCACCATTATAGATGCAAGAAGGAAGTCGCAACTAACGCCATTCTATAACTGTTAAGTAACGTTCAGTGTTAAAATAGTGAAAATTATGACCAATTTTATTACTTATAGCGCTAAAAAATGGGGCCCAATTGAGAGGTAGTAAGGGATTAGAGCGTGCTCTAACACCAATCGCTAAAACCTTTGTATGACTCTGGTTTGCCGAAATCACTTTTGAAGAACTCATTTCGGCTTCACGCGTCACTCCTCTCTTGTTATCATGCTGTGTTTACCTTTAATTGGAGTTACACTCTACTCATTCTATAGGCTAATTGTAATTGTACGTTGAAAGTGTATCATCTGTTGGTAGACCAAATAAATAAAATAAATAAAATAAAATATATAAATAAATTAATCACCAATTCTTATTACCAAGATGTTAGTTGGGGGAACCCCAAAAAAGTACAAGCACTGTTAAAACGATTCCAAAAAAAAGTGATGCAACAAAATAATTTCCTTTTGAGCTTTTAGTCCCGCTTTTCCGTCAAATGAATCCATAACAGGAGAGGGCACTCCGTGACTCAATCAATTTACCTTTATTGTCTACCTCGATGGGCAGCTTTTAGTGGAAGTTTCTGCGATATCTCTTACTTGTGATCTTTTACATGTTATATAAACGCTTTTAAAATAGATACTTTGATGTCTAGCAATATCTTTCCAGTAAAATATATTTATGGAACAAATAAACGGGCTTTATAATTTCCCCTGGCTATGGTTTCGAGTGAATTTTGTCAATTACACTCAATTATTAACGTAGGTATGTAAATCATTATAGTTATTCGGTTACTGTCTTCAATTCCAGCAAGATGTCTAAAAGAGGTAAAGGTACTCATATTTTAATCGGTCTGTAATTGATTTAGGTATACAGCTCCCTCTTCAAACTACGTATTCTCTTAATAATAGGTTGGGGAAAAACTCTTTTCGCAAATAGTATGCATGAACTTATAATAAAATCTCTTTGGCTATACCATTTGTATCTGGCTGGTTTTGGTATTATTAAAAAGTTTAAATTTTAAAAAAGATAATTCCAAATTCAAGTAAAATGTGCGATTTTCATTTTTTTTTCTTACTGTTAAAATGAGTGAATCTAATGAAGAAATTCGATACATTTTAAAATTTTACTACAAAAAAGGTAAAAATGCAACACAAGCCGCGAAAAAAATTTGTGATGTTTATGGACCTAGTGCAGTGTCTGTGAGAGTAGCACAAATTTGGTTTAAGCGTTTTCAATCCGGAAGTTTTGAGGTCAAAGATGCACCTCGCTCTGGGCGCCCTGTTACGGATAAAATGGATGCCATTTTTAAAAAAGTGGAGCAAGATCGGCATATCAGTAGTTATGATGTAGCTGAAGAACTGGGGATTGACCACAAAACAGTTTTGGCGCATTTGAAAAAAGCTGGGCACACAAAAAAGCTCGATATTTGGGTACCTCATGAGCTCATTGAAAGAAACTTAATGAACCGTGTACTCATTTGTGATTCTTTATTATCCCTCGACGACGATACGACGTAATGAAACCGAACCATTTTTGAAAAAACTGATAACTGGTGATGAAAAGTGGATCACGTACGACAAGAACGTGCGAAAAAGGTCGTGGTCAAAGGCTGGTCAGGCTTCACAGACTCTGGCAAAACCGCGTTATCTCGCAACAAGGTAATGCTGTGTGTATGGTGGGATTGGAAGGGCATTATTCATTATGAGCTGTTACCGCCAGGCAGGACGATCGATTCTGAACTCTACTGCGAATAACTGATGAGATTAAAGTAAGAAGTTGAGAGAAAGCGGCCGGAATTAGTCAACAGAAGGGGTGTGGTTTTTCATCATGATAACGCTAGACCTCACACATTTTTAACCACTCAGCAAAAATTAAGAGAGTTTGGGACGTATTAATGCAAACGCCGTATAGTCCTGACCTTGCACCTTCAGATTTCTACTTGTTTCGGTCTCTTCAGAATTCTTTAGGCAGTGTCAGGTTAACATCACGAGAGGACTGCCAAAACCACTTGTCGCAGTTTTTTGATCCGAAGCCCCAGAATTTCTATAGCAATGGGATTATGTCCCTACCTACAAGATGGCAGAAAGTTATCGAACAAAATTGGCACCTACATACTTTAGTTAAATGTAAACAAACTTTATTAAAAAATGTTTTGAAGTTTGATATAAAATGCGAAGAAACTTTTTCCCCAACCTATATGTACCTACGAACGTAAGCGATTGCTCCTATATAAGGTGACATTTATTTATGCAGCCATATTCATACTGAAGACTCGGTAAGTAGTCGGTATCAAGGCTCGATGACCATTTTTGGGAAATTCGAAAATTATTATTTTCCCTTCATACAAACGCAAGCCCAGCCCCGTGTCGATTATGGGAGATCAATATTGTATTTTGCGAAATCAGCAAAATGTAGTTATGCCTAACAGCACTAAAACTAAAATTAAAGCCTTCAGAAATGGTTTCAATACCTCATTGATTGCACTGTTAGATCCTGTAGTATCACATCCTCTAATAATACTTGGCTGTGTGGCAAAACTTTTGGCTAGGAATTGTCTCGTGACGCCACTTGGCGGTGAATCTTTTTCTTTTAAGGCGAATCTATTCGCCTGAACTCCCAAACTAGCGCAGTTCGCTGATCATATCCTTATTTATAGGTACTTGCTTGTTATTTTTTCTTTTAAAACAAATTCCATACAATATCCATGACGTGAAACTAAACCATTTATCAAAATCAAATACATACAAAAGTTACAAGCGTATAAAAGTCCTAGATTTCACACATATTTTGATGAATGTTTATGTACCGTAATGACCTAGAAGCGATACAACAAATCAAATAATTTTAGTTTCACGGCATAGTACATTTTATTTTTGTTTCATTTCAATGTTTGGGATATTTCTCCTGAAATCATAGGAACTACCAAAACCAATCTCGTGTTTTCAAAACATGAATGTTGTCTCGCGTTAGCTTGCCTCTCACACCGTGTTCGGTTAGTTCCGTACGAGCTCGAGAAATGAACGTTTGGGCCAACCAATAACAGTCAGTCAGTGCCTCAGAACAAATTGCTTTATAATCCGAAGTTAATGTAGAATAAAATAGCAAGCATAGCGACCCCGTCCGCGACTGACTTCAAGCCGCCGACTACAGGCTTTTATAGGGCTATTTAAATAGAAACCATCTATTGACATGAATTGCCTATCTCATACTTGATTCGAGCCAAATAGTTAAAATTGTTTATTCTGTGGCATGATACTAATCTATATGAAGTCGGTCTCGTGCATAAAGGGTTCCGTACCACCACACAACACGGGTACGGAACCCTAAAATATACATATCAACAATATGACTACTTGATTTTGATTTTTACCGAAATTTGAAACGCAGCTTTCATGTGCCATGCCATCTCTCGTTAGCCCTAGTTTAGTGCAAGTCGGTCTCAGAAGGCCTTTGGTAACAGAACCCCAATCAAAAACATCAGCAAGCAAAAATAAACCTCTCAAAAAATGTGAAAGTACTAGGCGTACATAAATAGGGTAAAAGTGAAGTGGCTTTCATGGAAAGCGAAAGGCTTAGCTTGGAGTCCCGCAGGGGTCGCTCCCGGGTCTGCGTCTCGTATAATAAACTGTTATTGCGTACTTGCGGCTATCGCGGGACACACTCCACACTAAAGAGGCATTTATTCACACGACGTCCGAGTGTGTGGTCATGGTCGTTATAAGCTGTTATTTTGGATTGGTTAAGGTGGTTGCGAAGGGTTTCCTTTTCAAACGTATTACTTATGAATTTATGATTGCTTATATTATTTTTGAACAAAATGTGTAAAACAACTGTTATTTTCAACACATTAGCGTTCTTAGGGTCATAATGCAGCATATTGAACACGCGTGCTTTTTACTTTACATTATCGCAATAGTGTTTTTTACATTATAGTCTTTTTTTATCTTAGCAAAGAGTTTTGATGTCTTGAGAAATAGTAAAGATTTTGTGAATAAATAAACTGTCTCAGTTAAAATATAATAAATAATCATTTAATTTTATAAAATTATTAACTTTTTCAAAAAAAATGACTTGTATTTTTGTTGTAAATACAAAAATATTCAGTATGTTAATATTTAATATTTGGCTGTTTGGCGGATGCGTCATTGTCTCTATTTCCATCTGCGCAAAAACGAAATCTCCACCGCCATTTTTCAAAGAAAACTGTCAATTCATAGTGGTTTCGATTATGTGGAAAAATAAGACAGTGAAATTTTATTATTTTTCTTCGCAAGTGTTTTGAAAAACGTCGTATGAAACGCGTGAGCATTAGACATTACACTCTCAGCTCCATTACGCCCTCGCCGTACGGCTCGGGCTGCAATCCCGTCTCGACTGTAATGTCCAACGCAGCTCACTTGTATCATAATGTACTATTATGGCATTGCACTACGCGACAATAGTTAAATGTCAAGAAAAGCGATCATAATTTGGGTGTTTGGGAACGAGACCCGTCGCAATCACCTTAAATGATTATTTTAACACGAAGTAGGTAATATCATTGGTTGATTGTTTCGGCAATACGCAAACTCAGTAGATTTAACACTCATGTATTTATTATATTTACCTATATATTTATTTACATATCATTATATTATTTCGTCGGCCCCTAAGTCCACTTAGCGGACACACAAAATTATTTCGTCGGCCTCGACACGGAGTCTCGAAAGCAGGTCTTTGCTTTTTTTGCAACCGATTATATATTTAGTCTTCTAATATAAAATAAAAT
Organism: Ypsolopha scabrella; assembly: GCA_910592155.1. NCBI lineage: Eukaryota > Metazoa > Arthropoda > Insecta > Lepidoptera > Ypsolophidae > Ypsolopha > Ypsolopha scabrella. The sequence continues at coordinate 20,794,515 of OU342967.1, forward strand.
TATAATTTATACTTGCGATTGTCGGCACTTGGTGAAACTTGGAAAACATCATAATTAAATTCACTTGTACTTGTTTCACTGGTTTTAATTTTAAGATTAACATGTTAATCCCGACCGGTTTCGGTTAATAAACCATTCTCAAGAGATTTAGGAATTCAGGAAATTTAACTAACAATACGACGAGCCATTAAAGATGTACACCTTTTTCTGATTCCTGAATCCCTTGAGAATGGTGTTTTAACCGAAAACAGTCGGGATTAACATGTAAATCTTAAAATTAAAACCAGTGAAACAAGTACAAGTGAATTTAATTATGAAAATAAAATTACTTCACATGGGCATTTAAACTAAAATGAAATATTTTACAAGAGGTTCAAAAAACTTTCTCCCAACTACAATGGCATCAAGTATGCAACTTTAAGAGAAAACTAGAAATATTTTAAACTATGATGTACTCATCCATTTACATACTTAAATAACGTATGCATTTTTTTTTATAAAACATATTAATATATTTCTATTTATAATTACACAATATTATATCATCCACGAAGACATGAAAAAGACAAATTGTTCATCCAGTATTTATTATTTAGTATTTATTGTTACCGTAGTATTTTTTCATATAATTGTACGCATTCTTATTCGACAAACAAACCAACTCAGCGAGTGGAAAATATTTGTCATAATCGATCAATATTGGTCTGGCTATCCTCGACTTAGTATTCTGGACACGGGACGCTATCAATAAATTAGCCAACCACTACTGACATACACTAGTAGACGTATCTATATGTGTGGGTTAGATATACACTATATCTACGAACTTAAATATGGATTGTTTATATATTTCCCGTATTATATTTGTTTCATCTTTCATCGTATTCTATTGTTTTTATAAAGATTAGATTTGACCTGTAGAAAGTATACTTTAGGTATCTAAGTATTTTACAAAATAAACGATTTGATTCGAATACTAGATACGTACTCGCTTATGTATAGTGTTATGATTCGAGTTGGGAAATGGTGCAAGAATAAATAAAGGCTTGATTAACGACTACCTAAACAGTTTATTTACATAAAACTTAAGATACCTAATTCTACTATGTAATACACACTTATATGACTAGGTTACCCCGTTGGGATCGGACTTATAATTATCTTATTCTAATGTTGGACGCCAGGAGGGTTTCAGAGTTGCTCAAGGGACCCTGCCTACCCAGTGCTGCGGCTACTGCTCAATAAAGGATCTTGAATACCTTGCACAGTAATTGTCTGTTAATTACGTATTTGGATATTCCTATTTCCCTGTCTATCAAAAAGGGCGTTTTCACAAGCCAAAACAATAGGATAATCCAGATTACTGTCAGAGAATATATTTATCAATTTCGTGTAAACAAAGAAATTTTAACAATTTTTCGCCCTTCACACACACACACAGTTAACTAAAATCACTAACAAGTAATTAAGGTGCTTAAAATGCCATGTACATTTAATTTCTATCAGCTGCACATCAATTTCAATATAATCATGACATGGCTTTCACCGACCTCTCTTTGACATCTGGCAACGGACAATCAACTCATTATTCTCTCGGTCGGTAGGTAACTCAGTGAGAATTTATTCAATATGTTAAACTACCTTCATACAAAATGTACTTGTTTACTTATTAAACTAAAACTATTACCTATTGTGAGTAAAAAATCGATTATTAACACATAACAATAGGATGTAAATAGATCATTATAGGCGCAGTAGGATAAATATTTTTTTTGCATTGATTGAAATATGAAAATTTACTATCTATCCTGTATACTGCTGACTCGCGATTAACGGCATAAAAAATATGTTTTTAGAAAATTTTTTGTTTCTTGTCCTTAAAATAACTTTATAAGGTGTCTTTTGTTTGTAGAAAAATTCATACTGGAGACTCGGTAAGTACCTAGTCAGGACCAAGGTTCAATTACTGTTTGCGAAATAAGAAAAATATTTTTTTTGTGCCTCTATACTTCTTCAAGAACAACCTAGACTCGATAAGTATAGGAAATCTAAATTATATTTTGCGTATTTTACAGAAATGGTCATTGAACCTTGGTCCTGACCACTTACTGAGTCTCCAGCATGAATTTGGCTGTATATAGTAAATAAATGTCGCCATATATATGAATATGTGTCTATATTTGAATATACAGTATCCTCTCTCCGTATGTAGTACTATAAAAGTGGAAATAATATGTTGTTTTAGCTGTTTTAAGAAAGAAATTAATTACTATATTTACTGATAGATAACGGAAATAACTTTTGCTCCATGAACAAAGCCCTCTGATGTTGACTGATTAATTTAGAATTTAAATTCTCACTGCCCATCAGTTGATTTGTGAAATGTTTGTAAGCAAATACAAATTTATTTTCGTTCTTCGTAATCAGAATTACTTGTTACTTTGTTAGGATTTCAAAACCCAACCCTAGAAAAAAAAAACTTAGTGAGTGTAATACCCCGATGACGTGATATTTTGAAAATTCATTAGGTTACTATTATATTTATTATTGTTATGTATTAGACGGGACACGATAGTGCACGACCTATAATCGTACGTACGCTTGGCAAACTATTTTCTAATGTTGAGCACAATCTTCTGCGTTCTCTCTCAAGATATATCGTGTCACTAGCGCGCGCCAGGGATACAGTAACTATCTATCCTATTTGCGCTCTCACGCAAACCGCTTTTGTCAATGTGCGAGAGAGCAAGTATGATAGAAAGATACTGTATCGACCGCGCGTGTTAGACCCCCTGGGCTGAGGACCCTAGGCTCGTTCAATTTGATGAACGGACTACGACGACGCCCTTACATGCCAACTCTCAGGGCTGGGCAAAATACATTCTCTTCTTTAATTGAAATACAACATACTTTTAGAGGTTGTATTACAGATATGAAATACAAATACAGTATTTTGGACATATTTATTTAAAATACTAAATACCTACTTCGTTAATCATAACGTCTTTACTTATTTATATATTTGTTTTTTAATACTTACCTTGTGAGTACAAAGTCAGGTCGAACAAAAAAGGGCCATATTTTCTAATAAACAATGAAAAAATAGATTTAATTTAAACAAAAAATTTTCTTTCCAATAACCATAACCAAAAACCGATTGTTAGGGGATGACTATAACTAGCGAATTATCATCTGAATTAAAATCTGACCTATTCTAATTCCATTTTTGAAGTTTGGTGATGATTGTTTCTATTATGTGATAGATAAATAACGGATTAGTCATCTTAATTTAGTACTTGCTTTTCTTTTTACCTCACCTTGCAGTTTAAAATTTTTTTTGACCTTTGATTACAGCCTTTACAATTAATGCAAATGGCTGGGACTACGTTTTATTATCATTCTTCAATATGCTCTATGGAAATCTTAGATTTAACACGGGACCTGGCAAAGCGCGACTCTTAGCACTGAAATTATTCAGCCGTTTTCCACGGGAGGGGAGGTAAACACGCACAGCACACATTTACTCATTCACGCACACTCCTGCGAAAAATTGATATGTTACACTAAATCAGAAGCTGCAACCCAAACACAAAACACGCACACAAGCAAACTTACATAAAAAATTGTTCATGTACTTCGGCAGAGGGGGATAAGTGCGCTTGCCTAGACCCGTGCTATATGGTCTAAGATGGAAATAGGTACTTCTCCGTTAAAATAAGTGGATAACCAACGCCTGTGCGTGCCCTCAGATTGGTGAGGTACACTTACAGCCAATTCTTATAATTGATACGACAAGCAAGTACAAAAGTATAAGTACAACACCAACCCAGCAGAAACGTAGCCGCGGGGGCTAAGCTAGAAAGAAACACGAAGTAAAAAAAGTTGCACACTGCATTGGATTGTATTTTTCCCGTGAAGTATTTTTGATCAAAAGTATTAAAATACAAAATACGTTTACATCATGTATTTGAAATACAAATACTAAATACATATTTGTATTCTAAATACGTATTTGTAAACTATTATTTCGCTCGACTGTGGAGGTACCACCATCTTACTCGCAAATCCTCCCGAAGTTTTTCGGGAGAGAGTAAGAGAACAGCAAAACCAGGCGGCCCACCATTGCCTGGGACCGATGGACGGCGGTATATCCATCCCCAAATACCGGAGCTTATGATTAATTGAAATAGGCGTTACCTTGCGGAAGTCCATCACTAAGTAAAGGATATATGAATATAATTTGCAATATTCCGCTAAACAATTCTTGTCGTGCTATTCAAAATGCAGACTCGTGCACCGCCCGCCCGCCCGCATAAAAACATGCAACAAGCAAGCGATACAAGCAAAGCAATCTTAAATAACAAGCAAGAAAACTTATCGACACGTGTTTCGCCTCTGAACGAGGCATCCTCGGGATGTGTTGCTAGCCCGGCTTCTCCGCAGCAACTGATGTGTTGCTCGCCCAGCCGCTCCGCAGCAACTGATGTTGTTCGCCCGACAGCTCAGCAGCTAGTGACGAGCCGCCGACCAAAACTCGCCTTTTATACACCGGCCTGACTAGTTGTTTGGTGGGGAAAATGGGGAGACGAAAACATGCGTAACAGTGGGGTAGTGGTAAAGTTAGTTTGTTCGTTTAGTAAATCAGGGTTATTCTTGTTTTTTAATATTTCTAATTGTTCTAACACACACATTCTTAAACCTTTTTTACAAATATGTTTTACTTCAAATGAATGGTTATCAGGCAAACTATGACCGGACTCTAATAGATGTTTTGCAAAGTGTGATTTTTCAGGATGATTATTTCTATGGGCTGAGATATGTTCTTTGTACCTAGTTTCAAAACTGCGACCTGTTTGACCTACATAGACACCGTTACAATCATTGCAAGACAATTTGTAAATACCAGACTGTTGTTTTTTATCTAATTTGTCCTTACCATTGCAAATACGCTTTATCTTATTTTTGGTTCTGAATGCAACGCGAACACCACAACGCCGAAAAATCTTCGCAACCCGTTCAGAAATTGGACCTAGATAAGTTATGCTTGTTTTATATTTCTGAACACTCGTACTTTCAGGCTGTAAAGCAGACAAACTGTTTCTAATAATGATATTCTGTTTTTTGTGGACTAATCTATCAACCATTTTTGCACTATACCCGTTATTCACAGCAATCTGATATATTATGTTGAGTTCTTTTTCAAAGTTGTCAGGACTTAGAGGCACCGTCATCAGTCTGTGAACATAACAACGAAATGCTGCAAGCTTATGTTCCCAAGGGTGACAAGATGAAGAAGGTATTACAGTATCGGTGTGTGTTGGCTTGCGGTATATTTGAAATTCATGTTTATTCTGTGCCCGAGTAATCGTTAAATCTAGAAAATTAAGAGAGTTTTCTTGTTCGACTTCTAATTTAAATTTTATTTTGGGGTGAATTTTGTTCAATTTGTCAACAAATACATCGAGCTGTCTACCAGTACCAGTCCAGCAAATAATGATGTCATCAACGTATCTGTAATAATACAAAATATTCGAACTACTGACAATGTGTTTGTTCTCAAAACTATCCATGAAAATATCGGCCATTAATGGACTTAAGGGTGAACCCATCGCTAAACCTTCTTTCTGCATATAGAATCTATCATTGAATTTGAAATAATTTTGACGCATGCAAACTGATGCAAGGCTAATGAGGTCATCAATTTCGTTAGTGTGAAGACGTTGTTTTTCTAGTAAGTTTCTAATAACAATCAAACACTCATCGGAAGGAACATTGGTAAACAAGCTATCTACATCTAAAGATATCAACTTCGCATTAGAGGGCAAATGGACATTCTGAATTTTTGATATTAAGTCATCTTTGTTCCTAAGACAATAAATGGGCTTGAAGGCAGTTTTTTCTATCAAAATATGATTTAACCGTTTTGACAAATCATAAGCTGGAGCACCTATATAAGAGACAACCGGACGAACTGGAATACTATCTTTATGAATTTTTGGCAAACCGTACAAAGCTGGAGCTACAGGGTTCATAGGAAGTAATTTTGCTTTATAGTGAGAATTGTCTGGAAAAACAAAGGAGGTGTTGTTGACGGCTAATTTTAACTCTGCTTGAAATTTCTTAGTTGGATCTGAATTAAGAGGAACAAAGGCGTCACCCTGAATAACATCATTTACCTTTATATTATAGTCATCACGGTTCATTATTACTACTGTGTTGCCCTTATCGGCCTTGGAAATCACTAAGTTATTTTCGTTGACCCTACTCTGAACAGATTTAAATATTGCTAGTTCCGGATTAATTTTGAGACTTGATGAGACAACGGACTCTTGAATTTCATGCGTAACCAAACTCTTCACAATATTGTCTTGCTTAGAAACAATTGCAGTAATCTCAGCATCAACAGCTAAATTTTCTAATGAATTTTGGGACAAACTAGAAGGAATATTATATTTTAAACCCTTTTCTAAAAGAGACATCTCAATATTAGGAAAAACAACATTAGTTAAATTTTTTACTCGAGGGTAGAATGAAGAAGTTGATGAATTTTGCACGGGCTGTCGACTAAAATCGTTATTACACTGTATTAATCTATCTAACTTACTTTTCTGAATGAGATACTTCTCGTGCACAACCTTCGATGCCAAATCTCTAGCCTTTCTATCCAAGCTGTCAAATTCAGTGCTGTGTAAAGAAAAAGTTAATTCAGTATGGAGAACTTTGAGATGAGTTTTAAGGTTATTTCTTACCGAAAACCAATACCTTATTTCTTCATTCAACCAAGCCAATTGTGCTCTTCTAATAGCTAAAAATGAAGACCTAGTGTGTGTGTTACAACGAATATTAAGTTTTATGTAGTTGGGGATAACTTGATTTTTCTTACATTGTTGATTAAACCAAACATTCTGTGCGGCTACTCTGTGTAATTTGGTAAGTTTAACATACAATTTTGCCTGTTCAGCTATGCTTGCTGACCTAAGATGATTAATTGAAATAGGCGTTACCTTGCGGAAGTCCATCACTAAGTAAAGGATATATGAATATAATTTGCAATATTCCGCTAAACAATTCTTGTCGTGCTATTCAAAATGCAGACTCGTGCACCGCCCGCCCGCCCGCATAAAAACATGCAACAAGCAAGCGATACAAGCAAAGCAATCTTAAATAACAAGCAAGAAAACTTATCGACACGTGTTTCGCCTCTGAACGAGGCATCCTCGGGATGTGTTGCTAGCCCGGCTTCTCCGCAGCAACTGATGTGTTGCTCGCCCAGCCGCTCCGCAGCAACTGATGTTATATTTTCATGGATAGTTTTGAGAACAAACACATTGTCAGTAGTTCGAATATTTTGTATTATTACAGATACGTTGATGACATCATTATTTGCTGGACTGGTACTGGTAGACAGCTCGATGTATTTGTTGACAAATTGAACAAAATTCACCCCAAAATAAAATTTAAATTAGAAGTCGAACAAGAAAACTCTCTTAATTTTCTAGATTTAACGATTACTCGGGCACAGAATAAACATGAATTTCAAATATACCGCAAGCCAACACACACCGATACTGTAATACCTTCTTCATCTTGTCACCCTTGGGAACATAAGCTTGCAGCATTTCGTTGTTATGTTCACAGACTGATGACGGTGCCTCTAAGTCCTGACAACTTTGAAAAAGAACTCAACATAATATATCAGATTGCTGTGAATAACGGGTATAGTGCAAAAATGGTTGATAGATTAGTCCACAAAAAACAGAATATCATTATTAGAAACAGTTTGTCTGCTTTACAGCCTGAAAGTACGAGTGTTCAGAAATATAAAACAAGCATAACTTATCTAGGTCCAATTTCTGAACGGGTTGCGAAGATTTTTCGGCGTTGTGGTGTTCGCGTTGCATTCAGAACCAAAAATAAGATAAAGCGTATTTGCAATGGTAAGGACAAATTAGATAAAAAACAACAGTCTGGTATTTACAAATTGTCTTGCAATGATTGTAACGGTGTCTATGTAGGTCAAACAGGTCGCAGTTTTGAAACTAGGTACAAAGAACATATCTCAGCCCATAGAAATAATCATCCTGAAAAATCACACTTTGCAAAACATCTATTAGAGTCCGGTCATAGTTTGCCTGATAACCATTCATTTGAAGTAAAACATATTTGTAAAAAAGGTTTAAGAATGTGTGTGTTAGAACAATTAGAAATATTAAAAAACAAGAATAACCCTGATTTACTAAACGAACAAACTAACTTTACCACTACCCCACTGTTACGCATGTTTTCGTCTCCCCATTTTCCCCACCAAACAACTAGTCAGGCCGGTGTATAAAAGGCGAGTTTTGGTCGGCGGCTCGTCACTAGCTGCTGAGCTGTCGGGCGAACAACATCAGTTGCTGCGGAGCGGCTGGGCGAGCAACACATCAGTTGCTGCGGAGAAGCCGGGCTAGCAACACATCCCGAGGATGCCTCGTTCAGAGGCGAAACACGTGTCGATAAGTTTTCTTGCTTGTTATTTAAGATTGCTTTGCTTGTATCGCTTGCTTGTTGCATGTTTTTATGCGGGCGGGCGGGCGGTGCACGAGTCTGCATTTTGAATAGCACGACAAGAATTGTTTAGCGGAATATTGCAAATTATATTCATATATCCTTTACTTAGTGATGGACTTCCGCAAGGTAACGCCTATTTCAATTAATCATCTTAGGTCAGCAAGCATAGCTGAACAGGCAAAATTGTATGTTAAACTTACCAAATTACACAGAGTAGCCGCACAGAATGTTTGGTTTAATCAACAATGTAAGAAAAATCAAGTTATCCCCAACTACATAAAACTTAATATTCGTTGTAACACACACACTAGGTCTTCATTTTTAGCTATTAGAAGAGCACAATTGGCTTGGTTGAATGAAGAAATAAGGTATTGGTTTTCGGTAAGAAATAACCTTAAAACTCATCTCAAAGTTCTCCATACTGAATTAACTTTTTCTTTACACAGCACTGAATTTGACAGCTTGGATAGAAAGGCTAGAGATTTGGCATCGAAGGTTGTGCACGAGAAGTATCTCATTCAGAAAAGTAAGTTAGATAGATTAATACAGTGTAATAACGATTTTAGTCGACAGCCCGTGCAAAATTCATCAACTTCTTCATTCTACCCTCGAGTAAAAAATTTAACTAATGTTGTTTTTCCTAATATTGAGATGTCTCTTTTAGAAAAGGGTTTAAAATATAATATTCCTTCTAGTTTGTCCCAAAATTCATTAGAAAATTTAGCTGTTGATGCTGAGATTACTGCAATTGTTTCTAAGCAAGACAATATTGTGAAGAGTTTGGTTACGCATGAAATTCAAGAGTCCGTTGTCTCATCAAGTCTCAAAATTAATCCGGAACTAGCAATATTTAAATCTGTTCAGAGTAGGGTCAACGAAAATAACTTAGTGATTTCCAAGGCCGATAAGGGCAACACAGTAGTAATAATGAACCGTGATGACTATAATATAAAGGTAAATGATGTTATTCAGGGTGACGCCTTTGTTCCTCTTAATTCAGATCCAACTAAGAAATTTCAAGCAGAGTTAAAATTAGCCGTCAACAACACCTCCTTTGTTTTTCCAGACAATTCTCACTATAAAGCAAAATTACTTCCTATGAACCCTGTAGCTCCAGCTTTGTACGGTTTGCCAAAAATTCATAAAGATAGTATTCCAGTTCGTCCGGTTGTCTCTTATATAGGTGCTCCAGCTTATGATTTGTCAAAACGGTTAAATCATATTTTGATAGAAAAAACTGCCTTCAAGCCCATTTATTGTCTTAGGAACAAAGATGACTTAATATCAAAAATTCAGAATGTCCATTTGCCCTCTAATGCGAAGTTGATATCTTTAGATGTAGATAGCTTGTTTACCAATGTTCCTTCCGATGAGTGTTTGATTGTTATTAGAAACTTACTAGAAAAACAACGTCTTCACACTAACGAAATTGATGACCTCATTAGCCTTGCATCAGTTTGCATGCGTCAAAATTATTTCAAATTCAATGATAGATTCTATATGCAGAAAGAAGGTTTAGCGATGGGTTCACCCTTAAGTCCATTAATGGCCGATATTTTCATGGATAGTTTTGAGAACAAACACATTGTCAGTAGTTCGAATATTTTGTATTATTACAGATACGTTGATGACATCATTATTTGCTGGACTGGTACTGGTAGACAGCTCGATGTATTTGTTGACAAATTGAACAAAATTCACCCCAAAATAAAATTTAAATTAGAAGTCGAACAAGAAAACTCTCTTAATTTTCTAGATTTAACGATTACTCGGGCACAGAATAAACATGAATTTCAAATATACCGCAAGCCAACACACACCGATACTGTAATACCTTCTTCATCTTGTCACCCTTGGGAACATAAGCTTGCAGCATTTCGTTGTTATGTTCACAGACTGATGACGGTGCCTCTAAGTCCTGACAACTTTGAAAAAGAACTCAACATAATATATCAGATTGCTGTGAATAACGGGTATAGTGCAAAAATGGTTGATAGATTAGTCCACAAAAAACAGAATATCATTATTAGAAACAGTTTGTCTGCTTTACAGCCTGAAAGTACGAGTGTTCAGAAATATAAAACAAGCATAACTTATCTAGGTCCAATTTCTGAACGGGTTGCGAAGATTTTTCGGCGTTGTGGTGTTCGCGTTGCATTCAGAACCAAAAATAAGATAAAGCGTATTTGCAATGGTAAGGACAAATTAGATAAAAAACAACAGTCTGGTATTTACAAATTGTCTTGCAATGATTGTAACGGTGTCTATGTAGGTCAAACAGGTCGCAGTTTTGAAACTAGGTACAAAGAACATATCTCAGCCCATAGAAATAATCATCCTGAAAAATCACACTTTGCAAAACATCTATTAGAGTCCGGTCATAGTTTGCCTGATAACCATTCATTTGAAGTAAAACATATTTGTAAAAAAGGTTTAAGAATGTGTGTGTTAGAACAATTAGAAATATTAAAAAACAAGAATAACCCTGATTTACTAAACGAACAAACTAACTTTACCACTACCCCACTGTTACGCATGTTTTCGTCTCCCCATTTTCCCCACCAAACAACTAGTCAGGCCGGTGTATAAAAGGCGAGTTTTGGTCGGCGGCTCGTCACTAGCTGCTGAGCTGTCGGGCGAACAACATCAGTTGCTGCGGAGCGGCTGGGCGAGCAACACATCAGTTGCTGCGGAGAAGCCGGGCTAGCAACACATCCCGAGGATGCCTCGTTCAGAGGCGAAACACGTGTCGATAAGTTTTCTTGCTTGTTATTTAAGATTGCTTTGCTTGTATCGCTTGCTTGTTGCATGTTTTTATGCGGGCGGGCGGGCGGTGCACGAGTCTGCATTTTGAATAGCACGACAAGAATTGTTTAGCGGAATATTGCAAATTATATTCATATATCCTTTACTTAGTGATGGACTTCCGCAAGGTAACGCCTATTTCAATTAATCATCTTAGGTCAGCAAGCATAGCTGAACAGGCAAAATTGTATGTTAAACTTACCAAATTACACAGAGTAGCCGCACAGAATGTTTGGTTTAATCAACAATGTAAGAAAAATCAAGTTATCCCCAACTACATAAAACTTAATATTCGTTGTAACACACACACTAGGTCTTCATTTTTAGCTATTAGAAGAGCACAATTGGCTTGGTTGAATGAAGAAATAAGGTATTGGTTTTCGGTAAGAAATAACCTTAAAACTCATCTCAAAGTTCTCCATACTGAATTAACTTTTTCTTTACACAGCACTGAATTTGACAGCTTGGATAGAAAGGCTAGAGATTTGGCATCGAAGGTTGTGCACGAGAAGTATCTCATTCAGAAAAGTAAGTTAGATAGATTAATACAGTGTAATAACGATTTTAGTCGACAGCCCGTGCAAAATTCATCAACTTCTTCATTCTACCCTCGAGTAAAAAATTTAACTAATGTTGTTTTTCCTAATATTGAGATGTCTCTTTTAGAAAAGGGTTTAAAATATAATATTCCTTCTAGTTTGTCCCAAAATTCATTAGAAAATTTAGCTGTTGATGCTGAGATTACTGCAATTGTTTCTAAGCAAGACAATATTGTGAAGAGTTTGGTTACGCATGAAATTCAAGAGTCCGTTGTCTCATCAAGTCTCAAAATTAATCCGGAACTAGCAATATTTAAATCTGTTCAGAGTAGGGTCAACGAAAATAACTTAGTGATTTCCAAGGCCGATAAGGGCAACACAGTAGTAATAATGAACCGTGATGACTATAATATAAAGGTAAATGATGTTATTCAGGGTGACGCCTTTGTTCCTCTTAATTCAGATCCAACTAAGAAATTTCAAGCAGAGTTAAAATTAGCCGTCAACAACACCTCCTTTGTTTTTCCAGACAATTCTCACTATAAAGCAAAATTACTTCCTATGAACCCTGTAGCTCCAGCTTTGTACGGTTTGCCAAAAATTCATAAAGATAGTATTCCAGTTCGTCCGGTTGTCTCTTATATAGGTGCTCCAGCTTATGATTTGTCAAAACGGTTAAATCATATTTTGATAGAAAAAACTGCCTTCAAGCCCATTTATTGTCTTAGGAACAAAGATGACTTAATATCAAAAATTCAGAATGTCCATTTGCCCTCTAATGCGAAGTTGATATCTTTAGATGTAGATAGCTTGTTTACCAATGTTCCTTCCGATGAGTGTTTGATTGTTATTAGAAACTTACTAGAAAAACAACGTCTTCACACTAACGAAATTGATGACCTCATTAGCCTTGCATCAGTTTGCATGCGTCAAAATTATTTCAAATTCAATGATAGATTCTATATGCAGAAAGAAGGTTTAGCGATGGGTTCACCCTTAAGTCCATTAATGGCCGATATTTTCATGGATAGTTTTGAGAACAAACACATTGTCAGTAGTTCGAATATTTTGTATTATTACAGATACGTTGATGACATCATTATTTGCTGGACTGGTACTGGTAGACAGCTCGATGTATTTGTTGACAAATTGAACAAAATTCACCCCAAAATAAAATTTAAATTAGAAGTCGAACAAGAAAACTCTCTTAATTTTCTAGATTTAACGATTACTCGGGCACAGAATAAACATGAATTTCAAATATACCGCAAGCCAACACACACCGATACTGTAATACCTTCTTCATCTTGTCACCCTTGGGAACATAAGCTTGCAGCATTTCGTTGTTATGTTCACAGACTGATGACGGTGCCTCTAAGTCCTGACAACTTTGAAAAAGAACTCAACATAATATATCAGGTTGCTGTGAATAACGGGTATAGTGCAAAAATGGTTGATAGATTAGTCCACAAAAAACAGAATATCATTATTAGAAACAGTTTGTCTGCTTTACAGCCTGAAAGTACGAGTGTTCAGAAATATAAAACAAGCATAACTTATCTAGGTCCAATTTCTGAACGGGTTGCGAAGATTTTTCGGCGTTGTGGTGTTCGCGTTGCATTCAGAACCAAAAATAAGATAAAGCGTATTTGCAATGGTAAGGACAAATTAGATAAAAAACAACAGTCTGGTATTTACAAATTGTCTTGCAATGATTGTAACGGTGTCTATGTAGGTCAAACAGGTCGCAGTTTTGAAACTAGGTACAAAGAACATATCTCAGCCCATAGAAATAATCATCCTGAAAAATCACACTTTGCAAAACATCTATTAGAGTCCGGTCATAGTTTGCCTGATAACCATTCATTTGAAGTAAAACATATTTGTAAAAAAGGTTTAAGAATGTGTGTGTTAGAACAATTAGAAATATTAAAAAACAAGAATAACCCTGATTTACTAAACGAACAAACTAACTTTACCACTACCCCACTGTTACGCATGTTTTCGTCTCCCCATTTTCCCCACCAAACAACTAGTCAGGCCGGTGTATAAAAGGCGAGTTTTGGTCGGCGGCTCGTCACTAGCTGCTGAGCTGTCGGGCGAACAACATCAGTTGCTGCGGAGCGGCTGGGCGAGCAACACATCAGTTGCTGCGGAGAAGCCGGGCTAGCAACACATCCCGAGGATGCCTCGTTCAGAGGCGAAACACGTGTCGATAAGTTTTCTTGCTTGTTATTTAAGATTGCTTTGCTTGTATCGCTTGCTTGTTGCATGTTTTTATGCGGGCGGGCGGGCGGTGCACGAGTCTGCATTTTGAATAGCACGACAAGAATTGTTTAGCGGAATATTGCAAATTATATTCATATATCCTTTACCGGAGCTTATATAAAACAGACTGGTGAGGGGCAGCGGCGTCACTGGTGCAAGGGTTTCAGCACCGCGCTCACCAACTCGCCTACCCAGCGTGTGAGTATGGGTGTTTCTTCCAGGAGGACCGCCAAGAGTGGCGAAATCCTGGAAAGGCTAGCAGGTCTAGCGGTGGACGAAGCAGGCTGATGGATGGATGGATTATTGCAAATACTGTCCAGCCCTGGCATCAGTGGCGTAGCTAGATGGACAAGGGCCCCGGTGTATAGAGAAAGAATCGGGTCCTCCCCCCCTCTTCCCACGTAGCTTGAGCTTAAATTGGCCTTCAAAATTAGTGCTCCAGGGCCCTAGTGCACTGCACCACCCGGCCCTACGATAGCTAGGCCACTGCCTGGCATCTCTTTGGCACGCGTTAATTTATTTAAGCTACCTTGTTGTCTGACGCAGCCCTGTAGCTGCAGTCGCTTGGACGCACTGATATAATCTCTATTCAGATATTCTATGCGTTGACTTGATTTTATCGATCACGTCGATTGTCACAGGTGACTATTAGTGATGTTATGTATTAAAAACCGGACAAGTGCGAGTCAGACTCGCCCACCGAGGGTTCCGCACAGATTAGTAAAAGTTTAAAAAAATCTACAAAAAGATTTGGTCACCCGTAAAATTATGCCCGCGCATACCGTTGCTTAACCTCGATGATTTTTTTAAATGATTTAGTTAAAGATGTATATTTTTAAGATTTTTTCCTATACTTGTAGTATTAGACGGTATTACTTGCCAAATTTCATAGTTCTAGGTACACGGGAAATACCCTATAAATTTTGATTCCCTTGAGAGTATCGAAATATACGTTTTTTCGGCATAAACGGCCGTATCTTTTTTTACGTTCGCTTAGAAGTTTGATTTTTTTACAGCTTCAAGAGACTGTAGACTTGAGTATATGGTTTTAATTTAAACTCGATACTTCCACGCGTTCCCGAGATAAAGGGTCTTGACAGACAGACAGTTATCTTAAAAGAGTTCCGTTTTTTCCTTTTGAGGTACGTAACCCTAAAAAGTTGTGTACAGATACTCTATCTCATGAAATCCGTTTGACTATATTTGAGGAATTGACGTGTACAGATAAGCGCATTTTGTGTGTGGGGCACATTGACCTCTCATAAGCAACTAGACACAGTCTCTAAGAAAAGTTCGTCAGAAAACGTGCGAAGTGCATAATAGCAGAAATGCTTCAACCAAATTAAGAGTATGGCATAGGCTAGGAAAAAATGTTATCGTCCAACACAAAAAGGCCAATGTCAAATACTTTATTAGCTTTGGATAGAGGCGATTATTGGTTAGCTAATTGATCTATTTGTCTAGGACGCGTAATACTAATAATTACGCGCGAAACAGCAGATCGGAGGGTTTTTAGCTAATACTGAAACATTTTGTAGGGAAAAAAATATTCGATTTAAGTAGAAAACCTTTATATTTCTATTACCTATTTTATGAAAACAAAATCAAGTTTATTTTTTAACCGCGTTCTTGAAACGAACGTTTGAAAACCAAAAAAAGAACCCTCTTCTCTTCCACCCGGAAAACATTAAAGTTTTGACAAAGGTATAAATCTTAGTACATTGTTTATATGTGGAACTCCTAGATAAAGGATCAATACATCAAATATATTGTGTTCAATATTAAAATAGTCCTCATTTCTTCAAAATTACCCTCGAAAATTTGGCTTTGTTCATGTTCTAGGCTCAGGTACAGCGTTAAGGCGTTATAACGTTAACATAAGCTGCAATGTCAGTTGTACGCAATCGTCATTCGAATTTGTCACGCCATAGCGGTAACAAAATATATTGCGGACACTTTTTGAGCGAGATTGTGAGTCTTGTTGTTTATGAGACGTCAATGGTGGGGTAGCGTTTTGTAGCGCTCCCGAGGTTACGCACAATAGAAAACAGTGCGTGTGCACGCATTACTACAATCATAGTCAAACGGACTGTGCGATAGTATATCTATCTGCGAGTATAATAACTTGCAACTTTTTCGAATACACTAGTATTCATTGTGAAAATAAAGGTGGTAAACTATATAGTTGCACCCAAAAAAGCGTTTTAATAAAAGAGGTCAGTGAATAAAATCTGTACTTACATTGAAATAAATCTCTACGCAGTGTAGTGCAGGAGATAGTAAATAATTCACGGTCGGGAGCGGCGCGCTGTGGCGTGAACTTCCGACTACCCACTGTGAATGTTTAATTAATGAATATTTTGTTTACAATATGTCGTTACTTACAATGTCGTTACCTATGAAGTTGCCGAAATTTTCTAACAGATTCATGAGTTCATAATTCCTGTTATTCAATAGCTGTTTCCATTACCAACTTGTTTTTTGTTTGGAAGTTGATTTCATGGTTTTATACATATCTCCGTATTAAATTTCGTTTTTATTTTACGTTTGTAAGAATTAAATCTTCAAAGACAGTTCGTCTTAAGTGTCATCTGTTTTCATGATAAGATTCACAATATATTTTTACAGGTGGCACTTTTCAAAAATTAAATTGTAATTTCTGTTAGGAAGTTGATAGTTGAGATTGCACGGACATCTAGCAACAGAATCATTGTTTAAATAAATAATTATGTATATTAGTTAATTAAAAAGCCCCCGATGATGCTTATATAGTGAAACCGGTTGGGTAGTGTAGTATTAAATATTATCTGTGGAAAAGTACAAGTGCTTTTTCATCACAACAATAATTTCGGTTAGCTTAATGTTGTCTCATTCATACACCATTTTATTTATAAAATTTTGATTTGTGATTCCTAAAATAAATGCAAAACCGTTTCAGTTGTACTTAAAAGTTTTCTTCAAATTCTCCATACAAAACGGCAATTTCAAGGGTAAAGACCTAATAAGTGTATTTAAGGTGACTTTGGTTAATAACCTAATTGATAGTGGAGACTGAGCAAGTGGTTAGGATAAAGGCTCAATGATCCTTTCTGTGAAATACGCGAAACATAATTTTAACTACTAATCGAGTAAGGGCAATTCTTTCAGGAGGACCGCCAAGAGTGGTGAAATCTTGGAAAGGCCTACATCCAGGAGTGGACGAAACAGGCTGATATTTAATAGCCCATTTCAATTAAAATTAAAAATATATATATATCAATGTACTTACTTTTTTACTACTTCTATATTAGTAAATAAGGTGACTTTCGTTTTTATAGCCAAATACATACAGGTGACTCGGTAATTGGTCAGATACAAGATTCACTTATCCTTTCTGTGAAATACGTAAAATAAAATTTTGACTTCCCATAACTACTAATTGAGTCGAAGTTGTTCTTGCACATAGAGGCACAAAAATATTTTTCGTATTTCGCAAACAGCATCATTGGACCTTGATCGTACCACCGAGTATCCAGTATGAATTTGGCTATATAAACGAAAGTCACAAAGATTCAAAAAGATTCAAATAGATTATGTTAGTGTAATAGTTATCTTAACTTTATGTTCTAATTTTTACGATTATATCATACATGTAATTAGTAATTTTAATATTTTAATATTCTAATGGCAGTTTGATTTAAGGCGAAGTGAAACCACTCATATCAATGATGAAAACGATAATTAACTGCTTTGTAACACTGATTTGAGTCGAATATTGTGTGGCATAAGCTAGTATGTTTCTGATAAGGATGCCTTATCAAATACAATATTTTCCAGGTAATTTATAATTTGGGTGGGCTTTAAAATCCAGCCGCAGGCTTTGAGGTTGTTTATGAGGGGTTGAGGGGGGCTGCCCGCCTGGCACCCTCCTAGGAGATTCTTAGTTCTTAATTTGTTACTAATTTGACAGTTTACGGAAATAAAGCTCACATTTATCTCCTCTCAAAGTCTGCGGCTAGATTCAAAATAAATCCCATAAGGTTTTCCAAAAATAACCGGTTGTTATCGCTTAAAATTTGTGAGATCTCAGTGATGAAACCAATGTACGATGAAAAATAGAAATAAAATATATTGTCACGACATGAATCCTTTATGCGGGTATTTGAGGTGTTCCGAGTGTGAACTGTGAAATGCAAGTCATAGTCCACATTCGGTTTACCCACGTTTCATCGGCGATTATTACGTCCCAACGTGATGGGTGGTGAGCCCTATCGCCGTTCTAAAAATATATTTTTACAGATTGTTGACGCAGGTTTGTTTAATCGACACACTTTTAGTTTCACTGGTGTATGATTTCGCTAATTTTACAATTGAGGGGTATAAAAGCAAATGTGCCACATGTTCTGTGTGTGCCACTGTCTAGGCTTAGAAGCCCGGGCAGTGGCACAATTTACTTTTATATCCAACAATTATGGATAGTTGAAATGATGGGAGTAAAAATCGATGGGAGCGACACGAGTGCTCTGGAGCTCAGTTGATGGCAGAAGAAAGTTACAATTACAAGTGTATTGGCGGTGCGCTGACGGCGCTCACGCAATGCCGGCCGGGCGCTGCGCAGGTTCCGCTAAGTAGCGCGTTGACATAGATACTAAAACTCTTTTTTGATTTCTCTTCAGTGAATGATTTAATTAGCATTATTAGCTATATGCAAATTCTTAAATGCCCTATTGTTGAAAAAAAAATTGTTTGACAAAACTTGATTGCACCCAACCTTTTTCATAATTTACAGGATTATTGCCGCCAAAACTACAATAGTTTGAGTCTATATTTAGTTTTGGGTTGAAATATAATGAATAACCACCAAAAAAAGATTTTGTAACCATGAGCTGCCTTCCCCAAAAAATGTAACTTGTTCCAAAAATGCGATACCTTAAATTACATCTTTCTAGTTATTAAAGCCTGCACTTCAAAATGTATTCAAAACCCAAAATTAGTAAATAATCACCAAATTTAAACAAGCAAATTTTTGTGCTATTACTACCGAATAAATGCTCACCAAATATGGTCAAAGCCCGAAGTCGGTTAAAGTCCGAAAATAGGTAGCGACGACGAGCGAAGCGAAGAGGAGCGTGTTAAGTTGACATTTCAATACACATTGGAAGTCGAGCAAAGCGGAGCGGAGCGAGGCGACCCCCGAATTTTTGTATAGCATTGACTATGCGAAGAAGCTCCGACTTTAGTAAACATTTTGCAGTAAAATAGGTCAAACTTTAGGAATTAATTTATAATTTTTGGGTAAACAATGATTTATCTAGATAAATTTACTTTTCTAGGATAAAAATACTCGTATGTAATATATTTGGATGGAATTTTTTATTATATTTTATTATATCTGGTGATTGCTTAAACATAGGCCATTAGTGTTATTTTTTTTAGGAAACCATGTATTTTATGGGACAGTAATAATTTTTATTACTACAAACATATCGTCACGACATGAATCCTGGAGGGGGTGTTTCACCGATGATTATTACGTACCAAACGTAATAGAAGGTGAGCCCTATCGCTGTACTTTGGGCGCAAATGAACCGTAGCACGCAGACCAAACTAAATTCTTTTGCACCGCGGGGATTGAACCCACGACCTCTGCGTTAGCAGGAGAGCGCTCTACCACTTAGCCACAGAGGCGGTTTTTATTATACAAACATGGTATGCAATATGTTGTGAGAGTATACTACCTCTACGTATGTGTTATGAACTCGTGGAAGGTGGCTAATTAATGGATATACGAATGTTTCTCATTCCTCAGGGATCTTTGGCACTGTTCATACGGTTTAAGTTTTGCTATTTATAACTATAAATTAGGAAACTGAACTAGTATTTCATTTCCGTCATAAGTATTTTGATTTAGGTGCAAGCCAGACAGAAACGACACTGGCGCGGGCGTGCCGTCAGCGCACCTCTTCTATCTGTTTTGCACCACGTCCCTCTCCTACATTTTGTATGAAAGAACATTGGACAGGCGTCGAGACGGCACGCCACGTTTGGGCCGCGGGCGCGTCGCGTGTTCACCGAAAACGCACCACCCACACCTTCGTCGTTAGAGGATGACATCTTGTCAGATCAAAATCAAACACTTGAATACCACCGACACACACCGTCGATGCGCGCCGCGCCGTTTCTTTCTGGCTTACGCCTAGGTGTGATTTTGAAGTAAGCCTTCACACAAGGGCGTAGCTAGGATTTTTATTTAAAAAAAAACGACAAAAAAGTGCATGAAATATAAATAAAATGGTCACGTTTGTGGAAGAAAACCAGAAGGTTGATATAAACGCATCACAGAATCAATCTTTTGCTCTTATTTTTAAATTGATCCATGAACTAATAATTTGAACTTTTCGGGGGCTGGGTTCGTACCATAAAGACAAAGAAATCAATTACCATTAATTTTTATTGTGCAATGAAAAGGAAAATTGCTACCCCCAAAAGTTAGCCGGCCCACAGACTACCTATAAAACTAGACACTCCAGTATTTTGCTTCAGTACAAAAGCATCGGACCACCGTGTTAACCTGTGCTAAGACGTTTAATGTGAAACTCATTTTTATCGACGTATAAATGTCGATACAGTCACATCACTGACAAAAAGCGAACTACCAACAACACTATAGATCAGGAAACACAATAGATACGTTGTCGTTCAAGGAACAGTTCTTTTGCTAATGATTTGACTTTTTGATACGACATACATTAACTTTCTGTTCTACATAAGTAAAGTAGGTGCGTCTAGGTCTTCTTGTGATAGTAACTATCGATTAAATTACTTGTTAGTAGACAGTTTTTAAGTCAGATTTTCTTTTCACGAAGCATACTCATAAAATATTTAACTAATCCCTGAATGAAGTTTGCTAGGAAACAAGATTTTTCTGTGAATTTCTTAGAACAAAAGAATTGCTACGGAACTCAATTAGACGAAGAAAGTTTCAGTTTAAAAGGGATGCTGAGTTAATAGAAATTTCGTTATAAAGTTTTATTTTACTGAAGTAAAAGTATAAAAAGGTTTTACTTAGTCGTAGTCAATGTTTCAAAATTTAGTCTCGGTTTAATACTCACCTATGAAATATCTTTAAAAGCGGTAGAGTTTACTCATTGCTGTTAATTTGTTACAATAATTAATTATTGTTCTGTAAATATTATTGTAAAGGAAAATACAAAAAGAAAGCCGTTAGAAATAGTATATTAAAATAAAAAACGACAATTAATGGAATAGAAAAAACGTCAACAGAGTGATTAAAAGATGAGACGGAAAGGTTGGTGTTGAAGGTCAAAGTGTCAAAAATGCCTTCAACTCGGTTGACAGGGGTGCCCTGCTGGCAAGCGTCGAAAAAACATACCCCAAATTTATAATTATCTCTGGCAATGCTCCAAACATAAAAATTCTCAATAGTAAATCTTTCCGCCTCCTTGGAGCTCCAATCCTGGATGATTCCAATCCGGATTTTGTAAATGAACAAATTTTCAAATTCGAGGAATCATCCGGACATCTTACGGCTATAAACCCACAAAATGGCCCTATGTATTATGCGATATTGTCTTTTCGTACCAAAGTTCACCTACGTTCTACGATGCTCCGGTCTTTGGAAGTAATCAGAACTACTACTTTCCCTAGATAACAAGATCTGCTCTATATTAGTTCAAATTCTAAATTGTCAATTAAATGACCGGAGCTGGGCCCAGGCAACCCTGCCGGTTAGATTCGGAGGTCTAGGTATCCGCAAAATTTCAAGTGTTGCCTTACCAGCGTTCCTGTCATCGGCCAATAGTACGTTTGACCTCTACGGTAGTATCATTAGCCCATCACTTGGTGATGTTGAGGTCACGTACTTGGCCGAAGCTTGGTCAGATGCCTGTCCTGATCAAAATTTTCCTGTGATTCCAAAAGCTCAAAGGCTTTGGGATGAGCCGCTTTGCCTCAAACTCAGAATAACCTTTTAGAAAGCGCTCTCAATGAAAATGAGTCGGGATATTGGCTAAATGCCATCCCATCCTCCAACATTGGGACGCTGCTGGACAACACTGCTTTCACTTTAGCTGTAGGGCTGCAGATAGGGGCAAAAATTTATGAACCACATCGGTGCCGCTGTGGAGAAAGGGTTGACCAGTTGTTGGTCGTTGGCCGGTCGTTGATATGAGATGCAACCTGCGTCGATACGTTGGCCCCCTCCCATGTCCAAGCAACCGCAGCCAAGGCTGGCGCTGCGGCGCCGATGGCAGTTCGGGGAAGGATGCATCTTTGTACCGTTTGGCGTCGAAACCCTCGAGCTGTGGGGACCCGACGCGTGACGTCTTTTCAAAGAGATAGCGTCGCGCCTGGTCGATGCCTCGGGTGACAGGAGGGCGGGGCCATACCTCGGCCAAAGACTTAGTCTCGCCATCCAACGAGGTAATGCCGCCAGCCTTCGTGGCACTCTGCCCGGCGGCATCGATTTGAACAATTTTTTTTACCTTTTTTAGAACAGGTTTAGTTTTAGATTGAATAGTTTTTAGTGTTTTATATTATTGAATTAAGTATTTTTAAATATTATTTATGTTATTTAAGTTTCTTCTATAATAAATACACCGAAAGGAAATGAATTATATTAACACTTCCCGCGATACGAACCCGCCGCCCCGGCGTCGCGCCGCCCGCACTAAGATTTAGACCGGAGTCAATCACAATTGACCGAATCATTTTGGTTCTATCACAATCCGTTTGAATCATCGATCTCAATAACATAAGATCATTTTTGACTGCTAGTGCCTCCGCACACTTAACGTAAAAGCGAGAATAATCATAATATGGTTTTGTACCACGCATTTTTTGACAAAAGGCATGTTTGCTAAGTTTCTTGCCCTTCTTCTTAGCAATACTAATCAAATGGTGCGGATGGTTAGGCATTATGTATATATAATATTTTTATTCCTATATTTCTCTATTTTATGCAGGTGTATAACTATATGACATTTTAGTAGCCCAACCTTAATATTTTTTGTACGTATTTCGCGTATTTATTTATCAACTTATTTGTTCATTGCATCATTTATATATAATATTTTTATTCCCAGATTTCTCTTTTTTATGCAGATTAATATATATTGTAAAGATTAATTTTGACTTGTAGAAAGTATACTTTATGTATCTATTTTACAAAATAAATATTATGATTTGATTTGGATCGCTCGCAAAACTAAATTAGACTTTAGGCACAAACAATTACGGTACTTACCGACTCGTACAAATTTTATTTTTGTTTCCTTCACGACTGATTGAACGATTGAACAATCTGATAATTTTGACCCAACTTTTTATTATGAATTGGTCTTAGTTACAAATATAAACTCTACTGGCTACGGTAATACATTGTAGTTAGTGCTACGAATCAGCAGAGCGTTAGACCTAAGACTTGTGGCGTTTTATACATTTGTATTTTAGGCTCAGTTTTTGAGACAAATTTACTCGTTAATTTTAATAAGCGATTCGTTAGATATATTTCGTGTAACGAGAGCATAAAAAATCAGTAGAGCATGTAATCCAAGACTTAAAGCGTTTGGGAATCTTTTTTTTTCTCTCTAACTTTATTTACCAGTTTGACAGTAGGAATATTATGGTATCGAAACAACAGTATCGATATAGTACTCATATACCGGTATTGGCAATAGGAACTAAAGTACCGAGTTAGTTATTGTGAGATTACGTTTTTATTGCGAAATGGTAGCGCGCTTGTCTTGATAACAAGAGGTCGCAGGTACGAATCGCTGGCCCAAGGATTTTTTTCAAATTCTTGTTTTTACATTCGTTTCCAATTTATCTTTTCTAGTTTGTAATGCACTCTAAAAATAATATCTAGTAATTCTTGTTATATATATAGGTAGAAAGAATGTGAAATAATACAAAAAAAAACGTTTTCGTATTCATAATCTGAACAAAATTAAAGTCTTCCTTTATTCCGAATAGGACAGAGTGAATACGTCGCAGTATTTAATATATTTACCTATATCCTGTGCGGCTAAAAACAAGCCACTGAAAATTTTTATAAAAAAGAACATAAAAACCTGTTAGTACTTTGATTTTGTAACGAAATACTAAAACATGTAAGCAAAAATCAATATATCAATTCTGATTCAAAAACAAAAGAAGTAAACTACAAAGGGTAAGAAAATCTGTTGAAATTGTACCCTTACTTACATTAAATGCTATTTAGACACAAACAACACGTTTTTTAGGGTTCCGTACCCCAAGGGTAACCAACGGGACCCTATTACTAAGACTCCGCTGTCCGTCCGTCCGTCTGTCATCAGGCTGTATATCATGAACCGTGATAGCTAGACAGTTAAAATTTTCACAGATGATGTATTTCTGTTGCCGCTATAACAACAAATACAAAAACCAGCCAAGTGCGAGTCGGATCCGCGCACTCCCATACAACAGACATGATTTTTTTGGCATTTTTATAGATAATGTTACGGATCCCTTCGTGTGCGAGTCCAACTCGCAATTGGCCGGTTTTTTTCTACTTCACATAAATTTCGCTATTCTTACTTAGTATCGCAAAAAGGTATCGAGTACTAAAGTACTCAAGTATCGGAAAAAAAAACTAAGGGCTACTCAGAGATTCAGAGAAGGTATGATTTAAAATGTTATGCGATTTACATGAACATTATTTGTACACATGGTTTTTAACTGAAAAGTATTTTCAGAGTATTCAACTTTTTCTTCAGATTTTATTCCAAAACCGAAGGACCAACCCTTAATAGAGGTGGGTCTCAGTTTCAGCAGGGTGATTAATCGGTCACCTAATTGGCCAGCTTAATCCCTCGTCTGGCTGATAATAATTAAGCCCCTCGGTGATTTGTTGCTGAGACTTTTTATACAAGGCAGATTACACTATTTATTACTTTGTTGATAAAAACTCTATCCTAGGACGAGTGAGTTTTGTCACAATTCGTTCAGATAAACCTCATATAGGCAAAATCAGCTTTTCGAAGCTTGTAAGAAAAATTTAGTAAAATTGGTCTTCTAGTGAATAAACTAGGGTTAGGTTTATGCCATGAAAAACAAAACTTGTAAAAAAAACCAAGTCTCGCAACTTAGTTCATCTACAGTAAAAAGTTGTGAGATCCATGTGAATCCAAGTCGGTTAATTTATTCAGTCCCTACTTAAGGGATCTTCTGTCTTAAGTTATTACATAATTAGCTAACCTAACAACATCATAAAGTGACCATATTAAAATTAAAAATCTTTTTTGTTTTAAATATATAGATTGACTTGGCCATTGCATGAAAACACAATGTATCTCACATTATACATATTATATTAAATAAATATAAACATTTCAAAAGGGGAAGCCGGACAAAAAAATTGCCTTACTCAGAAAACATGAAAAAGATTGTATTTTGCAACCATCTGTCAGCAAAGTTTATTTGTCGTTTTGAGATTTATGGAAATGTTTGACAAACCGAAGAGCAGGAAATGAAGAAAATAGTGGATGCAATTTCTTAACCAAGCCGATGGTAATCGTGATACGGACAAACTTGAAGTATTGCAAGATAAAAAAATCAGGATTTATTATTCTCAGGCCGCTTTTGCATCTATAAGTTTTACTCACGTAAGTACCAACTTATCGTTTCTTTTTTCAATTTAAGTTAATTTAGTTTCAATTTAGGTACGTACGTTAGTAAAACTTATAATATAATAGTAAAATTATTATGTATAGGTATTATGTACAAGCGGCCTTAGGGAATTTATTATAAAAATATTTACAATGTTCGTCTTAAATAGAATGTACAGTACAGTGGTGAGCTTATCACAAAATTAACATTTCATCCAGCAACCCAAGTCAGAAATTGAATTTTACTTTGTAAAACTAAATGAATATAGACACCTAACCTACCAAACTAATTGATTATTACATATTCAATATGTGTACTAACACTTAATACATAACAATACTTTTATGATAAATACAAAATATACTACACATATTTAAATAATATAGGACGGATTAATAGGAATACAATGATCTTTCTTATTTTAATAATAAAATTTGTTTCTAATTGATTTTTCTATCTACTAAAAACCTATCAAGCGTACACTATATATATTTAAAGCACGGGTTGCGCCATTGCAGTGACATTAATTAACAACATGTGACCTCATCGAAGACTATCAGTCTTTTTTCTTATAGTTAGGGAGCTGGCGAGCAATATTTCGACATAATCTGCACACATGGTATACGTTATTTATAGCGATGATTTTACGCTAAGAAACATCAAGGACTTTGTTTGCCACCATGGTGGTGCTGCGTTGTCAATTTACAGCGTTTCAAAAATGTAAAAAAAAGGTGTGATATATTATGCGCACATCACATCTGCCTCTGGGGCTGATGATTACAGTCATCCTGTAAACACAAAAAATCGAAGAGGCAGACATCCAGGGCTCTGACTGCTGTAGTATTGAATTTTTTAAGTTACTTTTATGATTAAAAAAACTAGAAGTGGACACTTGACACTTAAATTGTTCGATTAAAAACAATGAGAAGGACACCAGAAAAATAGGCTGCCAGTATGTTGCCTCTGCGTTGTCTATTGACAGCGCTTCAAAAATGTAACAAAAATAGGTGTGCTATATTATGCGTACTTGTCTGCCTCTTGGACTGATGTTTGAATTTCTTATGAAAACCAAGAAAATCGATGAGGCGGACGTTTCCTTTGATATTCCAAAGGGAAACCATTTGAATTTATTTTTTGTGAACCCGATGCTCGCGCCAAGCAACAAGAACAAAATTCTACGTCTACCGAATATTATTGAAAATCACACTAAAATATTGAGTGCGAAAGTTTGTGTGTGTGTGTATGTTTTATTACTCTTTCACGCTGAAACAGATTTGGACCCTAACTTAACACATAGGCTATTTTGCACCCCGGATAAAAGCATGTCGTTAAACCGAATAACACGCGGGCGGAGCCGCGGGCAAAGCTAATAATAAATATAATCTATAGGAGCGATTTTCAAAATGCGTCAGAAATATTTGGGTTTTGTCTGTTAACTGCGTCCGCAGTTGTTGATTCCGTGAATTTCAAACAGTTGTACAGTTAAAAATCAGTGAGCAAAGTGCCTGCCAAATGTTTTTACGTATCCACGGAGTCATAATGAATCGAATGGGCACAATGGGAACCGTCACAAACTAATTCGTCCCATTTTCGTACAGACAGGAGAAAAATCAAACATTTTATAATTATTTTTCATAAGATTTCAATTTACTTTATTTTTGTGTAAAGTACCAAACCAAGCAAAGTTATTGGTTTTAGCGCTCGACATTATACAAGAAAAAACACCTATTTGAATGCTCTCTCTTTTTATTTTCCCCTGCGCTCCTGCACACGCGCTCGCGCTTTAACACGCTCTCGCTCGCTCGCTGTATGTATCTCGGTAAATGCTTTATTAGTTGTAGGCAAAACTTTGATTTTATGTAGTAAAAAAGTGGTTATTACTGTGATTTATTAGAACATATTCATGAAAGTAATGTACTTTTCGAATGCCTTATAATATTATTTATTTGGCATGATGCTAGTAAATAAGTCAATTGCAACCACACAGTTTCAGCGTACATTTTAGTTGTAAGTTGAGCTGTGATTTCATGTAAGACGTAAGGTTAAATTCTTAAGTGCTGTGATTATGAAAAATAAATAAATAACATTTTTATTTTACTTTTTGTTTAATTTTTCTGTTGTCGGTACAAAAAATGGGCGTGTACAAAAAATGTGACGAGTTTACTTTGTGATGAATTTACAACAACCCCTTTTTTAAGCAATTTCAATCTGCTGTAACGCGAAAACACAGTGACATAGGACTTTAATTGACTGGACATGACATGACATGTGAAACTCGTGCAAATCATCTACCAAAATGCTCGCCAGCTCTCTAACTAATAGAATAAGCTATGCTGCCGACGAAGGCACATATGGACGAAGTTCACAAAAAGGATTTCTGACTTTTGATGGCACTCTAAAATCAATGTAAGAATTACCCATACAACGATATTTTGCATGAATAAAAGACCAGCTTTTTCAAAAGCTGTTGTGCAATTGTGAAAGTGGTGATCGCGTTTCCCCCGCGCCCCGCTCGACCCCCGCCGTAACTGGCCGCAAGCTATGCGTTTCACGTTCACTCAACTTTATTTAATTCGATTGCTATTTACTCTATTTCCATTTGCGAGAACACTTAAATTATTCCTAGTATTTTCCCTTTAAATCGGAGACTTTGTTTATAATTGTCAGCACTTTGAGAAAATTGAATAGCATCGGGTTTTGAAGGGGTGTACCTTCTCTTTAAAATGTGTCGGTATACCGTGACATTTCTTACCACACATTCGCGCGTATACGCGTGATATTCATGCAAAAACATAAGCGTGGCCGAGTGTACAGACGCCAGTCTGACAGGCTACCTATTGACAATTCTTATTGCAGTGTCAAGCAGTTGAAATAGTTGACCATTAGAGAGCTTGAACTGCAGGTGTCTGTACTCACAGTGGCAGCTTTGAAAAGTATTTTATCACTTTCAATAATATCACAAAATGAAAATTATTACATATAAACCTAAACGCAGGGACAGGCTAGTCTCTGCCTATACGTATAGAAGGTGACTTTCGTTTATGCAGCTAAATTCATACTGGAGACTCGGTAAGTGGTTGAACTAAGGTTCAATGACCCGAAATATCAAAAATATTGTTTGTGCCTCTAGGTATACTTGTTCAAGAACAACCTCGATTCAATTAGTATATGAAGTCTAAATTTTATTTTACGTATTTCACCGAAAGGGTAATTGCACCTTGGTCCTGACCACTTACCGAGTCTCCAATATTAATTTGGCCATATAAACGAAAGTCACCTTATACAAGGTGAAATTTAAGTCATTTCGCTAACGAAAACTGGTGATAGTACTCGTCCATATGAACAACTTTTACTATGAACCTAACCCTAAAATCGTGAAAAAATATAAGCTGTTTCATAGAAAACTTAAATACCTACTTGACCCAAATGTATGAAACAGC
Source organism: Ypsolopha scabrella (assembly GCA_910592155.1). Classification (NCBI taxonomy): domain Eukaryota; kingdom Metazoa; phylum Arthropoda; class Insecta; order Lepidoptera; family Ypsolophidae; genus Ypsolopha; species Ypsolopha scabrella. The sequence goes on from OU342967.1 coordinate 20,823,745, forward strand.
TTTTTTTCACGATTTCAGGGTTGGCTTCATAGTAAAAGTTGTTCATATGGACGAGTACTATCACCAGTTTTCGTTAACAAAATGACTTAAATTTCACGTTGTATACAGGCTGTTAAGCTGATAACTTTTTTCCTTAACACGAGGTGTTGTATCCTTTAGTATGAACAATTTTCACAATGGGGCCACACCTGAAATCGTGAAAAATAGTAACTGTTTCATAAATGGTCCAGTAGGTATTTAACTTTATATTGCATGCTCTACCGGATAGTAGAGCTCGGTCCCAAGATTGAGAGGTCGTCGTCCAACTGAGTCACCGCTTCAGTAAGCTAAATTAGCAGCGGTACAAATTACGTTCACATCAGCGTACATTGATCGCTGCGTCGCCGGATAGCGCTAAATAGAGAAAATAATACTTTTCATGTATGATACATTTGATATTTATAAGTTTTAAACATCATTACGTGCGATAAGTGTATTTATGTACCTATATTGCAAAAAAAAGTATTCATTTCATTTTATTTTATTATGTTAGATTTTTGTATTGCTTGTGTGTGTATATTAAAACGAGTTTTATCAGTTTTTAAAAACAAAAAGGTATTTATTTACTTGTCGTAGGTAAAAGTAAGGTAAGGTAAGGTAATAAAACATCACAATCGACAACATTACAAATTAATAATTGGTGCAAAACTTAAAACCATTTCGAGACATGGGCTTTCTGAGCATCATATATATTTTTTTAATGAAATCGTGATTAAATGAAGAGACATTTTCAAAAAACTAAAAATATGGTAAACACAGGATTTTACAAACAATTTCCTTTGCTCTTAAGTTCATTTTGTTTAAAAAAAACAACTGTCATATCCTGTGACAGTAGACACAAACATGCCAAGCTTTTTTTTTAATAATCGATTGGCAATGAACATCGACTTTTGAAATCCTCAGATGCGACTTACATCCTTTTAGAATGAGTGAATAAGAAAACATTAAATTATGCAGGAAAAACGTAAAATAAAACAACATACTTAAGCTTCTTTTTTACGCAGCCTTTCAATATAGATATTAAAAACAAATGGTTAACTAAAATGAAATGTTGTCGATTACGGGACATAAGTCAATAAATGTAATATATTTGTTTCGAAATGTTGTAATATTCATGTAGAAAGTCTATAGCGATTCAAAAACGTCTCTAAACGGAATCTAGTTTGGGAAAACCCTTAATCTATAATAATGGATCCAAGCCACGACCTGGACTGTGATTTATTGTTATAATAATGATGAGAATTAAGGAAGTTAACAGTACAAATACGTATAAGACATACCTTACATAACAACTACTGAATGAATAATGTTCTGTTTTCTGATTTATTCGAGATAGCACAATTACTGAAATAAGTTATCATCATAAACAGCAATATCACAGTTAAATTACCCACATAAGAGTAAAACTTTTGCTTAAGCCGGGTGCTCGTATACAGCAAGTATTATTTAGAGATTTCACCAACTCAAGATACGAGTGAATGTTGCTATATTTTCAAATTACCCCTACAGTAGGGTATGTCGGGATAATCGACACGTTTCAAAACTCTTTCGTGCGGATGGTCCCATATTTAGGGAAATGTTATCAAGTAGACCCAAAAGTTTCCCTGGTCCGGCCCTGATAACAGTTTGAGGGACCTTTCTCCATTCAGGGACGGATTTTGTGAATCACATTTGCATACAAACGTGTTATATACGATTATATACGGAAATTGGTTTAGAGCTGCGTGGTACACCGCATCCAGAAGTTTCATTTTTGCTATCGCTACGTTCAGTATGTTCCTTCATGTACTTCCTAAAATATAATATTCAAGATACTTGAATGTTCAAGTCATGAGTCATGTCATGATTTAGTATATGTTTAAGTTACACTTTTCAAAGTATTATTTTAGTTTTAATTAATACCATTTTATTTTTTGTAATATGTATGTACCTACATGCACCTGTTCACCAAGCTGCCTGCTCAGCGTGTGTGAGTATGGGCATTTCTCCTGGGAGGACCGTCAAGAGCGGCAAAATCTTGGGAAGGCCTATGTCCAGCAGTGGAAGAAACAGGCTGATGGATGGATGGATGCACCTGTAAAGTTAGATGTTAGATTTTTGTACTATTTCTGTACAATTGTATTTTTGGAGCGCCTAATAAATAAATAAATAAATATTACGTAGAATTCCGTGTCAAGTTGTGCAAGGGTGCAAAGTTAAATAATAGTTTGCATGTTACAAAACATTAATAAAATACAATAGGATACTTTGATTGGATATCTATACAGGTCTTCTTTTTTAATTTTTGACTTTGTTTTCTCTAATAATTTCGTTTTTCATAGAGCGATTACTCTTTTTATATAATTTAAGTATCCGTTTGCTATAGAAGAGTAGATATCAATTTTACATAAAATGTTCCAATCGCTGTTCACGAAATTGTGTAAGTTGAAACCTCAGAAATAAGGGTAGGCTAGGCTAGGCTAGGCGATATCCGGCGAGGTCGCGAAGGTCTCAATTTATTATATCCTAGACGATGGCGTCTAGGGCGTTAATGCTTATAGCTTGGTTTTCGTCTGTTTGTCTAAAGAGAATATAATAAACTACGTATGTTGGTCTACATACTCTTAAAGCTTTCTTATCTATTTATTTATTTTTATATTATTCTTTAGTTTTTTTGGCTTTCAGCTGTTTCAGCAAATGTAGGCGTGTCTTAGCCCCGTAGTAAAAACAGGAACGAAATATTTTAATCTTTATCTTACGTTATAACAATTTTATTGAGTTCAGTATTTTCCAACAAGTTTTGCACAACTTCGGAGAATTTCCATACAGTTGCACAAAGTGTGAACTACGTCTCTCTTCACTTGCTCAGTCAGAGTGGATGAAATGCTCGTAATTTCATTAGAAACTCACGTTGTAGGTAACATCAAAGAAATTCTCGCTGACTTATTTATCGCACTTATGGGGCCTTTACACATTGTGTAGTTAGCGCTCTAACTAGGTTTGCCAGATGGGTATTATTTGATTCCCGTACTAAAAATATATAAAATACGAAACATTTTAAAAACTTCTCGTAAATTCGTTTTTAATAAGAATAAGAATACGTAAGTACATAATATCTATTTATACTAATAATAAAGGTAGTAAAAAAAATGTATCCGTACCATCGAAGAAATTGCCGCCCACTTCCTACTTATCGCAATTATTACTATTGCAATACGGGTGATAAGTAGCCCTGCGAATTTTTCTCGATAGTAAATTGAATATTCCTTTCAAAATTTTAAGTGAAATGGTTTATGAGCAATAATTTTAATAAAGGCTTGTATTATTATTATTATTATAACTTTAATGGTACAGAATTCTCAAGACGCCGGTCCTATCCGTACTTGACAGTTTTATTAGCTGGATTATTCCTAATAGGAACTATCATTCTCGTAATTTTCCTGACGAGAGCTTGTTTGCCTCGTACATCGTACAAGAGTTGCAATTCGCATACAAGTACGAACATTCTCGTATCTCCAACCCTTACTTAGTTAGCGTCACTAAATCCATCAACGTCTAAAGCGTACATACAATTGCAAACGCATTAGTGAACGAAACTCCGTATACCATACGGAACTAACACCTGTTTTCACTAACGATGAACAAGGCGACATGACGCCTATTTGTGACTTCCACTAATTTTGCTTTCAACCAGTAACGCTAGTCATTGTCTCATGTCATATTATAAGGTCCTACAATAATAAGTAAAAATAATTTTAGGGTAGATCATGTATCGTTCATTGATCACAATGGCTCAATCAGCTGACTCAATTTTTATGGAAAGGTGAAAAAAAAAACACGCGCAAAAAAATTTTTTTTCTTTGGTAAGTGGTCTTTTAGGGACACCCTATCATCTATTTAATTTTTTTGCTTTGATTTGTAGTACCTTATATATATGTTGGTGAACCGTGGCTATGGATAACTATTAACTTCCGGCCGATTTTCCACCTATTAGAATTCTACCGATTAAAGTTAGTAGAAACGGGCATTAGTTCTTAAAATTGAAAGAAATAGATCACATGCCACAAAAAACTATTTATGTGCGATTTTGTTTCACATTCTCTATGGTTGTCGATTTGCTAACTAAACCGTGTGTACTGGGAAGTGAACATATTATTTTGGGCTGACGCATTTTTACATAACATACAGACATACTCACGTCTGTCACCCAGAGGGGTAGGCAGAGACTACAGATTTCCATCTACTACGTTCCTGACACACCTCTTTTGCTTCTTCCACATCCATCAATCTAGTCATACAAACTCTTCTATTCCGGGTACTTTTCAGGATGTCGCCTATTTAGTCGGCATGCGTACTTCTGAGACGGCCCGGTCGAGCTTTACCTTCCACTTGTGCAGCATACATTTCTTTCGTCACTCTATTTTTGTACAGGAATAAAACTAATCAGCAAAGCAAAATCTTTCCCAAATTATTTTCACTTATTATGTGACCTTTTATAAATGCCTATACTTAAAGTATTGAAAGTAACCTGGGCGACCGAGCTCCGCTAGATCAGAATACATTAGGGCCAACTACGTACGTAACAATAATTTGGACAAGTGCGAGTCGGACTCGCGCATAAAGGGTTCTACAACACAATACGGGTAAGGAACTCTAAGAACATGGAAAATAACAACAATATAGATGCATAATTCCGGTACATATTTCATTCAAGAGCCGAATACAAATCTACCAACTTATCTGTAAAATGAAATTGGCGGAACTAGCACATCTGATTGGATAATATTGATTATTAGCCAATGACAGGCCCGGTAATCTGTGGTTCATTTCACAGATAAGTGGGTAGGTCTGTAAAAACCCGCCTAAATCTTCTACAAGAAGCCCCCTTGGAAACAATGGGAACAATGAAAACTGTATCATAATTTGTTTAGTAGTTCTCAAGTTAAAATAATTCAAACATACAGGAAGATATTGTGTTTTATACGTACTCTTATCTGTGTAAATCTCGAGACCCAGGTTCGATTTGCGGTCGGGCATACACCAATGAGTTTTTCGGAATTTATGTGCAGAGTATTTGTGTTCGTACCATACACTTACCGCTTGCTCAACGGTGAAGGAAAACATGTGAGCAAACCTGTATGCCCTGAAAAGCGTGTAATTGTGCCCAAATTATTGCGATAGGGCTACCACCCATCACTTTGGGACGTAATAATCGTCGGTGAAACGCGAGTGTATGGTATATGGACTGTGATGTGCACTTCACAGTTGACACTCGGTAACACCTCTGACACCCTTTCGGGGATTCATGTCGCGACGATATGTTTTCCTATCTGTAGAGAATAATAGAGCACAGATGAAACAATGGCAGCAAATTAAAAAGAAAGATTTTTAACTTTCTTTGTTTCAAGAGTGCAAACTTAATTCGAACGGCAAAACTCACACAAAAAGTACATTGAAATTAATTTATGAGTTTACTAAGCACAGTTGTTTCAAATTACCCGTAGCTCGGCTAATGATTCCTAAAAATACGAAGTACTCTTACTCGTATAATGCGAGCGTCGAATAAAATAACTGGGCAACGGTAAAATTCAGCACGGAGCCTGTGCGTAATGCGATAAGTGAAAGTTACTGTTCGTCGAGGATACTTTCAGGAATTTCAGGAATAGCTATGAGGGTGACATGACTATTTAAGTTAGACCATTTTCACTAGAAAACCGCATTTCTCACCTATTTAATATTTTTTTATAAATAAATTTTAGTTTTATTTGCAAAAGCAAAAGAAATATACAGTTACACTATTAAAATTATACACTATATTTCGACCTCTCAGAAATATTGCGCATTAAAATGTCTTTGCTTTATTCCAATAAAACTACAATTTATTAAAAATTAAAAGCCATTTACTGGTTTATAGAGAGAATATTTATTTATTATGTAATATTATTTACTCACTACACTATTAAATAATTAGAAGCCACCGTTTCAAAAGGCAATCCTTTCGAGCATGAATTTGATGGACAAATAAACGAAATGTTTGTTCAGTGCAGCTAAATATGTTAATTTGTCAGTCAAAATATGTACATAGGTATGCACTATTGTTTTAAAATCTAAATAAGCATGTATAAAATTAATACGAGGGTACATGTTAGCGGCCAAGGCACATATTCGAATGGCGCATCCGCCACTTCCTAGTACATACATGTGCTCGATGTCCAAAATTTACCAAGTCATTATACCTATAATTAGGGGCCACTGAATGAAACTTACATCACGAGTTGCTGGAGTCATTTGGATGGGAGCATGTGGGCATCATGAGGCGGTAGTTGTCAAATATGGCGGCCATACAAAATTGTAAATTCAGTTATCTCGAGACTGGGTATGTTCGGTTTATTTATCTTAAAATGTAGGTAATTTTGCTGGATACATATGACAACTTAGCTGAAAAAAGCAGTATTTAACGGTCAAAACAAAAAAAAATTATAAGTTTAGAAGTTTTGCCGTTTATTGGATATGTCGAAAAACAACTTTGAATAAAAGTTGTAGGAAAATATTTTATGTGAAAAATAAAAAATAAAAATTGAAGATAAGACCAATATCTGACATATCCAGATTCAAAGCGGGTGGGGGGAGGGGAGAGTATTTTCCTGGCTTTTGACCTCCGGATAAACACAGCGTGTATTACTGGTATTTTACTGATCAGTTAACGACCTCCTGATCAGACCCGGACCCTCGATTTCCGCCTAGGAAATCAATATTATATACCTGCAATATTATACCTACAATATTAGACCTGTCTTTGAAGGCCTACGCCTCCAAAACGGGTGGTCCAAAAACAAAAAAAATAAAATAGCCATAGCCAAAAATAAATCCCTAGCTTGCTTTATTTCTTTACTTTTGACTTACGCAAGAATTCTCTTATTCTTTCTTTGGAAATGCTGCCTGAAGCAATTTTAATATAAGTTTTCTTTATTTTTTTGTCTGGTGCCATTTTAGCGCCTTGTTTTTTGTGGCCTTTATATTGATTTGGCATGTATAATGTTGTTATTTACTGTTTTATGGTTCCGGACCCGAATTGTGGGGTGGTACTGAACCCTTTGTGCGCAAGTCCGACTCGGAATTAGCCAAATTATTTTTGTTATTTGTAATAAGGGTCATGTATACTAATCGGAATGGAATCATTTCATGATTTACACTAAGTAAAGTTTCTGTGTTCTCTACTATGCTATGTTGACTGTAAGAGGTAGGCAAGAATACAGCTATATTCCAAGTTATAAATTACACTTTGTCGGTCTGTTTATTGCGCAATTAGGTTCTCCCTTTCCGCCGCACTGCTAAATTTCTTTGAAAATCTAGCTGAAGTCATAACTTTGGCTGAGTTTTGCTCTAGGCACCATTTCGTGATGATTAAAGCCTAGGATTTATTATTTTCAGGATAATTTATTTAAACAACAATAAAACCCAAGCTTAGTAGCTTTTACGTGAATAACGAGCAAACAGAAAGACATAAAGCCTGTTTTATTTTTATTTTTGGGGTTTCTTACCTCAATGGTAAAATCCGGTTAAGTGCGAGTAGGTTCGCGCCCTGAGGGTTCCGTAGCATTCTAGTAAGTAAATAGACATGACAAAAAAATACTTTGGAGTTATTTAATTTAAGTTATTTAAATTAAATATTTGCAGTTTTGTATCTTGCATTTACCTAAGACATGTCTGAAACAAAACTGTAAATATAAGTTGCTCGCAAATTATTTATTTTCATTTATTTATTAGCCTTACTGAAGATTACAAAAAATTGTAGTTTACAAGTTTTTGCTATTAGTATCAACATTTTTTCAATGCAAGTGCTCGTACAGACCGATTTTATATGCATCAAAATTCAAAACTGTTGGCAAAATATTTTTTTCCGCAATAGTGCTTTTTTTGTATACCTACCATGTGTAGACTTGACGGAAATGATCTACTTTCAGTTTGATGCGTTTGTAGACTGCGTTCAGTGTGATTGTCGGGCGTGCAAAGAAAAAGAATGCCCGCCTTATGTAAATTTTAAGAACCTATTTTTTGTTGGTTTGTTTGTTTCATTAATTACGTTTCATTTATTTACTCACACTATGCATTGAAAAACGTAGTATGATACACGCGGGTTAGGGCAATAACTTACTCGAAACGTTTAAAACACTTGCATATCGCTCGTGTTTCAAATCGTCCTCCTAGCATTAACTACTATTATTTATTCAACTCAACCTTGATGTTTTTTTTACCAAAAATTTAAATATCCCCCATCACTAAACGCAGTTGTCATAGGTGCCATCTTTCGCTGTCCCTAGTCTTAGGACTAGGTTAAAAACCTTATGAGAATTTATATTTGCGACTTTCTATTTCCTGAAATACTAAGTGTGGTACTTGTTATACTTATGTAGCTAGACGAACATTTTCCTACTCAGTCAAATAATACACAAACACAACAGATAGCTTGTTAAATGTATATCTTAAACATTAACCTACGCGAAAATTTCGCAACCTCAAGGGCACTTTCATTACATACATTGTTATAATAAATTACTGTTCACGATCCCTTGTGTGCCATACATTTCAGGTAAATATGAGAAAGTTGTAAGCAAAAGATTAGGCAAGTGAAAGATTATATAGGTAAAATGAGAGCGGCTGTTAGCTCAGTTGGTCAGACGCTTGTTAGGGTTCCGTACCCGAAGGGTGCCAAATAGGATCCCACTACTAAGCCTCCACTGTCTGTCTGTCCGTCCGTCCGTCTATATAATATAATAAGTAGAAAGTTATTATGTAAACTTTCACAGAATACGTGTTACCATGGCCTCTACCACGACAAATTTAAACCAAGGGGGCCCGCATAAAAAAAAACATTTTATTACGTTATTTATACCCGTAGAGTCACAGTCGTGACGATCGTCACGACTAGGCCGAATTATAAAAAAAAATATTATAATAATGTGAAAAAGTTGTGGTTTGCCCAAATTTACTTTTTTATATATATATATAGAGTTATATATTTTTTCATTTTTTTTATTATTCTTTATATTTTTTTTTAATATTATAAAATTTTAATAGACATATATATATAGTATACATACATATATTTATATATATAACTAAGATTTTTTCAAGGAGTAAGCCCCCCCTATTTCTCCAAGAAAAAAAAATGTTTTCTTGTAGGAAATTTTATCTTGCTTTAGAAAAAAAAACCCGCATTACAATTGGACAACTAGTTCCGGAGATATAGCCAAAAACAAAATTGGCGAAAAAAATGTGCAAGTTTGCAAAAATGCGCGTAATCCTACGGGTTAAAGACCGTTGAAAGTTTAAAGTTTGCACACATTACTGTACATACTCTAAACTAAAACAACAAATAATGAAATTAGGGTCCTGTACTCAAAGGGTGCTAAATTGTTTGTCTAAGTTTTTGTTTTATGTTGCCTTGATGTTATATATAGCATATACCGGGTGTAGACTGCTACCATTAAATGAAACCACATATTCTACCGACCCTACTGAACCACTTTTCCCAAGAATCATACCCGCTGGGTAAGTGTCCCCTTAGTTGAGGAAATAATTGAGTTCCAAACAAAAATGCGTGAGCCCTAACGCACCTAAATACGGGCGAGCTTAGAGAGAGCGAAGTCCGTGAAACCTGAAGCTGTCTACACCCGGTATATTGTTGACATTTATGTTCTTAGGGTTCCATACCCGTATTGTGTGGTGGTACGGAACCATTTGTGCGCGAGTTCGACTCACACTTAGCCCAATTATTTCTCAATTTTGAAAACCTAAATTCGAACCCTGTTTGCAGAAAGACATAAAGCCTGTTTTATTTTTATTTTTGGGGTTTCTTACCTCAATGGTAAAATCCGGTTAAGTGCGAGTAGGTTCGCGCCCTGAGGGTTCCGTAGCATTCTAGTAAGTAAATAGACATGACAAAAAAATACTTTGGAGTTATTTAATTTAAGTTATTTAAATTAAATATTTGCAGTTTTGTATCTTGCATTTACCTAAGACATGTCTGAAACAAAACTGTAAATATAAGTTGCTCGCAAATTATTTATTTTCATTTATTTATTAGCCTTACTGAAGATTACAAAAAATTGTAGTTTACAAGTTTTTGCTATTAGTATCAACATTTTTTCAATGCAAGTGCTCGTACAGACCGATTTTATATGCATCAAAATTCAAAACTGTTGGCAAAATATTTTTTTCCGCAATAGTGCTTTTTTTGTATACCTACCATGTGTAGACTTGACGGAAATGATCTACTTTCAGTTTGATGCGTTTGTAGACTGCGTTCAGTGTGATTGTCGGGCGTGCAAAGAAAAAGAATGCCCGCCTTATGTAAATTTTAAGAACCTATTTTTTGTTGGTTTGTTTGTTTCATTAATTACGTTTCATTTATTTACTCACACTATGCATTGAAAAACGTAGTATGATACACGCGGGTTAGGGCAATAACTTACTCGAAACGTTTAAAACACTTGCATATCGCTCGTGTTTCAAATCGTCCTCCTAGCATTAACTACTATTATTTATTCAACTCAACCTTGATGTTTTTTTTACCAAAAATTTAAATATCCCCCATCACTAAACGCAGTTGTCATAGGTGCCATCTTTCGCTGTCCCTAGTCTTAGGACTAGGTTAAAAACCTTATGAGAATTTATATTTGCGACTTTCTATTTCCTGAAATACTAAGTGTGGTACTTGTTATACTTATGTAGCTAGACGAACATTTTCCTACTCAGTCAAATAATACACAAACACAACAGATAGCTTGTTAAATGTATATCTTAAACATTAACCTACGCGAAAATTTCGCAACCTCAAGGGCACTTTCATTACATACATTGTTATAATAAATTACTGTTCACGATCCCTTGTGTGCCATACATTTCAGGTAAATATGAGAAAGTTGTAAGCAAAAGATTAGGCAAGTGAAAGATTATATAGGTAAAATGAGAGCGGCTGTTAGCTCAGTTGGTCAGACGCTTGTTAGGGTTCCGTACCCGAAGGGTGCCAAATAGGATCCCACTACTAAGCCTCCACTGTCTGTCTGTCCGTCCGTCCGTCTATATAATATAATAAGTAGAAAGTTATTATGTAAACTTTCACAGAATACGTGTTACCATGGCCTCTACCACGACAAATTTAAACCAAGGGGGCCCGCATAAAAAAAAACATTTTATTACGTTATTTATACCCGTAGAGTCACAGTCGTGACGATCGTCACGACTAGGCCGAATTATAAAAAAAAATATTATAATAATGTGAAAAAGTTGTGGTTTGCCCAAATTTACTTTTTTATATATATATATAGAGTTATATATTTTTTCATTTTTTTTATTATTCTTTATATTTTTTTTTAATATTATAAAATTTTAATAGACATATATATATAGTATACATACATATATTTATATATATAACTAAGATTTTTTCAAGGAGTAAGCCCCCCCTATTTCTCCAAGAAAAAAAAATGTTTTCTTGTAGGAAATTTTATCTTGCTTTAGAAAAAAAAACCCGCATTACAATTGGACAACTAGTTCCGGAGATATAGCCAAAAACAAAATTGGCGAAAAAAATGTGCAAGTTTGCAAAAATGCGCGTAATCCTACGGGTTAAAGACCGTTGAAAGTTTAAAGTTTGCACACATTACTGTACATACTCTAAACTAAAACAACAAATAATGAAATTAGGGTCCTGTACTCAAAGGGTGCTAAATTGTTTGTCTAAGTTTTTGTTTTATGTTGCCTTGATGTTATATATAGCATATACCGGGTGTAGACTGCTACCATTAAATGAAACCACATATTCTACCGACCCTACTGAACCACTTTTCCCAAGAATCATACCCGCTGGGTAAGTGTCCCCTTAGTTGAGGAAATAATTGAGTTCCAAACAAAAATGCGTGAGCCCTAACGCACCTAAATACGGGCGAGCTTAGAGAGAGCGAAGTCCGTGAAACCTGAAGCTGTCTACACCCGGTATATTGTTGACATTTATGTTCTTAGGGTTCCATACCCGTATTGTGTGGTGGTACGGAACCATTTGTGCGCGAGTTCGACTCACACTTAGCCCAATTATTTCTCAATTTTGAAAACCTAAATTCGAACCCTGTTTGCATCAATGAGCTTTGAACAAGTATACTTACCATTTGCAAAGTGATAACATTATGTATGCCCTGTCAAGGTGTATATATAACCTAAATACACTTTTAAACCTTACGCAACTTCCCAGTGACTGTACCAATTTCAGCCTAGTTCTAGCCAGCTAAATATAGGTGTAGGCACTTTCAGCTTTTCTCTATAACATTGTCTTGAACTGTCATCTGTTCATCTATGACCCTGGTTCATCTACTGCTGGACATGGGCCTTTCCAAGTTCACGCCTCTCTTGGCGGTCCTCCTGGACGAAGTGTCCATACTCACTCACGCTGGGCTGGCGGTTTGGTGACCAGTGACGCCACTATCGGACACCAGTCTGTTTTATATCCATCCATCCATCCATCAGCCCGTGTTCGTCCACTACTGGACATAAGCCTTTCCCAAATTTCGCCACTCATGTCGGTCCTTCTTCCTCCTCATCCAGCCCCCAACCACAACGTCGTCGGTCCAGCGGGCACGAGGTCAGCCTACACTACGCTTAGCTGTACGTGGTCTCCATTCTAAATCCTTTCGGCTCAACGGTCATCATGTCGGCTACAAATATGGCCTGCCCACTGCCACTTCAACTTACTGATTCTGCAGGCTATGTCGGTTACTTTCGATATCCGACGGATCTCCTCATTTCGGACTCTATCCATCAGAGATACCCCAAGCATAGCCCGCTCCATATCTCGCTGAGCGACCTTAAATCGGTGGATCAGGCCCTTTGTAAGAGACCACGTTTCAGCGCCATACGTCATCACAGGAAGGACCACCCGCCTTGAAGAATCGCTAGGGCCGCGCACCATTTCCTCCGGTTCCTGCAGCGATTCCGCCATTATCACGATGTTATTGGCAAAGCGAAGATGTAAAATGTACTCTCCGTTTACGTTTATGCCTCGTCCATTACAGTCTAGTGTTTTAAAAACGTCCTCCAGCGCGGCGGTAAACAGTTTTGGGGAAATAACATCTCACACCACGCTGAAGATGTATCGGTCTTGTTTGTACAGCCTGTACTTGGACGGACATCGTAGCGGAGTCATACAGACATTCCAACATCTCCACGTAACGCCAGTCAACTTGGCATCGCTGCAAGAACTGCAGAACAGACCAAGTTTCGATGGAGTCGAAGGCTTTCCTGCAGTCAACAAACGCTAGACATAAAGGCTGATTATACTCTTGAGTTGTCTGTATAACCAGTCTTAGCGTGCTGTGAATGCGGTCCACGGCGCTGTAGCTTTTTCGAAACCCAGCCTGCTCTGAAGGTTGGAAGTCGTCAAATTGTTGGGCGAGACGATTCGTGATAACTCTTGAGAACAGCTTATAGGTGTGGCTCAGGGGCACAATTGGTCTATAGTTCTTTACTATGATTTTTTCCCCTTTTTTGAAGAACAAAATGACCAGGCTCCTGCTCCACTCCTTTGGCGTAGTACCTGTACGAATTATGGCATTAAAGAGGTCCTGTAGTTGTCCGAATATAGGGCAACCTCCAGCTTTCAGGAGTTCAATTGTGATGCCGTCCTCGCCCGGCGCCTTACTGTTTTTCGGCTGTTCAAGAGTTATCTTAATCTCACCCATTTCGACATCCGGTAGTTCATCGGTGTAAAGGCGGACTAGAGGTACACGTTTGTCGTCTTCATCGCGAGAAGTTGGCTTTGGAGCGTGTGAAGAATATAGGAGCCCATAAAATTTCTCGATTTCGGTGAGGATTTCTGGAAAAGAGGTAACGGTTCTATTGTCAGATGTCTTCAGTGACGCGAGTGTTATGTTGGCGCAAGCCATTACGAATTTTCCTGTTTTATATAAGTCCCAGCAATTAAGGAAGTATATAACACCATCCCAGACAATGATGGGCCACCTGGTTGTGAGCTGTCCTCTTACTCCCGCCTGAATAACTTTGGTTTACAAGTAAGATGGTGGTACCTCTGCAGTCGAGCCTGTAATACACTCAGAAAACGTAATTTATCATTTTTATTAAAAAAGTTAACCACAAATACAGTCATAGTCTCCAATGCATTCGTCGCTAAAATTAAATGGCTAAACTTTTATCTGACAATTAATAAAATATAGACATCTGCTATGGTCACTCAAGTTTATTATGGTTAAATTTGCAAAACAGCAATTAATTACTTTAGGTTTCGGTTATTACAAAACTTAGGTGTCATTTTTTTAAGAGCTGCAACGCATCAGAAATTTGAGGGCTTGTTTAACTTTAACAACTACTTTTTACCAAGCTAAAATCGAGCTACGTTATGTACGTTCTCTCTGTGTATCTCAGGATCTATGAGTGTATACCATTATAATGTAGGTGAGTCTGCAGGCAGAAAAACGTAAGATAGGAAAGTAAAAGGCAGATTTATAAATAGACAATATTATTGTATAAATTTTTGTATATGTATAACCGAATTTGCTAATTACACAGACTAGATATCTTCGTCTAAATATTTGGCAGTTTCGTTTCTCAACTCCCTGAGTCTTGCGAACAACCTGAAACAAGATTATATTTATTAATTTAACACAAATTACTGCAGGAATTGTGTTGGAAGATATGCGAACGCAAGAAAGTCACAGTTTAGTTCAGCGGTTCTCGAACTTTTTTGGTGACGGAACCCTTTTGGAAAACGAAATAATTGACGAGGCCCTAAAATAATCAAAAACTGATGTGTATTTTTATTAATAATCTCTTACGGGGGTACAAATTATAATATAAATATAATCTATTGCAGTATTTTGTTTTTGTAGCTGCATAGGTTGAGAATCTTATTTCGCATACGTACGTTGTTGAGAACGGGAAAGGAATACTCAGGGCGTTTGAAGCAAGTTGTAGATATTCATCACGGATCCTGGACCAGAAATCATTCAGAGGCATTATTTTGAACAGTGATTTCATTATTCTGTCTGTTATCATTTCTAAAAATTATTTATAAATCTCGTTTGAAATATTTCAGGCTTTTGCAAGTTCGACAAGGATTTTAAATATATTACATTTTTTAAATTCTGTTCTTCGGAAAAATTCATCTCATAAGATGCATATCATTTTGAAACATTTCTGATTCTGAGTTGCTAATGAACTTAGCGATGAAAAATTTTCTATTACTAGTTTAGTTTAGTTCATTAAGAATCAAGTTTCGAGGACGGCAGTTGAAAGTGAGCTCAATAATGTGTCCATAATTCAAGAAAACGATCACGTGCTTTTTTGTCATCAAACAAAGTTCAATAGAAACTGTCACCACAAGTAAAATAACGAACGAAGAAGTGTGACAATCGCGTAATTTTATTTTGCGCCATTGATGTCTCAGTCAATGTTTTGCGCTTCTTCTATCGGTTGTAAATTAACTGGTATGTTATAATGAAAACACGCTAAACTGATCATACTGACCCAACAACGTTTACAAAACAACAAAATCATGAACATGAAAAATAACTTCCCTTTTTTACTGTGGGTATTTTAAATTAGGATGGAATGCAGATTTTGTTTTCATTACCTTTTTTTATGGATAATGTCTCATATGATCATTCAAGGACATAAGTTAATTTGATGATAGATAAATATATAATTCATTTTTGTAATAAGAAAGAGTGGTGATTCCTCTATGCAAAACTTACAAAAATAAATTTAATTGTTTTCAAAATCTTTTGAATAACCATTAAACCACCAAAGAATCCATTGGCGAAGATTTAGGCCAAAGCTTAGGCGTTAGCCCATGCGTTGGTGCGCTGGCCAGACTGAAAGAGACAACGCTATGCGAGTCAGCGAAAAAGAACGCCGTTTATTCCTTTTACTCGCTTCGGTTTAACTTTTTTACCAACGCATTGGCTAACATGTACTGCGGCCTATAAATGAATACAGATAATGAGAAATTCGTAATTTTTTCTCCCATAATTGTCCTTTACTCTTGGTTTTGTAGCGAAGCGCGACTGCGGTGCGAACTGTGAAGCGCAGCCCCAACTTGTACCGGCAAAACATGCATAAATGTTGCCGTTGTGTGCGTGCTGTGGTTCGTGCATACTGACACGCACACATATTATCCGCACTCAGTTCTGTTAGGTGAAGAGTCTACTATTCTGTTTTTACTATACTATGAGTTCGTTGGCTATGAGTCACTTGATATGAGTTATTAATTAATTAATCTGACGGGATGATATTTACAAAATGAGAAGATAGTTTATTACCGTATTTATTACCGTGGTCGGGGCAGTAGTGTCGCCGGCGCCGTCTCCGTCTTTGAGCATCACACGCATCGATGCAGGTTTCTTCTGCAAACAAATTATTTAAAAAATGTGACGTCATCAAAGATTATTCTATTTTTGTTCAGAATCCTAATTCAAATTTCTGCGCACGTTCTTATTCCACTACTTTTTCATACATGGGATCCCGCCTGAAACATCTTTTAATAAAAAATAAATCTGCATAAAATTCTACAAAACATATCCAAATTTCAGATTTGTAAGTCATTTCGTTTACGGGTGACATAAGGACGAACAGACAGAGAGCAGAGTGACATTAATAGGGCACCGCTTTGCTCTTTAGGTGCGGAACCCTAAAAAATAACCACAAAACTGAAAAACCGAAAATGGCGGTCATTCCTAACCCTCTAACCTAACAGGGCTGAAGGTTGTCCGACAAACTGGCAGCGGGCAGAAAAATAGATATCGAAGCACAACTACAACAGTTTGATAACTTAAGGCGCATAGGCATGCCACCGTTTTAGTACAAAATTTGATAATCCGTTTCTCTGTTATTTTTAATCATATACTAAAGTTTAAGAACTCTATAGTTTAATACACGCATTTACGAGGACACTATGTGACTGAAATGTAAAATGTTGGTATAGGTACAATTTAGGGCAAGAAAACAACTTTGTATGTAAATCTGTACAGCTAGATATCTTTAAAATAAAATCAATATTCAAAATTATGGCAAAACAGTGCCTTTTAAGATATCAGTACCAGATGATAGAGGTCTTAAACTTTGGTGTATAACGAAACACAACAGAGAAACGGGTTATCAAATTTTGTACTAAAACGGTGGCGTGGCTAAGCGCCTTAAGATGTGTAGACATCAATTTTTTTTTAATAAAATTGTACCCTGACTGATGTATCAACGCCCAGACCAGACAGCTGGACCTAGAAACATGAGTTTAGGCAGTAAGTTGCGTGCATGATGAAGACATAATCTGCCAAGAAGGGATTTTGGGAATGAGATCCAGCGAAGCAGGATCCATTCGAGCAACGCTTCGGGACTTCCGCCAAGTATATTACAATGTGTTGTTGAATAAAAGCCAATCCCCAATCCCCACACAACAGACATAGAACAAGAATCTTGCAATGTAAGTAAGAGTATGTAATAAAGCCATGTCAAAGTAATAACATGGTACGTAACGAACGTTTCCTTTTGAGCCTTTGTGAATTTCGAAGTGAATTCATAAGATGGAGAGGTTTACGCTTTACATGATAAACGGGTATTTAGCTAACATTATTTTTATAGTTTTCATTAGAAAAGAGACAGCCCAACAAAAACACACTTCTTTGTTATGTTTAATTTTTTTTGTGCTGTAATTGTAATTTGTGTGCTGAATTCGAATCTAAGCTCAGATTTTCTGTATCAGCTCGTAAATTGATTTTTGAAAAATCTCGTGTAATTCATTTACTACTTTTGGTGGGGCTAAACGCTTAAAACAATTGGTTTTCCGGCTTTAATTTTCAATATTAGATAAATTCTAATAGTAATATAAATTGATTCATAAAGCCAGGCTTAGATTTTTAATTTACAAACACAAAACCTGATTTTCATAGATAAAATTGTTTACAAAATATACGGAAGAAAACTTTTTCATCATAAATTTTGTTTTTCATATTTTTTTGTTTATGGCCTTATGTAAGTATGTGCTTGACGTTTCGACGCCTCTGTAGGCTGTCGTGGTCACAAGCTAACTGACGAGAGTAGCAGCAATGTCTTTGGCGAGCTGGCGGTAGGTAGCACATTATTTTGTTATTAGTTATCGCGAGTAAGACCCCAATACAAAGTTAATAATGTGTGAAAATCGCGAAAGTTTAAAGTTTACTTATGTAAGTAATTCCCCAAAAATAAGGTCATCAAATTCTCTTGGGCACCAAGGTCGTACGAAAAAAAAAACTGGGAAAAATGCCTCAAATGAGAAATATTGTGATTAACACGGTTCTTAGAGTTCCGTAGTCCAACAAGGAACCCTTATAGTTTCGCCATGTCCGTATCAGTCCGTCAGTCTTTCCGCGGCTTAGCTCAAAGAATATTAGTACAGTGGAGACCTCGTCAAGTTAGACAGTTTGGACTTTGTACCTATCTTATATCTGTCACTGTAGAGGCTAATTTCGTACTGTAAGTGTATAGCTTGATGTGGTCTCCACTGTACGAGAAAGCTGTAATTTAGTATAAGTATACATAAATCACGCCGACAAAACGGTAAAAAAAATCTCGAAAATATTTAAAAACGTAAATTGGGAATGACTTTTTTTTCTCGTTTATCCCATAGTGTGGGGTATTGTTGGATAGGTCTTTCATAAACTCCATATCTGGAGCGACTAAAAAGAGAACCAAGCGTCAGCTCACGCACCCGTGGTAAAGGAAAAAGAAGAAGTAGTAAAAAAAAATGAAGTGATAGTACGCTAGCTGAAACTGTTCTCACAGATACTTGACGCCATAGAAAGCTGGAAAAAAATCGTCAGCTGCATCGTGGAGGATGTGATGAAACAGCTGCTCGCATGAACTTGTTTGCATTTTAGGTAGTGTTTTTACGCCGATAGATTGCCATCTTTTTTAATAGATCTGGAATGACTAATAAGAGAACCAAGCGTCAGCTGACGCCCTCGCGGTGGGTGTGGGTGTGGGGAGTTGCAAAAGGGGTAAAAAATAAATAAAATGAAATGATAGTATGCCGGCTGAAACTTTTCTTACAGATAGTTAACATCATACTGAGCTGAAAAAAAATCAACCACATGGTTTATCCGCGGTATGGCGAGGTCGCTAACTTATGCTAACTCAACAAGACTTATATACAAATATAACAACCCGCAGCCACAGGCTGCTGATGTTCGAGAATGTATATACTTTATATTCATTGCTTTAGCGTGCGCGTGGGCAGTCAATAAACCATCTTCAAACCTACCAATTGTATAATTTTAACCGCCTATCTCGACACACACTCATGTTTACGAGTCTCCTCTGAAACCCCCTCGGTAATATATAATGTCATGTCATGGCGATATGTGTTTGAAGATTCTTACCGTCACAACAAGAAGGCAGCGACGGCGGAGCAGCGTCGTCGTCATGCCTCGCCAACGCCCGCAGCTGCAGTGTGTACGCCCGCGACCCCCCGCCCCCGCCCGCCCCCGGAGGAGGGCCCGCGAACGTCGCGTATGGACTTATTTCGTACACATCTGTTAAACATAAAACTGGTTCTTACTCAGATTATTTTACCGTGCATGCTTCTCGGCTACGGAATTGTCTACCTGAATCCGTACAAAGCCGTCGTCGTACTGTAAACACATTTAAAACTAAACTAAATTAAAAGCTCATTACTTTAATAAGCTAGACTCTTACGTCATCTATCATATATTTATATAATATATTTTATACAAAATTATAAATGATTTATTAAATACTAGCTTTTGCCCGCGGCTCCGCCCGCGTGTTATACGGTTTAACGACATACTTTTTTGGGATAAAAGGTAGCCTATGTGTTAAGTAAGGGTATAAGCTATATCCATTCAAAATTTCATTCAAATCCGTCCAGCCGTTTCAGCGTGAAAGAGTAACAAACATACACACATGCACACACACCCTCACACACACACAAACTTTCGCATTTATAATATTAGTGTGCCGTGCAAATTCATGTATCTAAAGAAATATATTTATTTTTTTCTTTATATATTTTTGTGTATGTATAGGCCTTTCCCAAATTTGCCAATTTTCCCATTTTGCGGGGGGCGGCTGGATGAGGAGGACGAAGGACCGACATGAGTGGCGAAATTTGGGATAGGCCTATATGTCGTCTTAGGATGGCAGAAACTGATTTTTCGCAAAAAAAGCCCGCTTTTTCGTGAAAATCTTAATTATGGTATAAAGACGGTCCATAAAGCAGTAAAGTAGTTTCGTCTGCCGGTAAACATTACGTGACGACACGAGATTATTTTCAGTTAAAACTAGGGGGGCTAACACTCGGAGGAAATAAATTCATTTACATGTAAACCTAACACGCTCCTCCTCAGTCCGCTTCGCTTCGCTCGTCATCGCACCTACTTATTTTTAACTATTTGTTGAAAGACTTTCGTCATTATTTTAATCTCGCCTCTTTTGTGAATAATTTGCTTTTTCGCAAAAAGGCGGAACAATTTCGTATAATCACGTGCCTTTACACCATTATTCGGTTTTACACGAAAAAGCTTCTGTTTCGCGAACAAGTAGTTTACGCTGTTTTACGGCGACATGTATATCTTTATGAAGCGCAAAGAGTCCTAAGTCGTAGTTTACTCTAGTAATAGTTGTAGTTTACTCTAGTATTGTATTTCTTAACATTTACACACTCCCCTCTATATTTTCTCCCATATTCTTTTCACACAAAAATTTCCTGAAAGATATTGCTATAAGCAATACGTGCCACTTTTATACACTGAGAAATATTATCATGTCCTGTTTCATATTTTTCGTGCAAATGTACATTACATTAAGTTCTATTGAATTGTTTCTGCAAGTGTACAAAAGACACGCTACTTTTCAAAATTGTGTTTATGGAAATTTTGCTTAACCGTGTATCTCGTCAAGATTTTATCGGTATAATGGCACACACGCATCTACAATCATAACAAAACATATGAGGGCGTAATAGTATTAAAAGAAAAACAGACTGAATTAACTTGCGACTATATCCGTCCCCATTCAGAACAAGCAAGTCCAAGTAACCAACTTGTAAGAACAAAAGTTAGTTTCGTCTGCCGGTAATTCTTACTAATGAAGGGAACGTGTCTGATTTATCTTTTGGGTACGAATGAAATTAGTCTTTAATATGGGAAGTTACGGTTCATTTTGGTAATTACCTGGTGGGTCTGGTGGTAGTTTGGGTGTTTGATGAGGCGCGCGGTAGGTGCCACAAGTAGGCTTCTCTGCATTCGTGGTGACCCGGCCGGCGCCGCCGTCAGTCCTAGGAAGTAATGGTTTTATTCATTTCTTTATTTAACTGTTTATAAAACTGTGATAAAAAAACCGTGTTCCTCTAATAAGACGGAGACAACTAAAGTTTTTTTTTCCTTTGTAAAACAATTCAAATTAAACCTAAAAGGAGGCGACGTAAATCTTTTGTGAACAATGAACTAATCAGACTGACGAGAAAAACAAAAAATAAGTTTTAAAAGTTTTGAAACTAAACTAATGCTTTACTTATACAGGTTGAAAATGAACCCCCTAGCTTTATTGAAGTCTATGAATCAGAATTAATAATAGAACACAAAACCGTAAAAAAAGTTTTGATTTAATTTTTTTCGTTTCCAAATTTCGAATGAATGGCCAACCTACGCGACGCGATATGTGACTGACAATAGACCGTACATATTCCCGGTGGTAAATAATGCACATAGGCTATGTATGTACACATAGGTTTTGTAGAGCGTCGTCTCTGTCACCGGTGTATTGGTGCTTCTTTGGCGGTCGATATCTTTTTTTAAAATTATGAATCATGACAAAAGTAACAAAACATGTATTTTTATTTCAAACAAAGAGCAGTTTCCTTTGTTATAGCTAGGGGGTTCATTTTCAACCGGTACACGACAGTAGTGTAGCCCGTTAAGCTACGAACTTACTACGCCGTAGCATTTATACGTAGAGCCGCCTGCCCGTGTGTTGGCATAGCAACAGTATAGGTATAAGTAGAGCCACTAATATTGTAAATATTTTAAGTACCAGCTGTAAAGCGGTAAAGTTCCCTTTTAAAGAATATTTATCAGCGCAGTAGTTTATGTAAATAAAATAAAATAAAATAATTTAAATATTATACTGGCTGAATTTTTACTCAGTAAAAAGTCAAAAACTGGTCAAGTGCGAGTAAGACTTGTACCCTGGGGGTTGCGTACATGGCGTTAAAAACACAAACTTATTTCACGAGCAGTTAAAACCCACCAAACTAACTTGACGCATATAATTTATTAGAGTTAGATTTAGATTTAGATTTATTTATTGATAACAAATAATGTTACATGTCAAAAATAATTAATTAATACTTACAGTATAATTGTTATAAAAAATAACTATTAAAGTACATGATAAAAATAAAAACAAATTATAATTATCAAGTTATGTCAAAAAGGATTTTTATGCTATGTAGGTACGAGTACGTACCATCATCTGTCCATAAACTCCTTG
Organism: Ypsolopha scabrella; assembly: GCA_910592155.1. Lineage (NCBI taxonomy): Eukaryota > Metazoa > Arthropoda > Insecta > Lepidoptera > Ypsolophidae > Ypsolopha > Ypsolopha scabrella. The sequence goes on from OU342967.1 coordinate 20,846,311, forward strand.
ACTGTGTAAGGCGCAAACTCGACTAGCAGTCTTTTAAGTTTGCTTTTAAAACTAGTAAGTGATGGAGCGTTCGTGATCTCAGTAGGCAGCGAGTTATACACAGCTACACCGAAAACGCGAGTACATTTGTGTGTTTTCCCAAGTCGGTGGATGTAAGAAACAAGCCTGTTGGCGCCCCTTGTCGCATACCTGTGGTTATCTTTATTACATCGAAAGTCCGCTAGATTTTTGCGGACGTAAATGCAAGAGTGGTAAACGACCATTGCAGGCAGAGTCATAACTTTCTGGTCAATAAATATGGGTTTCGCCGTGACAGACTGGTCGTAGACCCGTACAATGGTACGCACCGCTCGCTTCTGCATGACAAAAGCTCGTTCCCAACCAGCCGCTCGACCCCATAGTTCAGCTCCATAGCTAAGCAGCGAGTGCACCGTTGCAAAATAACACTGTCTCACTGCCTCCGGCGGCAGCACGCGCGCTACACGCCCCAGCGCAAAGCAGGCCCGACCCAGCCTGTCACAGAGTGCATCGATGTGGGTGCACCAGGTGAGCGCTCTGTCAATTTTAAATCCCACCATATTGACCGCGCCAACCTGGGACAGCTTATCGCCATTCATTGTGACGGTTATTGGTACATCCATGTGTCCCGACAAATCGAATCTTACAAAATGGGTTTTTTTCGCATTAATAGCGAGTCCGTTTGAACGGAACCATGATGCTAGTCCATTCGCGGTTTCTTGCAACTTGATTTCAAGTAAGTCGTTACGACGAGCAGTCACGATAGCAGCCACATCGTCCGCGTACATCAGAACTTCCACACCGTTCAGTGAGTCGGGCAGGTCGTTCATAAGTAGACTGAAAGTCACGTTTGAGATGCAGGATCCCTGTGCAACACCCATATCCAGCCTTCTTGGTTCCGATCTAAGTGCACCCGCGGAAGCTACGACAGTCTGCTGTCTGTCCCGCATGAAGTCAGACATGAGCGCCAAGGCTGGCCCGCGCATCCCGTAGTACTCCAGCTTCATCTCAAGGAGACGATGATCACAGACATCAAAAGCCCGCGACAGATCACAGCTTAACAGAGCGACCTGCAAGCCAGCTTCACGCGCACTTAGTACCTGCCACACTAGCTCTCGAGCGAGATCTGTTGTCGAGCGTCCTGGCCTGTACGCGTATTGTCTTGGCGAGAGAGCATCGGTGTCCATTAGAAAATTGACTAACTGATTGCATATACCCACCTCGAATACTTTAGCAGGGGCAGGGATGATTGCTATAGGTCTGTAATCCTTACTATCCTCTGGTTTACCTTTCCCTTTAAATACAGGAGCTACTTTAACATTTTTTAACGCTTTTGGAAAAGAGCCACTTTTAAGCAGCGTGTTGAATAAGTCAGTTAAGGGGGTCGCCAACACAGTCGCACTTCGGCACAATAATTCACATGATGTGTCGTTAAGGTCCTTTGTGCTCTTTGGAGCGATCTGGGTCAACATAATTTTATAAATCTCCTGGATATTGAAAGCTCTGAGGCGGAGCGAGGAGGTAGCGGGCGGACGCACGGCGGCGAGGAGCCCAAGCGCAGATAACAGATCCGCGCGCGGTGCACACACCAACCTGGCAGCATCCACGAACTGCTGGTTAAAGAAATTGACGAGATCCAGCTTAGAGTTGAAGGGCTCACCATTTGGTTGCTTCACAATGTCGGTAAAGTCTTTCTTTGATTTGTCGTGAGGTTTTGTTTGTTCCCTAACAACCTGCCACATTTTTTTTACTTTATTGTCGCTTGATAGAATTATATTCGAATAAAACGACGCGCGTTCTGAATCGAGGAAAGCCTCATATTTCTTTGCATAGTTTGTGGCAATATTGGCTACATGGTCGCTGTTTGGAAACAGAACGGCGAGGTCTTGTAATTGATGAAGGGTATCCTTCATGGCTAGAACATCATTGTTGATCCAATATTTTCCTCGTTTATTTATGGGAACCGATCTAAAGGGAAAACTAATATCAGCGGTGTTTGAAATAATATTCAAGACAGCCGCTGCATATTTTTCAGGACTATGTAGATATTTACGTTTTGTGTGGGTCCAATCGCAGGATTCCAAGGCCCTGACAAAATTAGCCTTATTCTGCATCGAATATTGCCTACGTCTACAGTGGCTCGCCGACGGCAACAATGCTTTATTGGTACAACTGATAACAAGCCGCTGCCCATTGTGATCACTAACGTGCGCTAACACTGGACTGACAGTGATGCGGTACATGTCCGCATTAGTAATAAAGTTGTCTAGCAAACTGCTCGATCGTTTTACCACTCTCGTAGGAAAATCTACAAGGGCCGAAAAATTGCGCGTTGAAATTGTATCTTTAAATTTACGCCGATCATTCGAGTCCATTAACATGTTTATATTAAAATCACCCGCGAAGATAACATCTATTGTCTCATTTTGGGCTTTGTCAAGAAGGCGTTCAAAACAGTCAATAAAGTCAGGGAGTTTCGATTCAGTAGATCTATAAATGCATACAATTAACAAGTTCAAGTCTGGTAATTCTACTGCTGATACTTCACAGTTTAATAAATTAGACATTTTACAATAGTCAACCCTATTTACAAATTTCAAGTTACTCTTTACATAAATGCAGGAGCCTCCATGTTCGTCAATTCTCTTCCTACAATATTTGGAAGCTAAGATAAAGTTATCAAAACCGATCATATTTAACCTAGTATCAGTTAACCAATGCTCCGTTACAGCAAATATGTCACATTTTAATTCCTTTTTCAAGAGGACATCAATCATATTTCTTTTACCTAAAATAGACCTAACATTCTGATGACAAATGGAGATATCTATTTTTAGATCGCGATTAGGTGCGGGAGTCGCAGATAGAGGGTAGTTATGATGCGACGACGGTGGCGGCAGCAGCGGCGGGCTTGTTGTCGACGTCACAGCGTTGAGAGTCACCCCGCTGCTGACGGCGGCGGGGTCTGATCGGAAACCAGTCCGAGTATTTGACGTTGTGGGGCCACACCGTTGGAGTGTCAACAAGCGCGAACAAACTTTCTGGAATCCCAATAACAAAGCAAGCGTGCTTATCTGTTTGCAGTTTCCGCTTCTCGACAATATAGTGTTTTGATAACGCAACTTTATTCAAAAACTTAAGCACGCTGTCAGTCGTAGTTTCTGGCTTAAAGGACCACGCTTGAATGTATTTCAGTCGTTCAACCGTCTGAAGTTCATTGTTTGCTTTGTCAGAACCCACTCGAATGTTTTTTTATTAAACTCCTTGTATCAAAATTGAATATTTAAATGGTAATTTTAAAATTAGGAGAAATTAGAATATAGGACTTAATTGTGAACGAAATTTCAAGTTTCCAAGTCAACTAGTTTTACTCTGTAAGTTTTTATGATGAGCCAATTTGTATGAAATTGATCACGTAAATAGCAATAGCTTTTTTCCGAGTTAAGTTAAAAGCTTGATTTTTTATTAGTATTATGGCACTATAGACTTATGTAGGAGGTATTCGTTTCAATTAGATATCTCTAATGTGGTCTGAGAAAAAGAGTCTTGACAGACAGAGAGACTGACAACAAAGGGATCGTATTAGGATTATTTTTTTATTTTGAGGTATGGAACCCTAAAAACTAGAGATAGTATTATACAAACAACTACAAAACGCTGATATTTCTAATACTCAACAAAAGCTTTTCTGTAAAACAGATACATTAGTACTTAACAAAAATATAATATAATCAAATATAAACGCGTAAAAAAATTTAAATCGTACAAACCTTTGGGGATTTAAAGGTTACAAAAAAATAGAACAAATGTTACACGTCTGACAGACGCTCTACCAACTGCGCCACTGACGTGCTTGGTAATTGGTGCGCAATTTTCAATCCTGTACGATTTTAGGTGATTTGCTCGTAAAAACTTGTAGAGATTATGAAATGAATACTTTTTTCTTGCAATGTAGGTACATCAATACACTTATTGCACGTTAGGATATATTGAATAAGTAAAAAGAGTAAATTTAAAAGAGGAAAATACAAAATCAGGTTTTGGGTATAATATACTTAATAAGTTAATACACGCACATACATAAACTACATTAAAGGTATATTTAATGTATACAAGTGGTATACAACAACAACAACAACAACAATACAGCTTTATTTGTACACCAAAAAAAAAAGGAAACAAAAAATAATGTAACACTTAATGTAACATATTGGTTAAATACAAACAGGCGGCCTTATCGCTTAAAGCGATCTCTTCCAGACAACCTTTGGGTGGAAGAAACTGGTCAAGAGGATAACTCATATGGTGGTGTACTAAATTTGTGTATAGGTAATATATATATAAATATATTGAATATGTAGCGGATATATCTAATATATTATATTTATTATATAAGTCTATATAAAATATACTAAACTAATAAATATAAAAGTAATATATGCATAATACATCATACGATATACATAAATAAACAAGTAATTATATTTAATAACCAATATACAAGTATATATAAACATAACTAGACCTACTGGTCTACCCCATCCGCAGAAGACGGCAGCGTGATGTTATCCTCCACTTCACCATCATGCGACATGCAGCCGGCCGGCAACGTGACCTGGGGGGCGCCGCCGCACGGACCGGTTAACAAATATACTTCACAAACCTTCGGCTCCTCCGCACGCCGGCCGCGCGCGCGCACTCCCCTGCTGCAGAACTCCTGCGCTTGCTGCAGCTGCCTTGCACCGCACGCCGCCGCGCGAGAACTGCAGTCTCGCCTATCGCTTCGCCCGACTATGTAGACGTCGGGACGCCTACAGCTATCCCTTTGTTTACCGCCGTCGTTATCTATCCGCGCGTAAGGAACGCTTTGTGAAGTGTTGCACCTTCGTATTTGTGTATATGAATAGACTATTATAAGCGTGCTTGAACAATAATATTGTGGAACGTGAATAGACTTCCTAAATATCCTCTTGGTGGTTTGATTGAGTTTTCTCCCGTGAACCCATCCTTCACGCCACAATTATCATCGCACCGCATAGCCCATTTCCACACTGGTGACCCCGTCAAGAACACAAAACAATAAGCGACAAGATGGCCGAAAATAACGACGGTACGCAGGAAACTACTGAGCATGGAAACGTACAAAATACTTCATACGGTACACCATCGGAAGTATGCAGAGTCGGGGTACGTATTCCACCTTTTTGGCCGGAAAAGCCGCATATATGGTTTGCACAATTAGAGGCACAATTTATAATTTCTGGCATAAAGTCCGACGAAACAAAGTTCTATCAGGTGACATCACAGCTTGAGCCCCGTTATGCAAATATGATAGATGACCTGATTGGCAATCCTCCGTCAATGAATAAGTATGCTACGTTGAAGGACGAACTAATCAAGCGCGTGTCGGCTACAAATCAGGAGAAAGTCGAGCAACTAATGAAGCACGAGGAGTTAGGAGACAGAAAGCCTTCACAGTTCCTGAGACAACTCCAACACCTCGCAGGACCTGGTATGCCCGACCATTTTATTAAAACAGTATGGACAAGCCGCCTGCCAAGTAGCATTCAGACGATTGTCGCCTCGCAAGCAAAGGCGTCCCTCACTGAACTCGCTGAGCTGGCAGATAGAATCCATGACATCGTGCCCTACAATCCCAGAGTAGCAGCCGTTTCATCTGCAACACCTGGAAGCTCGTTTGACGCCATGGCAAAGCAAATTTTCGAACTAACCAGGCAAGTGCAAAACCTAACGACCAAAGTCGATTCAATGACATCAACTTCACAAGCTCGATCCAGATTGAGAGGCGGACAACAAAGCCGCAACCGTTCGGCATCAACGAGATCGCAGTCTAGCTACAGAAAGTTTCCAGAGTGCTGGTATCATGCCAAATTTGGAAGCAAGGCTAAGAAATGTGTCAAACCTTGCGACTACAGGTCGGAAAACTTTCAGGGCGGTCGATAATGGCGACTGACGATTGCCCCAATTCATCTGGTCGCTTGTTTGTCACAGACCGTACGTCCAAAATGCAGTTCCTCGTTGATACTGGTAGCGACCTCTGCGTTTTCCCTCGGTCTGCTCTTCGAGAACGTCGTCCCAAGACGAATTATCAACTCTCAGCAGCAAACGGTTCCACCATAGACACCTACGGATATGCTCACTTAGTACTCAACCTCGGATTGCGTCGTGATTTCAACTGGCGATTCATCGTGGCTGACGTCACAAAGGCCATAATCGGCGTCGACTTCTTGTCTTATTACAACCTTATCGTCGACTGCAGACACCAACGCCTTATCGATAATATCACGACACTTACTACACATGCTACGCCAGCACATCGCTCGGACAATATATCTTCAGTGAAGATATTGATCGGTGACTCCAAATTCCACGAAATCTTGAAGGATTTTCCTGATATCACCCATCCATCAGGTATGCAGCGTATCGTAAAACACAACACACTCCATTATATCAAAACAACACCAGGCCCTCCCGTGTTTTGTAATCCACGACGCCTGGCTCCGGATAAATTAAAGATCGCGAAAAACGAATTTCAAGTTATGTTGCAGAACGGTACAGCACGACCTTCAGAGAGCCCATGGGCATCCCCTCTTCACTTAGCGCCCAAGAAGGACAATGAATGGCGTCCTTGTGGAGACTACCGGATGTTGAATGCTCGCACCGTGCCAGACAGGTACCCAATTCGTCACATTCACGACGTTACACATAATATAGCTGGCAACACCATCTTCTCTAAGATAGATTTGGTAAAAGCGTATAACCAAATTCCCGTAAATAATGAAGATATACCGAAGACAGCGATTACCACACCATTCGGACTCTACGAATTCCCATTTATGACATTTGGTCTACGCAATGCAGGCCAATCATTCCAGAGATTCGTAGATGAGATGACAAGAGGACTAGATTTCTGTTTCGCTTACCTCGACGATTTTTTGATATATTCTCCTGACGAAAATACGCACTTAGAACATCTACGTTTACTTTTTTCAAGAATGTCAGAGTATGGAATTATCATAAACGTACCCAAATGTATTTTTGGAGTTCCAGAAGTCACGTTTCTAGGCTATAGCATATCCGCCAAGGGAACGAAGCCATTGCAGACAAAGGTACAAGCAATTCAAGAGTTCCCAGTACCCAAAAATGTCAAGCAGTTAAGAAGATTCTTGGGTATGCTCAATTTTTATCGGAGATTTATCCCACACGCTGCCCAACTTCAAACACCACTCAACGCTCTATTATCTGGTTCAGTCAAAGGCAATCACCCGGTTGATTTGACAGAAGCAGGTTTAAAAGCGTTCAAAGATTGTAAGCAGAGTTTATGCGACGCCACTCTTCTGGTACATCCAGACTGTCAAGCCAAGCTATCTTTAGTTACGGATGCAAGTGACACATCTTTGGGCGCGGTACTCCAACTATGGAAAGACGATGGGTGGCAACCTCTTGCATTCTACTCTCACAAGCTGAGCCCATCACAGCAAAAGTACTCACCTTACGATCGAGAACTCCTAGCGATCTATGAAGCCATCAAGTACTTTAGACACATGGTTGAAGCAAGAGACTTCGTCATCTATACGGATCACAAACCTATCTGTTTTGCATTCCACGGACAGAAAGAAAACTGTTCACCGAGACAATTTAGACACTTAGACTTCATTTCTCAATTTACCACAGACATACGCCATATCTCAGGGAAAGATAATGTCGTGGCCGATACTTTGTCGCGCGTTGATGAGTTGACCGCTCCGATCAACCTCAGCGAACTCGCAAAGTCTCAATCTTCTGACCCAGAACTAAAACAATTTCTAGGAGAACAATCATCTCTTCGTTTGGATAATATACGAATACCTGGAAGTAAAACAGATGTATATTGTGACATCAGCACTCACACTCCCAGACCATTCGTCACAAAGCCAATGCGACGCCAAGTTTTTGACACACTCCACTCTCTCAGCCATCCTGGAGCCAATGCATCCGCAAAATTAGTGGCAGAACGTTACGTTTGGCCAGGAATCCGCAAAGATTGCAGAGAATGGTCACGATCATGTCTTCAGTGTCAACGCGCAAAGATTTCTCGACATGTTTCCGCTCCTATGGGAACTTTCGAGTTGCCTCGCGCTCGTTTTATGAACATCCATATAGATCTAATTGGACCCCTAGCTATCTCTCAGGGTAATAGATACTGTCTTACCGTCATTGACAGATTCACACGATGGCCTGAGGCTATCCCCATTCCCGACATCACAGCAGAGACAGTCGCAAAAGCACTTCTGTCAGGCTGGATAGCACGTTTTGGGACACCAACCTCCATCGTTACAGATAGAGGACGACAATTTGAGTCAAGTCTTTTTGAAGAGCTCTCTAAATTAGCAGGATTCCAGCATAAGAAAACGACTTCCTATCATCCCGCCTGCAACGGGATTATTGAACGTTTTCACAGGCAGCTAAAGGCAGCAATCGTTTGTCACGCAAACAGCAGCTGGACAGAATCACTCCCTTTAGTTCTCCTCGGAATAAGAAGCGCTTACAAAGAAGACCTCCAAGCATCAGCTGCTGAACTAGTTTATGGTGAACCTCTCCGGCTACCCGGCGAATTTTTCAATCCAAACTACCGTAGTACAGCAGATATCTCAGAGTATACGACACGACTGAGGTCGTTTGCTGAAAATCTCCAGCCGTCACCAGCATCGCGCCATAAAAAGAACAAGATCTTCATATTTAAAGATTTGTCTACATCTCAGCAAGTTTTTGTAAGGGATGATGCTCTGCGTGGCACATTACAACCTGCTTATACTGGACCTTACGAAGTTCTTGAACGAGGAGACAAGGTCTATAAGATTAAAATAAAAGGGAGGCCAACAACAGTATCCGTAGATCGCCTAAAACCAGCATACATACTCAGCAGTTCAGAAGAACCCGATGAAAATAATAAACCCAATGATGTGAAGATAGACGACAAAAGTCTTGAATCAGGAAAAGATAAACACGTAGAAAGAGAACAGGAGATAATCCGTACAACCCGCTCAGGCCGAAAGATACGACGTCCTGATTACTATCGCCCGTAGTAACGGTCTCCGCGGGGGAGTGGTGTAGCGGATATATCTAATATATTATATTTATTATATAAGTCTATATAAAATATACTAAACTAATAAATATAAAAGTAATATATGCATAATACATCATACGATATACATAAATAAACAAGTAATTATATTTAATAACCAATATACAAGTATATATAAACATAACTAGACCTACTGGTCTACCCCATCCGCAGAAGACGGCAGCGTGATGTTATCCTCCACTTCACCATCATGCGACATGCAGCCGGCCGGCAACGTGACCTGGGGGGCGCCGCCGCACGGACCGGTTAACAAATATACTTCACAAACCTTCGGCTCCTCCGCCCGCCGGCCGCGCGCGCGCACTCCCCTGCTGCAGAACTCCTGCGCTTGCTGCAGCTGCCTTGCACCGCACGCCGCCGCGCGAGAACTGCAGTCTCGCCTATCGCTTCGCCCGACTATGTAGACGTCGGGACGCCTACAGCTATCCCTTTGTTTACCGCCGTCGTTATCTATCCGCGCGTAAGGAACGCTTTGTGAAGTGTTGCACCTTCGTATTTGTGTATATGAATAGACTATTATAAGCGTGCTTGAACAATAATATTGTGGAACGTGAATAGACTTCCTAAATATCCTCTTGGTGGTTTGATTGAGTTTTCTCCCGTGAACCCATCCTTCACGCCACAATTATCATCGCACCGCATAGCCCATTTCCACAGATATATAAATGTATATTAATAGATATATACATACATATTGGTAAATATATATTGTTATGAATGGTAATTTACATGCTAATAATTTACATAGTAATTTACATACAATAATATATATACGTTACATTTATAAATACATGCCTAACTCCGCCCATTCGATTAGTCTTGCTAAAAATAAGGGCAAGAAACTTAGCAAGATCATGTCTTTTTTTCGATCATCAAAATTATTTAGTACAACATTGTTTTAGTATAGAGATATAAAGTACAGGATAAGAGAAAGTCGGATAATCAGGCCAAAATTTGAGTAACATAGTATGAAAAATGATTAGATTATCCCTTTATCCTCCTGTTCTATCAATCCTATCATCTTTTAGAGTCAGAATAAATTGTATACATCTATCTATAAAATATCATATTGAAAACAATATATGTGAATTTTTGTATTGCAACAACCCTTAGCCTTAAGATAATAATTTGACATGAATTAACACCACGCATTTTTATCTTCCAAATATTCGCAAATACTATAGTAGGTAAGCTATTTTTAAGACTTTTCTTAACATGTGTTTTAAATTAATTTTATGAAAGATCAAGTATTTCCTTTAGTATTTTTGTATAAAAAAGAATACTGTAACCTTAGACCATATAACACGGGACTAGGTAAGCGCACTTATCCCCCTCTGTCGAAGTACATGAACAATTTGTTCATGTAAGTTTGCTTGTGCGCGCGTTTTGTGTTTGTGTTGCAGCTTTTGATTTAGTTTGACATATAAATTTTTCGCAGGAGTGTTATATGTTGTTAATTTTGTGAAGATGCGATGTTTTTAGCTGTTAATTTTGTTAAAATTAGTAGATATATATATTTTTAAATGCGATGTTATTTAGTTTTGTGTTATAATTGTAATAAAAATATGATATAGTGAATATTTTGGCTTGATGTGGGTGATCTGATTTCTGGTTTTTGACCGTTTAGGAAAGTAGACCGATTGTTCCGGAGGTGCGTATGTGTCGTAATGCATATGTGTCATAACGATGATCAATACGTATGTCATTATGCGTGTAATCCCTTTTTTAAAGACTTTTCTTAACTTGTGTTTTAAATTAATTTTCTGAAAGATCAATATTTCCTTTAGTATTTTGTTATAAAACGAATACTGTAACCTTAGACCATATAACACGCGACTAGGCAAGCGCACTTATCCCCCTCTGCCGAAGTACCTACATGAACAATTTGTTCATGTAAGTTTGCTTGTGTGCGCGTTTTGTGTTTGTGTTGCAGCTTTTGATTTAGTGTGACATATCAATTCTTCGCAGGAGTGTGCGTGAATGAGTAAATGTGTGCTGTGCGTGTTTACCTCCCCTCTCGTGGAAAGCGGCAGAATAATTTCAGTACTAAGAGTAGCGCTGTGCCAGGTCCCGTGTTAAATGGTCTAAGACTGTAACCAACAAAGGAAGTACTTGTTTTGTGGAGTCTCAATTCTGGACCAGCAAGTTTATGTTTATTTCTGGTACCTATAGTGTGGCTTGCACCGACGCGTGGAAGCACATTGGTGTTTTTTCTTGCATACAAGATGTTTTCATATATAAATTGGCTACTTAGGGTTAGAATTCCTATTTTCTTGAATTTTTCTCTTGCTGACTTTTAAGTTATAAATAGCCCTAATGGCTCTTTTTTGAAGAATGAAAACAGCTTCTATGTCATCACCTCTACCCAAAAGTAGAATACAATACGACATAATGCTATGAAAGTAGCTAAAATACACAAGTCGTGCTGTGGCTATATCAGTTATTTGTCTTATTTTTCTAACGGCAAATGCAGCTGAATTATTGTTTTTATAAGTAAACCCCATTGTGGTTGATTGTCTACAGTAATTCCAAGAAATTTTGTGTAATTTACTAGTTCTTACTTGGTTCCATCCAGATATATTTCGACATTTATTTGTTTTACATTAGGTTATTTAAATTTAATACATTTAATACATTTTTAGCTATAGGTACATACGTTCCTAAACATTAAACTACAATTTTTCGCGCCCGTAATTTTTTTACTTAAAAAAAATACATAACACAAATATTTCTCGCTTAATAGTATTGCATGGATGTATGTAATAGCTGTTTTCTTTTTTGCGCTTTTAAGGTTGTCTACATAGTTGATACAAGTTGTTCCTACAGACAGACGATAGTGCTATGTTTAGAATTAGGCCTTTCTGTAACTTAAAATCTAGCCAGTATTTTTGATGTAATTTTCAAAATTTATCTAAAAAATAAATTGAACGACAGTTACACATACGATATCTTATACAATAATACGTCACAGGCAGATTGCGGCTGAGGTGATGACGAAGGCGCAGGTGACCTGAAGGATGCGATATCCGGTCCGTTGCAAGGTCGTTCAGGTCGTCAATAACTCAACGTCAAATAGACTACGGACTAGTGAGATCACTGACACTATGTAGTGACTTAGTGATCTACATATTATTAGCTAGGGCTAAGCCATTAGCGTACAGTTAATAAATTAAATTACGTTACAAATAAGTGCATTGTGGCGTTTCAGTGATTATCAAGACACACGGCAGGAAAGGCTGATGCGTCAGCCGTGTGCTTAACTAACTAACCGTAGTTGAACCATGGATGAAATGGTTGAACTAACCATTTCAAGCTATTTCCGCCGGCCCATACTTCAAAATCTGTTAAATCAACTAAGTTGCAATTCGTCTCCCCAATTACCTAAAGTCCCAAATTTCATAAACGAAACTTTAATTCTTGAGATATTGATGTCCAAAATCAATAATTTTCGTAACTCTCCCACTCACTCGTAGAAAACCTTGACCACTATTGAAATTTAGCACGAAGGTATTATTGAGTGTTTACAAAACAAATTAGAAAACTAAAAATAACAGGTTGTTACGTCGAGGAATACGTCCTTACCGACTCCAACAGCATAGTAAAAACAGACTAGTAAGCTATCTTCACAGAGATGTCGCCCGCGCGGCTTATATGTGTGCGAGCCACTGCGAGCCTGCACGTACGAACCACAGCACGCACACAACGACAATATCTCAGACGGTTTCTGGCGGTGCTGTGACTAGAGTCGGCTGCGCTCCGCAGTCGCGCTTACGTACGCCGCGCTACAAAACAGATAGGTATTTTGTGGCCGCACGCCGCCGCCGTTCGTCGTCGCATCGCCGCAAAATAAATTGACGACCCTGCAGCAGTAGGAATTTAAGCCTCGCACGCACGGCGCGGGAGTTGTGCTACTATTCTGTTTTTACTATGCCAACAGTTATCACACTACCGTACAGATTGTGCAACCTCCCGAATTGCTGACGCTTCATCGAGGGCATTTCACTATCGAAGACGCCGCCTTTACGCTAACATCTCGATAGCGAGAGGTCATCACTCTGAACATCGAGATCACTTTGACATAAGTTTAATGTAAGAAAGATTATCATAACTTTGTAATCTCACATCGATTACACTTTAATTAAATTTTCTTCCGACTTTCTTTTTAAAAACCCTTGCCGACGGCCAACTCCACAGACATATACTTAATATAGTAGCAGACCTAACATTAATAATAAATGCATAGAGTCGACGCGTGGCAATTTTAGCTCAGTGATTTTCGGGCTCTTTTAATTATAAATATTGCTTGTTTCCACACAAAATATATTCTAGAGATTAGTTTAGGAATTAACAAATATGTTCGAAGGATAAGCCAGCCAAAACAACCCATTTTTATACGTTTCTTCGTACCATTCTGCCTAAATGTAGCTTATTTTTTGTATGGAAACTTGTCACGCTATTTAAACTTTATGTTTGGTCTGCTACTTAGTAATAATAATTATATGTCTGTGGCCAACTCCCGTTTTTAGGTTATAATATGCCAACAAAATTATTGGTGCAGTTTCATTTATACAATCAGTACAAAACTAAGTACACGTATAGTTAAAATTGTTTAGATTTTTATATAGAATAAGTATGTAACTAACGTTTTTTAAAAGCATATTGTGGGTTTTCTATCCTATCCTAAGTAATCCCACCTAACCGAAAACTGAAAAAGCCTAATTCTCTTAAGCTTTTAGCAGTATTTGTGTAACTTTACAAAAAACATAAATATGAAATGGGGCCAAGTTCAGTAGAAAGAAAGTGTGGGATTGTTGGCTTGGCTGTTAAAACAATTAAGTCTTAAAATAACGACAAATTCTACGGAGGTTTCTTAAATCAAAATTGGAGGTGGATAATTTTCTTTACTCGTTTTAAAGGAAAGATTTTTTTGGTTTCTTGCTATTGATGAATATATAAAACTTGGCAACTTTTCGTAATCAATTATTTGCATGTATGTTGTAACCGTTGAAATTTTAGCCCTGAAATTTCGAATTACAAACTTATCCCGGTAAGTATTAATTGTTATTAATTTATTTATTGATTTTTTGTGGCCAAATGGCAGAGGTCCTGGGTTCAATCCCCGCAGTGCAGATTAGGCTGTTGGTACTTTGTGCCTGATGTGCGGCGATAGAGCTCACCACCAACGTTTGGGAAATAGTAATCATCGTTGAAAAGTTGGTGTACCAGTGGATCTCCGACTTGCATTTTTCACTTGGGAACACCTCTGTGACCCCCTTAGGGATTTATGTCATGACGATATGTTTTATGTCGTTGTTTTAATTAACGAATTAGCTTTTGCCCTCGACTTCATCCACACCAAACACCGACTTAAGCTTAATCTGTAGGATATAACGAGATGATAATTAATGAGAATTAATTGAATTGATAATTGGGTCTGATTTTGTGAATAAAGAGGATTAAATAACTTGACCCACATCCAGAACGGATTTCCTTAAAAATCGAACAGATAATTCAAAGCCTATTTCACTCCGGGGACACTAGATACATTTATTAAATTTAAGAGCTACGCGCTCTTTCAGTGAGGTCTTCTCCACTCACTTTTGCACTCCGCCTTCTCTTTAACTTCTTGATACGACACGACATTTACTTTTTCTTTCAATTGATCCATGAATGTTCTCCAGGGCCTGCATACATACAGCAGTAAAAACCCTATTCTAATCCTTTCAGTATTTTTAAATACTGACAAAAATGCCTTATACTATTTTAAAGTGGTTACTCCAGGACTCATTCCCAAACGCATAACGTCTACTTTATGGCCATACGCGACAATAGTTTCATGTCCATTGGCCTTTTCTAGCAAAGTTATGTTATATTATGCATTAATTTGTGAATAATCCTGCACAACAACTATAAACACGCTTTAAAGTTGTTGTGTAGGATCACTTGCAAAGTAATCCATAAAATAACTCAACTTTGCGAGATAAGCCCAATGGACATTAAACTAGTTGTCAAGTAATGACTTACATGACATTTATTTATTGAGATTATGTTTTTATTGCGAAATCCATCGCTTTGGATGATAGCGATGGATTTCGCAATAAAATAATAATCTCAGTTATTGAGAACTGTGAATTTCTTAACTGTCTGAAGTAACACATATTGTAGCGACGACAGCGCCATCTGTTTCCGAAGAACAAGGCGTGAAATCACATAACGCCCTCGTGAGCGTTCAGTATGTGCATTACAAGCTGGTTAGATCAAATAGTTACAAAATATTCGGTGGACAAGTATGGGGGAAACATTCAACCACGGTGTCTCCTGGCACGAGGACTGTTTTCAAATTTTTGTCTTCATATTTGTTTCTAATTTATATTTTCTAGTTTGTAATGCGCATAATAATATTTAGATTTATTTATTACTTTTTATTTAAAAATAAGAAAAACAGTACAGAAGTTTTGCGTTTGGGAAGGAATCCTGGGGCAACCTTAATCATTGTTTGCCGTCTCAGGGTTCAATAATGGTAGATAACACTTTTCCCTAGTATGGACAAAACTCTAATTTCGATTATACATATTATACGAGTGAGTTAAACAAACCATCAGGTGATGTCTATATTGCCAAAAAATTATATTTTATTGCTAACAACTTTATTGTTCTGATTTACATTAGATTTCAGCCAGACGCGGATCTACCGTTGTGGGCGCGGTGGGTATGCCCAAAACCCTATTGTGGTCATCACGTAGCAAATTGGACTTCGGAATATAAAAACGCACTATACTGTTTTTTCTAGTGTTTGTTAGCAAACAGACAAACATTCTATAGTTTTATTAGTATTTTCCCGCATGTACTGGTGACACAAAAATAGAAAAGCTTAATCTTGAAGGAGGTCCCTTACAAGAAGAAATTAATCAACTTTGTAGGAATGCAACGATATCGATCGTAAGGGACTCTGTAATCCAACTCGCACTTGGCCGATTTTTGGGTGGCCGTGACCACAACCTTTTTAAGGGCTGGCTCCGGGCCTGATTTCAGCACCGCTATTAAAATCCTTCCACTTCCCGAAGATAATTTCTTTTGACTAAAAATAACGCGACCTAAGCTGGATGTGACAGAACGCTGACACGGGGCGCCCTCTATCGACAATTAAATGCGTCATGTGAAGTTGCTTGCCTTCGTCAACCCTTTCACACTAAGCTTTTATCCGACAAAAGCTATGTCGAACGCAGCTTCCCTCGGATACCTACCTAAACGTGGGAAAGTAATCGTTTTCAGAAAACATGGAAAATCCACGTTTTAACTCTCGTATATTTAGCCCATATCAACATTATAATTGGATAGCTTATGAGTTAAAATCTTGCTCCATTGGATTAAACAAGCATGTATTCTGCTGTTAACTTAATTACTACGTAAGTGGTAGTAAAGTAACATCGCTTGAAGAGTTACTTAAAAGGAAAATAAAATTCAGATTCAGTTAAAAGAGCATAATAATAAAGTTTATTCGCGCGATGGAAGAGTCCTGTAGCCATTTGATATAATTTATCGTCTTCCCGCTACATAGTCGAGCAAAATGGCCGCTACTCCATCACCCGTTACGATTCCTTGGAACCGGTATAAAATACGAATAGCGTACTTACGAGACCTTTTGACACACGGGGATGAGAATAATATACATATTTACTCTTACTCGTTAATACTCCAACCTCAACTAAACTTTGCTTCGCGAAAATTCAAATAAGTAGGTAGTTGCAAAGTTGTGTGTACGCAACTTCTTGAACTGCTATAAGGCTATGAGATTAGGAATAAATCAGGAATATAAACGGAAATGAATTTTTTCAAAGAAGTTTTTGAATGAAAAGTAGTGACACTATAATATAATAGGAAGGCTGCGAGGTCCTAGATACTATTCTAAAACAACGTAGTACTCACCTTTTTCGTCTTAAAAGTATAGCTAGAATCGTCAGTGCAGCAAGCGATAACATCGCACACAACGCCAATAATAATGCCAACTCCCCAGCAGTGGCTGGGAATGGTGCATCTACCTCCTCAGCAAAACCACCTTCCGGTGGAGTAGTGGTGAACTCGTACACTTCGCGAGTCCAGCCAGCTTCGTTTGATGCCCGTGCTGCTAAGCGGTATCTGGATCCAGGGGTCAAACCTATAGAAAAAGAATACAACAATTTTAGACCAGCACATTACGAGAATCGTACAAAAAAAATCTTATATATTTACCTCCTAAAATAACTTCTCCTCCAATAGGCACATCTCTAGCACCAGCTACACCAGAACCAGCCCACTCCAGCCTTAAAGCCACTGGACCACAATCCCCGTCTCCCCACACCCCTGTATCGAACCTCGCGTGAGTCGAATTAGCTCTGATCCATCTCGTATCAGGGGGTGCCACTGGAGGCCCTCCAGCTGTTCTAACAGCTAGTTCCGTTCCTGGAGCTCCTCCAGCTGAAGCATAAGCTCGATAAGCTGATCCACAGCGAAGGCTTGCTAAGCCAATTGGTCCTGGATTTGCTGCTTGGACTCTCCATTCACCCTTAAAAATAAACAGAATAAATCTTTGGTCTAAAGATTTTGTGGTCAAAATTACAAACTGATCACAAAGATCTTACCTCTGGTGTTGCTAATCTCCAATGAAGGGTATATGCTTTAGGGAGAGCATGGCCTGGAACTCTCGGAGCTGGTCGCAGCTCTAGCTCCAACTCTCGAGCACGAGCTTCAATAAGCACAAGCCCTGGAGGGGCAGGTGGTCTTAATACTATCACTTTCCAGATCACAGAATCAGATCCGTGTGGGTTTTCTGCCACACATGTGTAATTATCTGCATGAGATAACTCTAAACCTGGTGAAATGTGTAAAATAAGTTTAGTAAGTGGTTGCAGTGACGCATGACAATAGCGTTGGAGGAGCATTTCACTTACTTCTTATCAACAATGCGTCCCCATCAATATGAAAAGGTGGTCGTGGATGTAAAGGGGATCCACCTCTCAACCATCGTTTTGCTGGTGGTGGTGTACCACCAACCACACATCTTAATGACAACGATCCTCCCGCAGCGCCCATTGCTACTCCACCAAAAGAAGAAATTCTCGCTGGAGCTAAAAAAAAAACGATTGATAGGTATTTTTTCTCATTGTCACTCGTTTATGTTTTTGAATCAATGTCCGTTACCTAAAGCATTAGTTTGGCAAGCGACAGCAGCAGAAGGTGGACCTTCACCTGCAGAAGTTGATGCACGAACCCAAGCTTCATAGGTTCTCCCTGCACGTAATCCTCGGAGAGACTTTAGACATTCTACCGTACTTCCTTCACCCTCGGTACATGCGTTTACGCGTGTCACATTTGCTTCTTGAGACCTATAAGAAATGATTCATCATTTAGTTTTCTTAATACAGAATACAAGTTTAAGGATCTCCCATACGTACCCTGATAAGTCCTTTACGTAAAGGGAGTAATGTGTCAATTTTCCATTTGGTTCAGGAGGTGGAAGCCAAGATGCTCTTAAAGATCTTTCATTCAGTGCCACCAATTTCATACCTCCGGGCGCACTTGGGACTGTGGAAAGTGCACATGATTATCTTTAGCAATAAATCTAAAATTCCAAGAATAGTAGCATTCATATAGGAACATCATACGCACCATCTTCATCTGTTCTGCAGACTTTTGGTGCAGATAATGGGCCATCTCCGGCCGCATTGTGAGCACGTACTCTAATATCATATTCAGCGTAAGGAGTGAGTCGAGATACTGTTGCTTCTTCACCCTAGAACAATGTAATAATAACGTTTTTTTATAAGGGTTTTCACAAAACACCGTCCAAATCGGACGCATGCGCATTTTTATGGTTCCGTACCCAAAGAGTAACCAACGGGACCCTATTACTAAGACTCCGCTGTCCATCTGTCTGTCCGTCTGTCACCAGGCTGTATCTATGAACCGTGAAAGTTAGACAGTTGAAATTTTCACAAATGATGTATTTCTGTTGCCGCTATAACAAAAAATACTAAAAAACAGAATAAAATGGATATTAAAGGAGGCTCCCATACAACAAACGTGATTTTTTTGCTCGTTTTTGCTTGCTATTGATAACGGAAAGAGGTAGACGCTTGAAATATTCACAGAAAAATAAATTATTAAATTAAAATAAAATAAATATTTAAGGGGGGCTCTCAACCAACAGAGATGATTTTTTTGGCGTTTTTAGAGATAATGGTACGGAACCCTTCGTGCGCGAGTCCGTCTCGCACTTAGCCGGTTTTTTTTTGCCCATTGACCCTTAACTAAGCGTGGAAAAGTAAGCAAGTTGATAGCTTTATCTGTCTCGGCCAAAAGGCTATGACAGAAAGACAGGACACATAGACAAACGGACGGACATAAAACTCCGAACATTTTCTCATTTTTGAATAAGTACTAAGCCCTAAATAAACTGGTCAAGTGCGAGTAGGACTCGTGCTCTGAGGGTTCACACACAAACATAGCCACGACCATTTGTGATTGACCAAACTAACTTGACACTTCAAATGTGTCCTAGGGGTCTAATTAAGTTGGTCCATGATTGCTTCTTGAATAATTAAGTATCTGAAATTTTATGATTTTTTTCAAGACGTGTTCCTTATAATTTAATTGTGAATGGAATTTCAAGTTTAAAGTCATCTGAAAATACCCTATAGGTTTTTATGGTGAGCAAATTTGTATGAAATTGACCAACGTAAAGAGTAACATTTTTCTGCGTTAAATTAGAAGATTTTTTAACAGCACTAACAGGCGGTAAATTTTGAAGTAGGTGCTTGTTTGTGCAACTTGATATCGCTAATGGGGCCCAAGGAAAAGGGTCTTGAGGGTTCAGTTTTTTCATTTTACCCTAAAACCCTAAAACGGACATTCTTAAAGCGAAGGTTTCGTATCACTTTACATTTTTTTTAATGTTTGCATTGAGTCTTAACGTTTGGAGCAAAATAGTCATTGTATTATGTTAATTTTGTGGCTATGAGCTTGCAGCAATTAACATTTCTGGCAAGGTATGGTAAATAGAGGTACTTCTAGGGTACCCGAATACGTCACACAAACCTGGACTCGCAAAAAGGCATCTTGCGGTGGTAGCATTGGGTCGGCATCTCGTCTAGTATATTGCAAGGTGTAATGCGTAATGATCCCTCCTGTATGATCCGCAGGAGGCAGCCGCCACGACACTCGGACCGAGCTCGACCCGCTCGAAACACACGACAAACTTTCCGGCCCCGACGTTGGCGCTGAAAAGAAATTGACGAATAAAAAAAGTATTTACAAACTTACCTTTTCAAGTGTCCATCAATTCGATACTGTACAGATTGACCTATATTTCAAAGGCCACGGGCCAATTAAGCCATTTTGCATTTTGATGGGAAAATTTACGGTCGCCGCTTTGCTTCGATAGAAGAGCAGCGCAGCGTGGATTTATGCGCGGTGACGTCACTATCCGCCTCGCGAAGTTTCAGAGCTGATATTGGAATTGCAAATAGTGGATTATTATTGCGGACACTTTACTGGCGGTATCTTTTAACATATTCATGGAACCAAAAATTCGCTGCGTTTAAATTTTACATCGGCTCTTTGTGTTCTGTTGACAATTACGAAATATTACCATAACGGTTTGGTATTTAGGTTGGGGAAAAAGTTTCTTCGCATTTTATATGAAAATTCAAAACATTTTTTAATAAAGTTTATTAACATTTAACTAAAGTATGTAGGTGCCATTTTGTTCGATAACTTTCTGCCATCTTGAAGGTAGGGACATGATTCCATTGATATAGAAATTCTGGGGCTTCTGATCAAAAAACCGCGACAAGTGGTTTTCACAGTTCTCTCGTGATGTTAACCTGACACTGCCTAAAGAATTCTGAAGAGACCTAAACAAGTGGAAATCTGAAGGTGCAAGGTCAGGACTATACGGTGGATGCATTAATACGTCCCAGCCAAACTCTCTTAATTTTTGCTGAGTGGCTAAAGATGTGTGAGGTCAGCGTTATCATGATGAAAAACCACACCCCTTCTGTTGACTAATTCCGGCCGCTTTCTCTCAACTTCTTGCTTTTATCTCATCAGTTTTTCGCAGTAGAGTTCAGAATCGATGGTCCTGCCTGGCGGTAACAGCTCATAATGAATAATGCCCTTCCAATCCCACCATACACACAGCATTACCATGTTGCGAGATAACCCGGATTTCGCCAGAGTCTGTGAAGCCTGGCCTTTACCTGACCACGACCTTTTTCGCACATTCTTGTCGTACGTGATCCACTTTTTATCACCAGTTATCAGGTTTTTCAAAAATGGTTCGGTTTCATTACGTCGTAATAAAGAATCACAAATGAGTACACGATTCATTAAGTTTCTTTCGTGAGCTCATGAGGCACCCAAATATCGAGCTTTTTTGTGTACCCAGATTTTTTCAAATGCGCCAAAACTGTTTTGTGGTCAATCCCCAGTTCTTCAGCTACATCGTAACTACTGATATGCCGATCTTGCTCCACTTTTTCAAAAATGGCATCCATTTATCCGTAACAGGGTGCCCAGAGCGAGGTGCATCTTTGACATAAAAATTTCCGGATTGAAAACGCTTAAACCAAATTTATACTATTCTCACAGACACTGCACTAGGTCCATAAACATCACAAATTTTTTTCGCGGCTTGCGTTTCATTTTTACCTTTTTTGTAGTAAAATTTTAAAATGTATCGAATTTCTTCATTAGATTCACACATCGTAACAGTAATAAAAACAAATGAAAATGACACATTTTACCTAATTTGAATTCGGAATTATCTTTTTTTAAATTTAAACTTTTTAATAATACCAAAACCAGCCAGATACAAATGGTATAGCCAAAGACATTTTATTATAAGTTCATACATACTATTTTCGAAAAGAGTTTTTCCCCAACCTGTTATTTCGCTTTAGCTGGAAAACAAAGAAAATGAAGAGATAGAAAAGACCTTTATGAGAACAATAAATACAATTTTACCTTTTAATCATCAATCAAGATCAAGGTCATAAGGTGACTTTCGCTTATAAAGCCAAATTCATACTGGAGACTCGGTAAGTGGTCAGGACCAAAGTTCAATGGCCCTGTTTGCTAAATACTAAAAATATTTTTCATCACTAGTGCTCTGAAAGTAAGTCGCATTTAGCTCGAAATGCGGGAGATAAATTCGGTTTACAAACCTAGGGAAGTAAGTAAATTAAAAAATCGTTTGAGTGTCCCTTACATTTACTAACTCAATAACAATAGAATAGTACGTTATTGTTAAAACCAGGATTGCTAATTAATGGTCGAAGCAAATAGTACTTTTCTTAAAAATAAAATGATACATTTTCATGTTTTTCATGATAATGAGTTATATCAAATAAAATAAACTTACTAGGTAATATAAGAAGTTACTTGCTCATATTTGGACAATTAGTCATGTTTATTTTTATTGATTTCTTCAGCAAAGCATTAGTGGAGTAAAATCTATACATATCAGAGCTCTCTTCTGAATTTATTTTGTATTTTATTTGCACAAAACACTTTCAACTAAAATATAAAGCAACATAAATTACCGCTTTTACGCAACTTTTTTTTATTATTGCCTGCTAGGCAAAGGTATTTTACCGCTTTGAAGCCTTCTTCATGGACAACGCCATCTAGAGGAATGCTAAGAACTAAGAAAAAAAACAACGCGAAAAACGCTTTTAGGTTAAACTTAAACTTTAAGAAAAACTATGATAGAAATAAATTTCTATATTTTTAAACACTTGGCGATTTATCCATCGCAAGGAGATAACAAATTAAATGTATATCACTGCGGTATAGAAAATCAGAAAAGTAAATCTGGACGTGAGGAGCTCTGAACTGGGATTCGAACCTCTCGCTTACCGGGCGGTTGCTCTACCAACTGAGCTATCCAGTCCTCTAGGCGCCAATAGGCTCACTACTAAGTGAGTACCTATACATATCGTTGCGGTATGGGAAAGCACAAGCGTAAATTCGCAGGTCATGTTGAGAACTGGATAGCTCAGTTGGTAGAGCAACCGCCCGGTAAGCGAGAGGTCCCGGGTTCGAATCCCGGTTCAGAGCTCCTCACGTCCAGATTTACTTTTCTAATTTCCTATACCGCAGTGATATAAATTTAATTCTTTAACTTTAAGTATTCAATGGTTTTAAATATACCTATAAAATAAATAAAAAATATATATATTTGTTATTATTATTGCAATTATAAAATATAGCAAACATATCTACATTCAAGACATTAAATTGTAATTCATTTTATTTCTTTTTCTAAATTGGCCGCTTCAAACCTTATGATTGCCAAACTCTCTTAAAACATAGAAGCTAGTTTTAAGAAGAAAACATAATTATTACGGTATGTAATAGATTTTCGTACGAATTTCCTGGACAGTTATTCAGATTTTCTGGACACTTTTAAATAGCTCGCCAGGATGAAGTATTTTCTGATAGGTCTTTACAGTATGTAATGGTAATATTACAATGTACTTTTGAGAAAAATATCTTGTTCAAAATGTTGTTGGAAACATGATATTGTAAGTTTTATTTATTTCCTCTCATTGGTGATGAAAATTAGAGTGTTACACACAGGTGTAAGTAATCAATTGTACCCTCGAACTATAAGC